>VXAB01007535.1:494431-529702 GCA_013399175.1 Odontophorus gujanensis | reverse complement strand
GCATTTCTGTATACAGTTGTTTGGCTTTTATGTGTAATGTGTTTGCTTTATATATATATATATATATATATATAAAATAGCCTGAAAGCTTCAGTTCTAGGCAGTTTTTATAAGAAAAACATCTCCCCCATTACTATAAAATGGTCACCTCTGGAACCTCATTTCTGAGGTGAAACCTTGTAATAACAATATTCAGGCAGTTCTGCACAGCTCTCAGACTGTCACATTACGTCTGTGAGGGTTCAGCAACACTTGGGGAAAACACATGCTGCTTAGGGCCCAAATCATGACCTCACTTTCCAGGCATAAATCTTTGCAAAGCAAACTGTCCATTCTGCATAGAGGGAAGCTGGATGAGTTTCCTGGGAGGCCTTAGAAGGTCCTGATTGTAAGACTGTGGATAAAATGGATCGTGGATAACTTTGGGGAGCACATAAAATTTGTTCCAAAGCCTAGTCGTTAAGTCTAAATATTGGGCTCACTGCTACTCGAGGAAATCCCTCCCATAAGTCCACTCAGCATACTGCCCAGCTGTCTGGGTTACAGAATACGCAGAGAGTGTCCAATTCCCTGCCTTGACATCAACACTTAACATCACATCCAGTGCCTCTCCTGTCATGTCAGAAAGTCTTGCTAAATGTCTCAAGCATCAAATGTACTGTCCACACTAAGTTCACTGAACATATGGGAAGGGAAAAACAGCTGCCTGCATCCATGAGTGATGCTGTAGACAGGAGTACTGTGAGCATAATTGCTATTAATTGATTGGAACAAAAGTTGGAAATGATGATATAACACTGCACTAATAGTGGTACTCTGGGGTTTATTGCCTTTTTTCTCTTTCTCTATGCTTAATGCAATCTTGTAAAATGCATACCCTGAAAATACAACTCATTATTAATATTATAGTGCTTTACAGCTTTACAACAATCAGCTGCATGATACTAAGTATTTGACTTCATTATAGCTATATAGTTCTGAGCACAATGGTGTAGAACCTCCTTCATTTTAAGGAAAAGAAATATAGGATCAGTAAAAGTTGTGAAAATTTCAACAACCAGAAAAGATTAATGGAAACCCTTAGGGCACATCATGAGATTGGACTTAAAAAAAAACAACAAACAAAACAAAAAAAAGCCAGGATGATACTTTCTGGTATTTTAATCTCTGAATGATTCTACAACCTACTTTTCCATTTCAAGCATTTTGAAAGAAGAGCAATAACAAGGGCAGAAGAGATAAAAATTATTGTTCTCTGGTTCCTGTGACTTTTTTTATATGTTAATTTAGCAAAAACAAACATTTGTAACATAGCAAGAATATCTGTTTGTGCTTAAACTTCTGGGCATTTTTGTTGCTTTTTTCTCTTTCGTTTTCTTTTTTTTCCTAGATAAGAGAATTAGCTTGTTAGCAATCATGGTTTTGGTGGGTGACAGTCTTCACAATTTTGCTGATGGCTTGGTAATAGGAGCAGCATTCTCATCCTCAACAGAAACAGGTGTGACAACGACTGTTGCTATTTTATGCCATGAAATTCCTCATGAAATGGGTAAGAAATATATGTGTATTTCTGATTGGCTTTGTAGTTATGTGTTTTCCTGTATTTTATTAGTGGGAATTATTTCCTGTATTGTATTTCCTGTATTATATTAGTGGGAACTGCTTATAGCGCCATCATGGATAGGGCAAGGAGAAACGGCTAGAATGAAAATGTTTTTTACAGTAAGGGTGGTGAGAAATGGAACAGGTTTGCCAGTGATGTGGTGGATGCCACATCCCTGGGGACACTCAAGATCAGGCTGGAGTGGGCTCTGAGCTCCTGATCTAGCTGTAGGTGTCTCTGTTCCTGCAGGAGAGTTGGACCACATGATCTTTAGAGGTCCCTTCCAACTCAGGTGATTCCTTGATTCTATGATTAAAACATGCTAAATGGATACACATGGGGTGAATATGTAAAAAGGGTGTGTTCTCTTCTCTGTTCTTCCCTGGTGTGATTGGCTGCCATCTCACCTCACTTCTTCAGTTGTAAGTTCTATCAGATCAGAGTAGCTCTTTATTCTCTCGTGTTTAACCAGAAGAGAACTGTAATCTGTGAGCAGGAGCCATGTGTGCCAAATGCCATATCTGACACAATAGACTATGCAAGAGCTTTAATACTCAGCGGAGACATTTAACAATGTATTCTTCAGGGTACTCTCGTTCCTGCTACTAATCAAGGCTAACAAGATAATAAAGGAAGATATATGACCCATTTTACTAGCAGACAGGACAGCAAAATCACTCTATTGAAAAATTTTCCCAATTATCTCCTTGTTGTAAATCTTTCAGTATTGCTGAAGCTGTTCCTGACATTGTGTTGATGAACATATATATGCTGGCAAGTCCAAAATGAGAACTTTGGATTTTGATTTTTTCTTATTTTTAAATGTCTGGGGGTTTCAAGTGCTGTATCTGTAGAAAACTTCTTCCCTTCAAAAAGTGGATGGGGAATTCCTGTGTAACTGGTGACTCGTGTTTGCATAGCAAGGAAACCATGAGAGTACTGAACAGCTAACTCCAAAGAGACCTTCTTAATTCTGGTGATGCAGTGTAGTGTCAAAGTGGTATTTCCACATGCACAGAAAAGAATTTTTAAAATCACTTATGTGGGCCTGTTAGGAAATCATTGATTTTGGAAGAAAAAAAATCCATGATGGCTTTCTTATGTACAATTTACTAAAGTTAATTAGGTCTGAAGTCAGTGAAATTAAACTAGAACTGGAATTGGACAGGCATAGGTTTTTCTGACTTGTAGCACCTGTACAGCTCTGAGAAAGCTGGTTGTAGATATGCTTGCATGATTTTAACTGGCAAGTAAAAAGTAAGATTTAAAACTTGGGGAAAACATGTGACTTCCCTTTTGCATTTATCCAAGCTGGAAATGTCACAGAACACTGAGAACTAACAGAAGTTACTCCAGTATATATTCTGTGCTATCTTTAGGAACAGCTAAACAAATACAAGCTGTTTAGGGTGGTTGTTTCTCCACACAAGATGAGTATACCACCAATTTTATAGAAATCTAAGGGTAATCCTCCATCCTTTGCTGTCCCCTTTGTACTTTTATTATGAAGAATCTGTCAAACAGATTTAGCCACTAACAACTTTTTGTTGTCTTTCTCTATGCAGGAGATTTTGCTGTGCTTCTGAGTACAGGGCTCCCCACGAAGATTGCAATTTTGATGAATTTTATAAGTGCACTAACAGCATTCTTAGGGCTTTATATTGGCCTTTCTGTATCAACGGATCCGTGCATTCAAAACTGGATTTTTACTGCTACAGCTGGAATGTTCTTGTATTTATCTTTAGCAGAAATGGTGAGAGATTCTGCCTATTATTATACTTCCCTTCTCACATAGCTTCATCACAGACGAGTGTCAAATGTGGGGGGATGAACTTGAAGGAAAAGAAATTTTGTAGGTTTCTTGGGAAGAGCATGTCTTCTGGCCTTGTATGTGTACAGAGCTTAGAAAAATGATCTGGATTTGTTTGGTGTCACTGTCACTATAGATGTAATTAGTAATGAAAGACTGAAATAAAACTGTAAAGAGGGTGAAATATGAAAGAGACACAGAGGACTTTTAGACAGGTTAATGGTATAATGGAAGAATTAAAGATAACTGAAAGTAACAAAGAAATATTTGAACACGCAGGACTTCTAAAAAGTCTTGTATAACTTGGTAACTTTTTTTTTTTCTTTTTTGCTCCTTTTTCCTCTGTATACTCTTAATCCATTATTTCAACATGAATCTGCAGTTTCTGAACTAAAATGTGGGATGTTTATCCTGTGCTCTTTCTGGCCTGCCTTTCTATTTCAGAGAGGTTTGGATGAGTTCCTAAGCAATTGAAAACCCATTAGATTGTCTCATAATTCCCATAATTTTTCATACCCTTAGTTCAATAGCAGTGATCTAACTATAGAAAAATAAAATGTGAAGACACATTATGAGAGAGAGGTCTAAGAACTGCAGAATGTTGTGGAGTCGTAACTCATGAAGGTGCCTCAGGATACATCATTTATTGAAGAGGTAGCTAAATGTTACGCTCGTAACAATACAAAACCTAATTATCTTGCCAACTTACTAAGTGTCACACTTTTTAGATAATGTATATTAATGTAAAGTTGTTTGCAAGCTCTCCAACAAACACTGAGCATACTATGTCATTAGATCCAGAGGGGAAAAAAGGAATTTTCTCTCTTTATGAATTTTTACTGTGCTTTCCTTGAGCCTTGAGCCTGTCTCTGTTCTGTTTACTATCATTCCTTACTTCCTGCCTATGATATAATTTGCCAGGTTCAAGAATTAACATTTGAAACCTGATATGCCATGTCATTATTATTACCGATTTAAAAATCTACTTGTAGTCACTGACCTTAGACCCTGGGTGTGTTTCAGTCCTTTTTTTTCCTACTGTAATAGAAGAAATGTAACATAAAATGTTCCCAAGAGCTTATGAGGGAGCTGCTGAAGAACTGTGGATGCATCAACTGTCTGGATTGAGGTGCTGAATAACTGACAAGAACACTGTGTACCGAGTTGCATAGTTGCATCTTGTTCTGTCAGAGAAATTTGGAAGTTATGCTGCCTTCCTTTTCAATAGGCATGGTTTTATTAACGTGGCTAAGGGCTTAGTCATATTTTCCCTTCAGTGCAGGATCAGAATCCATCAGGGATCAAACTCCCCTATCAACACCATGTTTACAACTTGTTCTCAACTCCATAACCGTGATGTGAGTGGAAGAAGTGAGAGAAAGAGGAGTATCTTCTATTTCTCTCATCTCCTTCTTAGGAACAAAAGGGATTCCAACCAGCTTTTCTCTGCTTTTGTCAAAAGAGCAGCCATTGCATTTTCCAGAAATGCAAGCACTGAATACCAAAGGGAATCTATAGATCTGAAGTTTCGTGTGTTTGCATAGAACATCTCAAAAGAAGATCTGCAGTGCTTTATATATTTTTCAATTTTCTTCACAGAAATAACTTCTGTTCAGTGTTGTGTTCTCATCTGAAAACAGCAAATATCAGTGTTCCTGACAAAGCTGTACAAATACCAAATGGGGTTCAAAGCATAATTTATGAATGTTTACTTCCTGATTTTTGTGTTCTGGAATGCTGAGGGATAGGAGATGGAGGCTCACAGGCAGGACAGCACTGTGAGACTGCTGCACCAATAGAACACACAAAACTGCTTCTATACCAAAAAATGGTATTCTGACTCCATTTACAAGCAGGGTAAACTAATTAATTAAAAATCTGAGGAGTAGGGCAAGGGATAAA
The DNA here is from genome assembly GCA_013399175.1 of Odontophorus gujanensis. Taxonomy (NCBI): domain Eukaryota; kingdom Metazoa; phylum Chordata; class Aves; order Galliformes; family Odontophoridae; genus Odontophorus; species Odontophorus gujanensis. The sequence continues at coordinate 524,387 of VXAB01007535.1, read as the reverse complement.
ATGATTTATAGCCTTAGTTATTTTATCCAGGGAATTTTGCAGAATTTCATCTTCATAGACATCAGGGAGGGAAGAAGGGAGGCTCATTTTGTCTTGTGACTGTGTGTGCTCTGGTGAAATACTACATTGTAAATTGATGGCTTTAAGATATACATGTAAGTGAAAACCTGTAACATCAAGGCTTTAGATGTTGTTTAACCAAAATTAAATCCCCTGAAAAACAGCTTGTTATGAGCAATATATAGAGATTTTTTTTGTGCCTGCCCTCTGTTTAAGGGTCATAACAATAATCATAGCACTGCAGCATTTGCACCAGTCTTTCTGTTACAAGTACAGTTGTTTTTAACATTCATTTAATCTGAATCAAAGCTTGATATGCCAAAATATGGAGTGTAACAGAGCAACTCCCTCCTAATGAACTGTTTCTTTGACAAAGTACATCTCTTTTTCCTCTTGAGAGACAAACTTCCCAATCTTTAATCAGCATCTCCGATGAGTATCTGTGATGTAATCACTATGGATAAATATTTATGAAAGTACATGCTTTGCATTAAACCCTAAGGACTGGAACGTCATTTCTGAGTGATTGTACAAATTATGTAGGTTTATGTGGTTCCTGACCAGAGAAGACTTATTGTCTAATTTAAAATGAAGAGGATAAGAGCAGGAAAAAGTATTTAAGCATCCAAGAAATATGAGCTAGCCAGCGATTCTCTGAGGCACCTACCTGGAGTTTTCTCTGACTAACCTTAAAAATCTTTCTGATTTCAGAGACAGAAGAGTATTTCTAAAGTGGCTTATTGTGCTGTTGTGGCACAGCAGCTGTTCACCATGATGGTGGAGCTTGTGTTTATTCAGCACATGGCTGAGAGCCCTCATTCCTTCATTCAGCCCTGTACTTGCTAATTCTTCCTGTCCTTTGTTTGCTCATTATAAAAACATGAGCTGGAACCGGAACAAAATAGTCGTTCAGTTAACAGTAACTCTTTTTCCTCCAGCAGCTTGAATACAGTGCTATTAAACGGTGGTGTTACAGCGCTGAATAACTGATTGAATTGCCGTATGCTTCCCAACCATAGTGTTTCTCTGTACTGTGCTATGGCCATTTCTGTACTGCAGGTTCAGGGAGAAGGGGAACCACAGCTGATAGTGGGACAGCAGTCAGCTTTTGTCGTCAGAGCGATAAGCAGGGACGTCTCACTAGACAAGGACATTAAAATGGTCTGCACACTTGGTAATATGCAGATATGTTAGATGGAGGGAGGGGAGATCTGCACTGGATGCTGAAATGCTACTGCCTGCTGAGGATTCTCTTTTAAAACACTCTTAGCAGCCTACTGTGCCATGTGTATAACATAAATCGGCACTGGCCATTACTGCATTTCCAAAATGGATGTGAAAATATCAGCAGTTGTTAGTATCACTCCTGGTGTCAATAACACAAAACATGAATGCTGAGAGTCTGAGCCTGAGGCGTTCTTTTCACAGATTCTGTTGAGGCATATATCTCGTTTAGAGCTTTGCTAAAAGAGATCACGTAGGGTGGAAGGTCAGTGTGTAAGTAGCTTTTAATATGGTTATAAACAGCTGCTGCTGCTTTACTTGATTTAAAACTTTCAGAGAAAATTATTAAAGGGTTTTTTTAATTTTTTTTTTTTAAATTATTTTTTTAAATAGATTCTGTTTTCTACTGACGTGCTTACTAGAGCCCAAGTAAGAGCATTGCCAATTATTTCAGTAGGAGCAGGATTGACCCTATGTATAGTACAGAAACAAAATAATTCAAACTAGTTTATTCTCAAAAATGGGAATCACTAATTTTGCTAAATAAAAATGCCCGTACAGACAGCTGCATAAAATCACTCTTAACAAATCTTGGAATCTCGTCTATTCTTGCCGGTGTTAGTGAGAGAACAAAAACGGATAGAGGTTTATTAATTGAAGTATTTCAATGTCAAGATCTGTGTTGTTACGATGTACAGAACATGCTACAGATTAATAGCTGTACCCAGAAACCCAGCATGATGAAAGCCTTTTTTAATGAAGTTTGTCTTGTTTTCCCATAAGACTTTTTTCCCAGAGATGAATATATCTGGCTCTCATTCTGGTGTCTTATTCTTTTTTTAGCTTCCTGAAATGACTCATATTCAGACACGGCGACCCTGGTTGATGTTTCTTCTACAGAACCTTGGATTACTATTAGGCTGGCTTTGCCTCTTGCTCTTGGCTATATATGAACAGAAAATTAAAATATAGGTTTTCTTTCGGAAATCTTGAAGTACCACTTATGACAGTGGATAGTGTTCAGTTTTGTCACGTCTGTCATAGCAATATATAAATTAAGTTTTTGGGATTTTTCTATCTGAGCAGTAGATAACTATTTCCATTTATTAACTTATTGTTCAGATTTTTGGATTTCTTTTTGGAAATGTAGATGTTTAGAAATATGTTTTATTTGTTACTGAGTTTACCAGACCCCCATGTTCAAACTCACAGGGGCTTTTGATTAGTTTTTGTCGAGGCTGTTCTAGTTGAATGTTCTCAGTGATCACTGCCAGTCTGATCGAAGAAAAGAATAAAGCACATTGAAATGCCATAATTAAAGCGGACTAACCATAGTTGAATAATTCAAAGCAGAAAACTTTGTTGTCTCTTAGTATAAGAAATAAGTGTATTTATATTAAACTAAAAAGTATAACGAAACTAAACTGTTAAATTGCATACAGCAATCTCTTATAGTATGTGCGTTATTCACTTTGCCAGCATAATGATCCTTGGTTTTCTTGCTGGTCCAGTGTTGCAGGTGAAAATTGAAAAGTTCTTGATCTAGAAATATGGTTTCTTTCCCTCACCATCCCTTCCAGCCTTCTCAAATCAAGGGAATCATTGAGCTAGATGCTGCTTTTAAGCCATCATTAATAAACACCAGTAGTGCCTTCCAGCTGTGCCCTCTGAGAGACTGACAACAATTCCTAACCTGAGGGATTTTTTTGTGTGTAATTAGTCCTCTTGGATTCAAGGGAATTCTGCATAAATTACAGATGACTCATTTAATTTTGCATTGCAGAGTCAAGCCTGAAACAAATACAAAAATTCCGTTCTAATTCTGAGGTGCTGAGCAGCTTCCAGGAAGTACTGAGCAATGTTCAACACTGTGATATCCATTACTTACATGCTTTCAATTGCTGACATGAGGAACCCTCCCCTATCTAATTTATGTTTTTATGTGAGAATTGAAATGCATTACATCTCCCTGCTCTGATGAACTGTGAATATAGGGACTGCAAGTTACAGAACAAACTTATTTATGCGAGTAAGTGCATCCTTTCCTTCCTTGTCTTAATCTACCTTGAAAAAAGGCTACGTGGTATTACCGTGTGTCTGTCTCACAATGTGTTTACTTGACAGCTCCTACTGGAGGGACAATTATTCTTATATTGCAGAAGAGATCAAGTGCTGTTCTAGTGCACAGTCAGTTCTCAGAGGTTCTATGGGCACTGTGCTACTTTATCATCAGAATCTAAAATGAAAAATATTGTGAATGTTATATAATGGCCTCGATTTGTAGGATTGTGGATCCCTAGTCATCAACAGGCTACCTTTGGGAAAAATACTCAAGTTAATTTTAAAGGTTGCTATGCACCTATTTTCTGTGCCTGTAAGTTATGAGAATCTGTAGCAAATACTTCAATGCACATCTAAGAGTATATTTACATACCTTCAAAAACCCTGTCCTAAACAATTTATCCAAAGTCGCACAGGAAGTTTCTAACTGACTGGGGAAATGAACTGAGTTGTTTAAAGTCAAAAAGTAAAGCACTAACCTGTTTTATGTAGGTGTGCAAATGTTATGACTGCTTTTTTTGTTGGTTTAACTTTGAAGGCTGCCTAGTCAGCTGACATGCCTTAGCTTCTCTTTTGAGAGTTTACATTTTTCAGGAGTTTGTGCTCGTTTTTAGAAAGGTAAGATTCTTTTTTTAAAGCAGCTTTCCAGTATTTCATCTCATTGTATTGGCACCGATTCAGTGACCTTCAGCTGTGACCATCAATTCAAGCAATAACAGGGCACCACTGGACGTAAGCAAAATCTATTCCTGTATCAGATGGTGCCAATGAATATTGGAAACTTTTGTTATTTCAAAATGCAGGGCTACCGTAGTTTGAATTCTTATATGAGATTAAAGTTCACTACAACAGGAAAAAACCTTAGAAATATGAACACGTTTTGGAAATATTATGATATTCTACAATGGTTTTCTATCATCAATGTGTCTGAAAAAGGGCAGTTAATTTCTGGCAGTGTGTTCTCTGAAGATGCATACAAGCGGAGGTTCACAGTGAAATGATCTGTGAGCATACTGTGTTCACATCTCTTTGGAAAATACCATCTTTTGGCTGTATATATATATATATTTATCAGGTTTCTTAATCACATTTAACAAATAATTATATTCATTCAGATTCCAGCTTCCACGGTGTGCACAAACATGTTGAACAGAATGCCCATAACTTCTTGTTTCTGCCACAACAACAACGTGTGTTTGTAGTATACACTGGAACGTGAATGATTCAGTTACATTGTGAGGTGGTATCGACTCTGAATACCTGGCATCTCACTAGCATATAGAAGTTTGAATTCTTGTGGCACCTGTGAGAGCACTTTTGCCACTAATAAAACTGGTGCCTCTGCTCTAATTCACCTGGCATTAGTATCTTTAAAATCGGATACTGAAGATGGAGAAATACCAAACATAAAGCAAGACTAGACTATATTTCATACAGGGAAACTATTTCTATATATCACTGAAAATTAAATCAATTTAAATCAAAGAGATCCACCTACAGGATTCATCTTTTTATCACAGCCCAGGAAAAGCAACTGAAGAACATGAGTTTCTGTCCATGCAAGAGAGAAGGTGGTGCATAAGTATTTCTACGATGCATTCTCTTTTTGCTTGTTTTAAGTTCTGTAGAGTTTATTCATACAGATTTCAAACAAGATTCTATTTAAAGCCAGATATTTCTTTCTGTTCCTCCAAACCTAACAGCCAGAACATATTATGCCAATGTTTTCATTGAGTCAAATCCTGAGTAAGGGCTGCACAACTTCATCACTTGCAGCCGCTAAATCATGGCTGGGTATCTCTCTGAGAGGTATGCAATTTCTCAAACAGAGGTTACGTGCTTGATGGAGAGATTACTTGGTGAAGTTTTACAGCCTGTTGGGCAGTTCTGACTAGATAATCATAGCGTTTCTTTAAAACACTAGGATTTATCAATCTGTAGTAACAGCAATTTTTCTGAAAGAAGGGGGTTAGCATTTCTTTTTTCCATCTAAGTTTTCTTGTACTCTTATAATTAAAAAATAAAATAAAATTAAGAAAATATCTTGCTATTCTACATATCTTGCTTTCTTACATACATAGAAAATGAGAGATAAAAGAGAAGGTTTAAGGAATTTGTTTAAATTAAGAAAATATCTTGCTATTCTACATATCTTGCTTTCTTACATACATAGAAAATGAGAGATAAAAGAGAAGGTTTAAGGAATTTGTTTGTTACAGTGCCTTTTCCTGGAAGTTAAGTGGTAGAAAACCTCATAAAAAATCATTCCAGTTCCAAACTACAAGGGCTCAAGAGTAAGTGTTGACTTTGTGCCTCTTTTTTTTTGTATATGTTACACATTACCCAGTGACTCTTAAGATAAATAGCGCCTTCTTTGCAGCCAGCTATCCTAATGCCCTTAGAAAGTTTCTGGAGCTCATCTGCATGTTTTAAATACTGCCATTTATTCCATCCCTGTATTTTAAGCTTTAAACACGAAGATGGCATTTCTCCAAAGTTAAAAAAAAAAAAACACTCTTTTTTAATAAAGGAAAACTTGGTTCGTTTGGTGTAGCAATGCATCCTTAGGAAACATATTTTCTTTTCTTTCACCTTGCATTGAAGAAAGCATATTATTGTTGTTAACAATTTTTGGCTTGCATTTTGAAACCAAAAATGGGTTTATATCAAACAAAGATTAAGGCTGATAATTTGTAACAAGGGAATGATTTATCATTGTTTTTAGCTTTACTGTAACCTGTTGTCAAGTCTTCCTTTCATCTTAAAAATAAGCTGCCTTCTATTGTGATTGCAGCCTTAGGAATGTGACTACAGAAAGTACAAGCAGTAGTTACACAATGGCTTTAATCAAAACATAAAGTCATGGAATGTTTTCCTTGAGCCACCTTCATTTCCTTCCCTCAAAAGAGCAAAAAGCCTATGTGCAGAGCCACTGCCTTGGGTCATGGAGTACGAGCCTTCATCCTTTTATGTCTCTGATAAGAGAGCCAGCACAGAGGGAGACGTGGCATAGCAGCCCAAAGTCAGTGCTAAGCTCTCTGGTGTGGGGGTAGGAGCACAGAAAGCCACACAGAACACCCTGGTGTGGGAGGAGGACACAGAGGGCTGGCTGCTTCCTGTGCGGAGGCAGATGTCAGGAGGCAGTGAGGGCCCGGTGGCTACAGAGCTCTCCCTGAGAGGCCTGCCTCCTGCTCCCACATACTTCAGCCTGGCACTTTAATGGCTTCAGTGAAAGGATGAAAGGTTTTATAGCTGCAGTCTCCTGGAGGAGCTCAGTTCAGGGCAAATTCCCAGACGGTTCATGTTGTCTTGGTTTTGGAGATCAGGAATATCATGAAAGTAATCTGGCCAATAACTCAATGAGTGCAGGCTCCTGCTGCCCACCCCACAGCACCCCAGCAATAAAGATGACCCACAGGAACATCACTTCTCTGCAGAGGAACCTCCCATGGTGTTCTCATTAAAAAAGAAGAATGCCCCGAGTCAGAGCTGGTGTGGAGGCCTTGTTCCACCTTCATAGTACCACCATGGGCACACAAATGGGGCACGGTGTGGCAGTCCATTCTTCCCAGAGTTTCAGGCCTGAAGCTGCCCAGAGAGCACTAACCATGAGCCTACCTAGCCAAGCAAATCTGGCTAGCAACCATCTACATATTGCTCCAATATAGCACTGACCAACCAGTAGTCCCATACTATATATACGTCTATATGACATTTTTGTCCCTTTGAAGCTGAACTGGCAGTCCTCCATCATCCTTCTTCTGAGGCTGAGCAGAAACTTTCTTGGTCTATCCCACGACAGAGAAAGGTAGGTATATGTGCTTGGGCAAGTCACGTACCATGCTATATCCCAGTCTTAATTTAAGCCCATAATGATTTCTGCTCTTTTTCCGTGTCTGCTAATGTTGCAATGAAGGCACCAGGGCAATGTCTATGCTTGGCTTCTGGGTACATGATGTGTGAGCAGCATCCATATCCCAGGCCTGGCAATGGTTTCAGAGTATCCCAACTGTCTCTGTCCTTGCATGTCAGTCACGGCATCCACTGGCACACCACATCTCACAAAAACGTGTTGGCTTGTCTGGCAAAGTCTTTCTATCATCTACCCTATCACCTGCTTGTCTGCGCTGTGCTAATATCATAACCCATAAATTAGTCCTACAAAATGCCTCATTCTTCACCATCCGTGCTGATGGATGGTTGCTCAACATTGAGGCAATACTACCTGTGACTTCTGAAGTCACAGGTAAAAAACAACACAGCATTGGGAATTTCACTCAGAAGTAGAAATTGCCGCCTACACCAGTGGTATCAACAATTTGATTCTCCTCCTTTGAGAGACTCTGCTATGAGTACCGGGCACAAGCACAAGTCATTTTGTATACACATTGAAGTCTTTTGGTGTAACCCTGGTGGTCTTGGGTGGTTTTATCCCCATCGTCTGGTGCTGTGTCCTTCAGTACTTCAAAAGTCATCTTCATATTTCTGTGTAAACAGGTAGTCTTAGCTCTGGAGCAGGAATAAACCTCCTTTCTGGCTGTAGTTCCAATCCAATGAGAATTTCATTTATAAACTATGCACACAGGAGTAATCTATATATATAGTACAGAAGTTCAGCAGCAAGTAGCTGTTACCACCAGAAAGTTCAGGAAAGCAGAACCGGACAGTATACATCTGATTATTTAATTTGCCCAGGTCACTATAGCAGAAAACATGACACCCACAGCTGAGCTAAAGCCATGCATGCAGTTTGTTCCCCAGGTAATATTCACATAAGGAGTAATGGCCATGAGTATTAGAACAGTTTTGACATTATCTAGGACCACATTGGCGATCATTTCTAATGGAACTTGAAGCTTTAGAAGGAAAGATGCAATGGAAAATAAGGCTTCTTTTATTTGGTTAAGAAATGAATACAAGCGGTGATGCACTCTAAACTGCACGGTGGTTCATCATCCTGCACAAATGCAAAGCATCTCCTTTTCCACTTGGAGACAAACATGGCATAATAGATACATACCAGAAAAGTCAGAACAGGGAAATGTCCAAGGAAGAAGTTCTTGTAGGTAGTAGGGTAAATGCCAGTAGAAACAATAAATATGCAGAGCCAATCAGCTCCTCTTCATTGTATTTCATTCTCTCTGACAAACCTGAAACCACACAATTCTCTGTGAATGGTAGTGGAGAATGTCATGTCTAAGAAGTAGAGTTTCAACACTGGAAATAGTTTAAATGTTACAAAACAGATGACTTTTAATAACTCTTAAACTCGAGATATGCCTTAAAAATATGATCCATATGTTCATAGCCATATATTTTGGAAAATACATATTCATGGTTGATGAAATCTGTATAATTTTATGTGCAGAATTTCAATTCCATCTCAAGTAATAAGAAAGAAATAAAGCTTATGAGATCATATTCTAACATTTCCCACTACCAGAAAACCTCCTATTTAATTTGGCTTGGTGTGCTTGCAATTAGCAAGAATATGTCATTTCTCTAGACAACATAACAGCTGACTATCTGGCATAGTGTTGTGTGGCATTATTAGGAAGTACTAAGAAAACAAGACTGTTGCAAATTCTTTTCTAGCACATAATATTTTAATATGCCATAAAAATGGCAAAAAAGGCGCTTAGTTAACCCTCCATCCTCAACCTTGATTCTCCTTTATGGAACTATGTTTTTAGAAATAGTTCTAATACACTTCACTGAAATGCAGTGATTTTCTGTTTCGTTGCTTTTCTCTCCCTGCCTCCTGTTCCCCAAAACAAGCTATGCTATGTGCTAAATCTCAGTATTGGTGGACAAAAGCTAATTTGTTAGACCTTTATCCAGACATTTCATAATAATCACAAATGTAAGACCATGGGCTTCATTCTGAGGACGCACAACTGTAGCAAGAGCAGTTCCTACACACTTTCTGTTGGTGTCAGAAAACATACTCAAGCTTTACTGAATATTATGCTGAATAGAAGAAAAATAAAAAAAGATGTAAATGACTTTGCAAATACCAGCATTGGTATTCAGCACTCAGTCCACAACAGAATGCAAGCCATCAGATCTGCTGTATTTCTTTCATCACACATTTTTTGAAGCCGTTGCTTCCCAGCTGACACGTTTCAGCTAACGCTGGGCACGTGCCTAATCTTTGATGATTCTTCAGCACAACTGCTAACGACTTTCACTGTTACGATATACTAGTATTGCATATGAAGACATAGAAGAGCAGTTACTAATAATGGACGTCATCTGATTTGGGGAATATAAACTGTGAGCTGTTGATGATCTGAACTAAATACTGGTGAACCAAAAATACACTGTTGAAGCTTACAGTTCAAGTATGAATGTAAACCATAGTGTTAACAAGAGTGGTCTGAGACTCTCATATTTGAAATATTTCATCTCTTCCCCCTTTCTCCAGAATTCACACCATAAAATGTACGCCAGGTGCAAAAGAGTAAGAAAAAACCTGCAGGTCCCTATCTTACTTAAGATTGACTTTTCTGTGCATTCAAGATGGCTATTTGAATAGCAGAAAGTCCCTTTCCCTTCTTCTGCACTTACATATGCCCCGATTACGTCAGTAAAGACCAGATTTGTCTGAGCATTTTCAAGCAGTCAGAATTAGTGGCCCACATGGTATGAAACAGAAAGTCTTGGCAGAAGAGACGTTCATGTTTGCTGCATGTGTGTTTATAAATTAGCCTCAAATTGAGACTTCGCTCTCTGATTCTTTTAAGCAGTGAAAATTACTAAGAATTATGGTATGTAAACCACTTCTGAATTCTCAGGTCAGTTTTTATGGATGAAATGTTATTAAGAGCGATAGTTTCTGATTTGTACCATATTAAAAACAACAACAAAAAACAAATATATGCTTTTTCATGTCTTTGTAACAACAAAAAAGATTCCCACAAATCTGCATGGAGCTTCCGTTGCTGTGATCTACATGATAAGGAGATCATCTGAAGTATAGCCGACAACTAGCATGGTTTCCCATGTACTGAAGTTCCTAGGCAGTATGCTTGATGAAAAACACATTGCATGTTCATTTATCTCCTACGTCTATTTGAAATGTAAGATATAAACATCTCTTCTATGAACATATTCAACAAAGCTCTATCTGGTTTGCATCCTTCAGTCACTGCAATGACATTGTGTTCGCTAATCCATTGTGGAACTGATTTTTAGAAAAATAGAAGCAAACTCAATTTGTTAAGTTTAACATGATCTCATAATATCCTCCCAATAAGTTTAACATTGTGGTTCTGGCTGGCTCCTGTTATTGCTTGCTGGTGACAGATATGCTGGTGCAAATTCTTCTTCCATAATTAATCTGCTCCAAGTTAAAAAAAAAAAAAAAAGGGATCAAAAAGAGCTGAAAGTAAACTTCTAAACGACATAGGAAAAATCAAATGAGAAAAAACAAAACCCCATGCACTGAAAGAGAAAAGTGATGCTTGATATCACTGTGACTACTGAGTAATTATCATGAATGACAGCATAGTGGTTTTGACAGTACATTATTTCTCCAACTCGGCCTGCTGTCCGTACCCTCATATACAGTTACCAGCTTTGTTGCCTTACTCTCTATTGCTACAGGCTCTAGAAAGGGGAGGTGAAGGAGAGGTGAAATGGACTACAGTTAAAACTCCCAGCCGGTCCACATCTCTGCAAATTATCACAGCTTATGGTGTACAGAGTGTTTCAGAGCCACAGATTTTTACTTTTAAAAGTTAAAACAGTTGGCATTTTTTGATAAACAAAACAAAAAATTTGCAAATTCTGTGTGCTGCCTATCATTTCCAGCCATATAAATTTCTACCAAAGCTACAAGAAGAGAATGAACCAAGAATCACTTCATTAATAACCTCGTCTGACGCTCTGAAATTCAAAGAAAAACATCCTATTTTCAAAAGTTAACAGTTTAATTGCTACCAATAAACTTCTTCAGTTTCCTGCTCTGCGCAGTTCTGACTGTGCTGCGAGATTTCCATGCTTTCGTTAATCCCCGAATGTGCCCATCAGATAAAGTTTTCTATTTGGATAGCACTTCTTTCCTTTCCAAAGTTGTTCATAACTCTGGAACATGAGCTTAAAAATGCCAAGCTGCTAAGATGTCTCTTTATCTGAGCGAATGCATCCTCAGTTAAAGCGATAGGCCCCTACACTTCAGAGATTGCCTTGAGGAAAACCAGGGAGAAATTCGAGTTAAACATGACTGATGAACTACAACAGTGAACCTAATGTGCCTCAGAGTTGAACTCAATGCATTTTAATCGTTTAATTCAATTTAATGCACACTGTATAAATCACATACCTTTTGATTAGAACGGTTTTCAGAGCGCCTGGTTTATTTCTATGACAGTTTCAGGCCTGACTCCTACATGGAGTCTTTGAAACTCATCTGCATAAAGCAATTCTGGACCCCTGCAAGGACTCCAGAGAGTCATTTCAGCAGCAGTACCAGCTGACAGACATCAGAGCTCCCCTGGTGTCCCCCAGGGGCCAGATACACGATGAGAAATCTCTACTCACTAGAGAGAACTGGTACAGCACAATGAGATAGCAAGAAGAGCCATGAGTCCTTGAGAGGATCCATAGATATTTTGGGGTGTAATGAAAGCAGGATTCTTGCCTTTCTTAGTATTTCAGGATGTGAGAAGATTACAAGTTGCTTAATAGGGCACACTACGGGTAAGAAAATAGCAGCTTTTCTATCTTTGGAATCTGCTGGCTGTTACTGTTACCTCCAGGAGGTGTGGGGGAAAAGTGCAATCAGTTTGCAGCCCACTGGCTATGACAGACCACGTCTGCCACGTGTGACTTTGACCAGATTTCTCTGTGAAGGCAGTAATTGGGATATTGCTCCTCTATTTAGCTGAGTCTTTTCATCAGGTACATTAAAGTTTAGTTATCTATAACTGGCAATTTTGAGAGAGAAATCAGGGAACAGGCTGATAAATAGGCTATTGGTTAATGCAACTTCTGTATCTTTTGAAAAGGAAATTACAAAAAGAAATGTCTGTAGTTCAGTCTGGTGTTCAAAACTTTAACAGCAAACTGAGTTTCAGTGAACAACTCTCAACCACCACCTTCCTACACAGGAAACTTCTCTTAGAGACAACTTCAGCTTCCTCAACTCCGTTTCAGCATGACAACATTCAAACCAAAGTTTCAATTTTTAAAATTTAATTTCGAAATTAGAAAAAATAACAATTAGTTGAAATTGGGCACAGCTGCTCTGAGTAAAGCCTAAAAGGGAGCATGCTGCCTAAAGCATGATAGCTAGATCAAGTTGGTGATGAAGCTCTGGTGAGGATTTGTGCTGTTCTGATGCTGCTATTAAGTAAGTGCTCTTATTTTGGACACTGAGGAGAAAACATTAAGTGAATTTAGATGGCTCTTGCTTTATGAAGCACTCTTCTTAGCTGAGTGGTACATCTCTGTTAACCTCATAATTATAGAGATAGAAAAAGATGCTGCTTTGCTTAGTACTAAAAAAATATGGGATCTGTGAAACAGTAAGATAATTGTAAAGAGAAATCTTTGCCTCCTTCTAAATATATGTCAGTTCATATATTTATCCTCCAGCAATAAAAATGGAATTATTTATTTCTTGCTATCAAAATGTTCTCACTATTGATAATAGTAAATGTAGTTATCTAGTCACCATTTTTTCTGTAAAAGCCAAAATGAAGTAATTATTTTAACAGATAAATGACTTCTCTGGAAGACTACAAATGTGCATTTTTGTGCTGCTTAAAGTAATTCTCATACTTTCATCATACGCTTTCTCAGAGGTCTGTCAGGTGACTACAACCAGTTGTCACTTCACAGAAGTGCTATGAGATGAATTAGGGAATGTTCAGTGGGTTTAATGCAGCAATTTTGTTGTTCTTTTCCCCAAATGTTCAACATTTCTCCACTCTTGAAGAGCTTTTTTTTTTCACCTTATGACTGGGGTATGGTTGTGGTAAAATGAGATTAACTCTCCTCCATATGCTAAAAACAGCTATAGAATTGCAAATAATTCTAAGTCACCCCCAAAATGCTATGCTTTAATAATACTTAAATTCAGAGCATGCATACCCAAGAATTGTTTTAATGCAAAATCTTTAAAACGTCCTTTCTAAAAAATGTGTAACTGTAACCCTTTCATGGCAGATTATCAGGTTTAGCATAAAAAAAACCCAACAGTATAATCTTATTGGCTCGTAGGCCACTCTGATTTATTTCATCGTGGAATTTTTCAGATATTATTTCCTGACCTATATTAAATGTCGAGAATAGAAATTAGAAGCTAATGCTACTGCTTCTACAGAGAAACTAGTCTCTATTTCTTAAATGCTGTAATTTCTTCTGGGTCAGATGCGCATTACTCAAAAATTCACAGCAAACAATATTTGATATCATAAGTCATGTGAAAACACTAATGTGTTTTGTGAGGTGACTGCTGCAAGTACAGCGCATGCTTGGCTTCAGAACACATTTATGGTTTAGAGAAAATCTAGAGCTAATGAAAGTGGTAGTAAATGTGTTCCTAGGAATACTGTATACTTCATGCTAACCATTTATTTATGGTGTGGGCCAGATCCAAGATAGAAAAAAAAAAATTAATAGCTGCTTTCTGGCAGGAGAGCTTACTCCATTATTATGCACAGGATATCACAACAAAGAAGAACTGTTTTTATTTGGGATCTCCCACTGAATTGACAAAACATTTGGCTGTCGTCCTTAGAAATTTTGGATATACAAAACCAGGCTTTGCAATAAATATTTACCTTTTTTTTGTGTGTGTTTTCAATATATGATGAGTTATGCCAATTCCAAATGTGAAAAAAAGCTTTAAACCTTCAAAAACATTGAAGTAATATTTGTTTTTCTCATTTTAAAACATTCATTTCTTTTAACTGTATTTGTGCTTATCATTTGGGAATTCTTAGTAAGATCAAATTGTCTGAGGCTTTTAAGATAATGGAAGAGAAAATTTGGAAGCTGCTGTGGCAAATGGGTTATTATCCTGTGAATTTGTTTTCTGCCTAAGATTTGACAGAGGTTTAGAATCTTCGGTGGATATTTCAAATATCTTTGATAAGGCTATTTTGTAGGGGAACAATAACATGTGTCTGATTAGATCTCATTTGTGGGATTGGTATTTAAAATAATGGCTTGTACAAAACCTTGAAATGAGTTTATTTTATTGTTTAAAGTGGAACACAACTGCAGTAAGCTAAGCTGCATTCACATGAAGTTAATACTGCAAAATGGGAAAACTGGCAGTAAATGTAGCTATAGCATTTCCTGCTTTTTCCATCAGCATATAATGTAAAACAATGTTAGGATGAGAGCAGTGGATTTGCCTGAAGTACCCAGGTCAGGTACGTGCAGTACTGCTACTTTACTGCCCCAGGTTTCAAACTTCCACCACTGTGCAGGAGAGTTGTGTAGGGGTGGGAATGAGTTAAATGTGTCACTCAGGCTTGTTGATTATAAGCCAAGTGTTGGCTCTTTAGTATTAGTGTTTGACATTATTATATCCGTATAGAAAAACTATGTAGACTCAATATCCTCACCTGTTTTGCAAACTACAATGCAAAAAGTGTTATCTAATAGCTGGCAATGTCATTAGCTGAAAAGCAATAGTTCTAGCAAGAAGAGCGAAATGGAAAAAAAAAAAACAACAAAAAACCTTTCATGGCAATTTAAATAGAGAGGTTTCTGCCTAATCACTTGTACAGCTTAGAGCACGCTCTAACAATTCCATCTCCTCCATGGAGTGACTTATCTGGCAATGCTCAGAGAACCTGACCTAATTTCAGCAACCCTTCTTGTACCCGTGCTAATATGAAATGTGACAAGAGCGCTTAAAAACTATTCTTGATAAAATCTCGGGGGCAAAAGGTGGTTTCTCATTCTCATTACCCCAGCAGGCAGCTAGACAAACCAAGCTGTCTTAGCGGGAATCCAAATGACTCATCACTTAAAAGCCAATTGCAATGCTAGCATATATTTAAAGTATGTGTTCTATAGTATTTGGGAACGTTTCTTAAGGCCTGTAAAGGAGGTGTCTGTTTATAAGTATGATTGAATATTTATATCATTAATGTTTTCCTTCTCAAAGATTCTTGGTAAACACCCAAAAATAGTTCACCCTTATAAGATATATAAAAAATTTGACAAGCATAATTGCTTTTTCTAAATATCTACTGAAATAGTTAGAACTTGCATGTTTTCTGTCTCAATTCAGAGCTCTCCTGTAAGTGTTTAACATTTCGAATAACTGATTATCTCAACTGGATATTATTCAATTAGTCAGCTTGTAAAGGTGAAGTCATTTCAGGACAACTGAAACATTTTTTTTGTTGTTATTTTTTTTTATACGGGTCTTCTCACTAAGATGTCCTTTAAACTTGATTTGAGCTTATGTGGCTGAAAAAATTACTGTCTTTACAAAAAGTTCTGTCTACACCTTGTAAAGCGGGGTGTGACTGTCTGTCAGTACCAGCTAGAAGTGCTACCACTGGTAATATGAGTATGATGGTTACAAGGCTCTCGGGAGTTTTGTTGCTCTCAAGCAACGCTACTGAAATGTTTTTTTTGAAACTGTTAATGTACGCAGTGATTTTTATAGTGATGTTCACACACCTGAATTGTGTTCTTTGAAGTGTGTTCACAGCATCATTGTTAGAATCTGAGAAACCATCATGATTGCTACGACCCATGTGCACTTAAAATGATGTAAGTTCTACAAGGCTCTGATAATAAAACCCCCAGGAGGAAATTGATTGATAATACAAATTAAAGTCAGAATAAATATCAGAACACATAGGTGCAGAACAGTGTGGAAAAATACGGTGCAGTAGAGATACTGCTGCTCTGACGAAAACTTAGGAACCATCACTGGCCGAGTTACAGGATTTTAACTTCAAGGTAGTGATCAGAGTCATTAGGCAACAGATTATACTTTCATCCTATGAGGCCTCTTTCAGGGTATGATGGCTTCAGCAGCTATTGGATCAAACAGTACTTCAAATGCAAGGTACTTGATTGAGTTGCACTCAGTACATTCAAATTGTGGGTGTGTATAAGCAGCTGCCAATTACACTTCATACTCTGAAACAGAATCATAATCTATGTGTCAATGAGCCTAAATCTTTGACTCTGCTTCCCTTATATCTAAGCTCCTTCCATGGTACCTGTCAGCAAAGTGTACTTTTTTGTCATCTTGACCTTTTTCTAAGTGGGATGTATAGCTCTGTGTTTTTCTTTTAAAGTTCTCGTTGTACAAGCAGAAGTCTCTTGGCATACGCATGCTATTTCACGAGAGTGAAAGGGAATTAGTCATATCAGCCAACATTTTTAAATCCTTCCAAACTAAGATTAATTGCCAGATGTTCCAGGAACTTTATCATCAGCCCAGTCAGTCCTGATGTCCTTGCTTTGTGGTATATTTGGTAGTTGTTTTTTGGCACAGCGTATCATTTCCTAGACAGCTTCAAGGGCTCTAGTTAAATGATTTTGCTTTTTTAGGCTTTGTGCATTTTCAGTCTGTGGGAAATGTGAGAACTCTGCATGATATCCCTTGATTATAGTGTAATCTGAGAGTACCACCACAAGAGTCTGATCTGTTTTTGCTCTAAATATACGTAGGTAAGTGCTAACAGAATTTACATGTGAGACTCACTCACAATATACAGAGAATAGACTCTACAACAAGATCCCTTCCCATTCATGAAATCCTGTATTCTTAGGGCCAAAATCTTAGGGCATTTTGGCCTCACAGTTCCCATGTATGTAGTCATAGCCACAAGGAGAAATCTTTAGTTGAAACAACTCCTCATTAATACAAAAAGGACAATCAGCAGAAGAAATGTTAGAGATAGCCTGCACCCACCAGAGATCACACAGGCTACAGTCATAAATCAGAGCTGGTTTTAAAACAGCTGGTCACACAGAAGCGTGTTTGCTGCAGGACAGAGTGCAGTCCCTGACAGCCACCTGAGCAATACTGGCTTGGGGAGGATTGACAGCCTGCTGCTTTTTGTAGCCCAATCTTTCTCCCTTTGCCCACTTATGGCACAGGCTCCTGGTGCTCAAGGAGGCTCTGGGAGATGCCTTCACTCACCCAGCCAAACCGTCTCACCACAAGAGAGCTGCTGTTCTACACAGGCTTTCATTTACCCTCGATGTCATAAATCCTTATGGATCAGCACTGGTGTTTCAAAATTGTTTTGAAGTGGGGGAGAAGGTGATGAAATAATTTGGATTTCTAATTTGCAGCATTTTGCTCTCAGCAAAGCCACAGAAGGACAAGTATTTAACAATCTATGGTGTGGCTTTTTTCTGCTAGAAATATGAAGATGATAATCATCTGCAGATGTAATTAACTCACAACATTTTGGGGTATTTTCACAGAGACAAAAATATAACTTGATAAAGAGATTATGAAAACGCCTCTTGGGAAGGCTGATCCTCAGTCATGAGTGTTATGGAGAACTGTAGTTTCAGATTGATGTTTCTTTGTACGTTTGTCAAAGATCATATGGCCCTTGTCCCAGTAACAAACAATGAAGGGGACTGATGGTACCTCTGCAGCATGGATTCAGTGTTCAGGAGGAGTTATGGTGCTGGTAACGTACCGGTGAAATGGGGCAGCTTAGTGGAATACAATGACTGTCAGATTGGGGTTGGTTCACATGTTAACTGTGGTTTTTCTACTGCTACCTAGAACAGATAAGTAAAAACTAAAACTGTTAGAAAAACATTTTATGTTCTACAGAAAACAAGTATCCCATCTAACTTCACTCCTGTGTGGGTTATCAATTTTTATATCTAGAAAACATAATATTACTTCAGTCACTTTTCTTTTCTTTCTTATCTTTCACAAACTACAATCTGAATTACAGAGAGCTGAATCTGACCTAAGGACTACAAGTGACTCTTACTATATGCTTTTGTCAAAAAAGTTGGCCAGTCATACATAGACCTCTTGTTTTTAGTTTTTGTATAAATGATAAACTCAGTGATCGAGTAATTGCATTTAATTATTCTGAATAGGTTTGATTCCATATATTTGGGTGATGATGGTAGTTAAGCAGCAAATAATTTTAAGATACTAGACATGAAAGACTGTTTTTGTAATAAATTTTACACTTGTTGCATGTGGCTCTGTTTGATATGTAATTTTGAATGTAATGCAATGTTAATTCTAACTCTCTGTGTTCTGAAAATCTAATTGGTCTTCCATTTGACACCACTGTATCTGTTGCCTCACTTTATTCTTATGTACTTTGTTTACTGAAGCATGTCAGTAAAAAGATGTGGAAAAATTAGTGAATGCTCCATGTTCCTTTGCACTGATGGTTTGCAATACATCACTTTACCTCTTTGACAATATTTTTTTTTTAAAGAGTTTTTTTGGAAAACAATTTTTCAAATATTTTACATTCTGAAATGTGGTGTTTAAATATTTAAAAGTTATCTGTGTTTTTAATATTTTTGTCATTCATCAGTGTAAAAATACGTATGTGAATAGATTAGTCATGTAATGACTGTGCTGATGAAACTTTGGTTTCTATTTCAAAGGATATTTTGGGTTCTCTTCAGATATCTATTTTATCATCCAAAAAACACAAAGGGACATTTTTAGGCATCTGATATCAACTCTGTTTATCCCTTGTGTTCTCAGTACTTTTTGATTTTTTTTTCTGCTTGGATTTGGTTTTTTTTTGTTTGTTTGTTTGTTTGTTTTTAAATTTGATTTGACAACAGGATAGATTTCCACTAAAAGATGTCATGTAGTAACTCTACAATTTAAGGTAATTCTAAAATATGATGTCTAATCTGAAATTGGATCATGCATATGAAGTGTACTACAAAGTGAACTGAGATTCCGCAGTACTAAAGAGCAAACCTGAAAAGCCCTCTCCTGGGGTGCAAGGTGGTCTCAGAGGCACTATAATCAATGAACACTGTATTTCTATTTATAGTTGCACTTATGAGCTGACCAGCTAACTTTTCTCCCTACTGAACACTCCTAAGAGTGCATCTACAGTCTCTCTGGAGGCTTCCTATAACTATCACAATAGTCTCTTCTGTAAACAAGGCTCCTTGGGAGCTGTGATGAGGGGAAGACTGGTTTTTAATTTAATGGCTGCATATTCCAAGAATATGTGAAAATCCTGAGATTTAGTTCCTGTTGTAAAGGACATTTTAATAATTCACTGTCTGTTTTGGTTAAAATGCAGGAATGGGTTCATCTCAGAAAAATTTAAATGTTCTATACTTCTGTTTCCTGATGTCTAAGTTGCAGTTTATCTGGCTCTTTATGACATTATTTCTAATTGATGTTTACGAAGATTTGCGAATGATTTCTTGAAAAAGTCTGCATTTAAATTAGACAGTGCAAGATAATTAAACAACAGACATTCAGTGTAATGACAGCATTAAAAGTACTGGAAGAAGTACTCCACATGTAAGATACTTGAAGATAATTTGCTCTTTCTAATTGAAGCATGGTAGTAAATGTAGAAGACTGGTGAATTTTCTTACAATGCAGATTTTAGCTACGCAATTGAAGCGACTGTACATAAACTCTGTACTGGCCTGTGGTAAACAAACTTTTACTGCAGTTGCAAACCACACCGTGAGTTCTAATTAAATAGTTTATAGACTGTTATTGCACAATTGCAAATGTGCAATCAAAGAAAAACAGAGACTCAGATACGTAGCGAACTGAGAGCAATGTGTAGTAGCATGCATTTTGACAGCAGCACTTCATGAAGAGCACTTATAAGCAGCACATAGTCTTCTGGCTTTGAAGTCTCTGAGCAACAGGGACACAAGATTTTCTCCTGCGCGGTCTTCACCCTCTGGCTGATAGTTTGATGTGCACTCTTTTTACACTACTATAGTGTAAGATAGGTAAGAAAAAGTCCTTATCACAACTTCAAACTCATTTAGTTAGGAAGAAAAAAGAAAATAGAACATCTTGTATACTTACACTCATAAAAGTTCCTATTAGGTCCTTTCAATTTAGACTAGTCACTGAATGGGGCCACAGTAAAAAAAAAAAAAAAAGTCCTTCCTCCAGAAGGAACCACGAAGCAAATGAAGTTGCAGTGACTGAATGGGTGACCATCCTCAGTTTCAGGACATTCCTAGCTCAGCCAAATGGCCTCTTTACTGGTTTGAGAACTATTGCACCCAACATATGAGTGAGAATGAAAAATGAGTCTTGGTTAAAATTAGCGTATTGCATTTGAAAGAGCAGGAGTCCAGAAGCTGATTCACGAACAATAGTTTGGCTGCAAACAGCTAAAATTTCTATCCTGACTATCTCACTGTGTTTACTGTCATTGTTTCCTTTATGCTGGGTGACATATATAGCAAAACTGAATTAAGCAGTATTGTTTCTGGTAAGAACACGTGGGAGAGAATTTTCTCAAAGCAAACAACCTCATGGTGGACTAAGTGCAAATCCCTTAGCAATTAATCATACAGCTTACACTGATAAGTTGTTAAGTCACTGGCCATATAATTCACCAATGTATTATTCTGTTGTTTGAAGACTTTAATACACAGTGTTGTTTATTTCATGTGTGTTTCATCTACTCTAAATGTTTTGTGTCAGCCTGTAGAAAGGAAAACATGTTTTGCTGTGCGCTGAATAGCCGATGAGTATTTGGAAGACTTCAAAATATTTGCTTCAGTAAATTTTTAATTAGTTTGTATAAAGTGCTTTGGAATACTCTCAAGAAGGAAGACTTGTGTTGCTGTTTACAAGCCATAGTGAAGCATCCTCAACAGAAGAAAGAAAAGTGTAATGTCTGGCATTCTGGCATCCAGTTAAAAATTAGTGTATAGCACATTGTAACTCATTTACAGTTCTGTAAGACTAATGAAGCTACTTATATAAATGACACACAGGGCTCCTTTTGGTACTAATTTATATACAGCTCATTCACAGATCAGGAATACTAAAACTGGAGAAGTGTTCAGTGCCCATGTAATATGTAAGCATGAACTCTTCTCTTTTTTGATGCTTCTGTCTTTGGGTGGACATGAAAATTTTCACCCCCTCAGTGGGACTGTTAGCGAAAGGTGAGCTCCAGGACTGCATCCAAGCACGCTTTTCATAACCAGCAGAATATGGCTACATTTTGGGTACTCCCCAAGTTTGTTTAGCCAGATCTCATTGGCTATATTTTGGGTACTCCTCAAGTTTGTTTAGCCAGATCTCATTGACAGCAAATGCAAAATCAGGTGATCCTACTGAGAGGGCTCAGCTAGGGAGCCAACAAGATTAAAGACTTATTTGGGAAATATCATGACTTCATCAACCTTCAGATAAGCACTTAATATGACTCTAAAACTAGGTTAACATAATGTAGTACCAGTGTCAAGCATTGCTTAAGGAACCAACGTTTTTGGGAGTCTTTAATATATCCATCTCACTGTAACTGCATTAGAAGAAAATAGAGACATTGATGATAGAGTTTCTCTCCTTTTCTGGGCCTGACAGGGATTCATTCACTCATGGGGAAACATAGATAAACATGTGTTATTATTGAAGCTGCAAGAATTGATTTAACACCATTTATTTTTATTGTAGAGTAGTGGGAGTTTCAAATTTGGAATGTTAAAATTCATTTCCAGATTGTATTTTAATGCCAATTTTGCTTAACATGATTCTCAGAACTATTTTTTCATTGTCTCCTTATAGAGAACCAGTCTGCACCCGCTAGTCTAGCAATAAATGACTGATGTTCTTGTCTTATAGCAACTCCTATTTCAGGACTTTCATTCTTGGGAAGGCAATTTTTAAGATCGTGCTCATTATCACTGTCCAAATTGTGTTTCTCAACCTGCTGTGCTGCAGTGGGAGCAGCAGTGCTCCCTGTGCCCCCTGTGCAGAGCAAGAGTCACTGCCACAGTGCGTTGCCATGGAGCTAGCGCGGGCTGTGCCAGGCCTTGGACTTGCCTCAGGTTGGTTCTTTTTTTTTTTTAATTTTTTAGGGACCTTTAAGACCTTCTAGTTCCAATCCCCTGCTACAGGCAGGGACACCTCCCTCTAGACCAGGTTGCTCACAGCCCCATCCAGCTTGGTCTTGAATGCCTCCCGGGATGGGGTATCTACAACCTCACTGGGTAACCTGTTCCAGTGTCGCACCACCTTCACAGTAAATAATTTCTTCTTAATATCTAGTCAAAATCTCCCCTCTTCCAGTTTAAAGCCATTTCTCTTTGTCCTTTCACTGCTTGCCCCTATAAATGTCATCCTCTGCTACTGGGCCATGGGTGCAGCAGAATTTTGTAAGGGATGCAAGTAAAAGCAAGCATGTAAAGGTTTCCTGATAAGGAATTACTTTAAGCAAAATGAAAGGTTCACTTTGGTGTTTTATGTTTTGTCAGAACGCCCAACACTCACAAACAATAATTCATGGAAATTATTCCTTTCTCTTTGAGAATTATCATTCAGGAAGCGAGTTAAAGGGATGCAGCTATGTTTCATGGCTTCCACCATGAGCAGTGGTTCCGGTGTCAGGCAGCAGGGGCAGCACTGCCTGGTTTTCCTGACTGTTTCAGGCCATTCCGATTCGAAAAAAGTGTTGGAGAAAGTACTAGAAAGTGCATTATAAAATACACATTGTCAAAATAATTTTAAAATATTTATTTAGCTACGAAATGTAGAATAAACCTGCTTGGTGCTGACCACAGTTTTATTCCTTGCATGCAAACATTTTTTCTTTTTTTGCTGAAATCATGTGGGATTCCATACTGATGATTATCATCTCAGCCCAAACTTCTGCTCTTAGGTTTTTGAAGGGTACCTTGGTATGGCTCATTTTAATCAGTGAGATACTTGCCTACACCCATGCGGTGTTGAAGCAGGGCAAAGTTGTATGTTGTTTGGTGTTTCAGGAGGGCAGAAGTTTCTCTCAAAATTTTGCTCTGGAAATGCAAAAGTAAAGAGGGGTCTGATGGCAACTGACTGTGGACAGTACAGTATATACAAAATTGTATTAACATGACTGCTGATATCTTCTTTTTCACAGCCATTTTTCTTCTGAAACTTGAAAGCTACTGAAGATTTATTGAAAATTGCTTCCTCACAAAATGAAAACTTAAATCTTACTAAGGACTGTAGGGCAGCTGAGTAAAAAAGGCTTAGCAGTAAAGGAGAAAAAGAAGGAACAAACAAAAGCTTGAAGACTTGCCTTCTTCCCCCTCATTTTGCTGCATAAACTCAAAAGCGCTTACCAAAAATTACTTTTCAGAAGCCAAACCGACATTATTCTGCAGTAATGTTTTCACAACTGACCCTGGTTGCAGCTTGATGTTTATAGCTGAGCTGCTCTCAGGGCTGGTGTTCTGCCAGCAAGGAATTCGTGCAGCTCTGCTCCAAGCGCTAGGCTCCTGCTGTCCCCCGCTCCGCCCAGCACTTGCACTTATCTGGCAGTAAGACTGCTGGTGGAGATAGAGCAGCAGAGAATTAACCCTATGGAAAGGTAATTAATGCTACATTTTAATTTCAGTGCCTGAATGGAGTGTCTCACACTGGGAGAAGCAAGCAGGATGTGCAGAGTGGGTTAGTGCAGCCAAGGCGAGGAGGAAGGGAGGTGACTCCTGGCAAACACCAAGTGTTGCAGTCAGCTTGGTGGTACTGTGGAGCATGGCCACCAGTCATCTGCCTCCAGATCCACAGATGCACGAATCTGTGAAGAGTCTGTAAACTTTTAGGCAACTTAACTCTGCCAAGAGCCCTCGTAATGAAGTTAACTGTCAACCACGTTGATGGTTTTTGCAATCTGTCTACAGATTAGAGGCTGACATTGTCTTTTCTTACACCATGTATTGTGAATGGAGTTCTTTGGTGCCACAAATAAGAGACTTTTTGGGTAGAAAAAAAAACAAACAAAACATCCTCCCTAAATCAAAAATGTGTAAGCTGAGCTTGGGGCTCAGTGAAGGGTAGAAGACAAGCCAAGACCACGAAACTGTGAAGAGTTTGGATGCTGTCCTTGGACACAGTCTGGATGGTCTATTAAAAGTTGTCTCTCATGTCAGTAACTCACATGGGCTGAGCATATTTGTGGGTGAGAGTGCTATAAAGCCTTTTTGTGCTCTTGTGTTTCATGTGTTTAATAATAAGAGAGCAATAACACTATAAATAGGAACACCATAGTTGGTAAGGACTGGGGATACAAAGAAGATATGTGGTCTCAGCTATGACAGGAGGGCAAAGAAAAAGGAATGAAAGTACCATCTGAATCAACTTCTACAGAAGTGCTTCATTAAAATAAGATTTGTACACAACCAGTGGGCAGCACAACTGCCTTTTGCTAAGTGAACAGCTAGCAAGCAGGAGTGTGCCTTTTTTGGTCACGTTTTTAAGAGGGTTGAAAAATATGTGCTTAGTAGGTGTTGTGTCTTTTCTAAGTAGTGTGAGCCTTCCTGTGCATTAAGAGCATTTTTTACCAGTGTTTGTACTTTGCTCTTATATTCTATCGCAGAGAAAACTTCTTCCTCCTTATCCTGTCCCCCCAAGAACATATCAAAACAGTATAAATCAAGGTTTTGATGCACCTCGCCTACACACCACACAGTTAAGCATAATGAACAGAAGCTGGAAGGACAGATCTGCTCATTTAATGCAGCCAGCCTCTGTTGTGTTCTGATACAAACTGATAATAGATTCACAAGTGAGCTTGTCTGGATATTAACTGAGTGCTTTATTCAGCCTGGTTGTGGAAAAGTCAAAGCACAAAAATGAGGGGAGACACTTCAGTTTGCATGCCGACAGCAATTTGCATTGCTGAAAAAGATGGACTGTGTTTGTTCTGAGACATTAACTCCAGGTAACCAAGTGAATGTGTGTTTTCACAATACTGAACTCAGCATGTTTTAAGCAGAAAGTGGCACAGAGGAATTGGGTGCCAACACTTCTTTTAATTGGTATACCTAAAGAGCTTGCCGTATCAGAGCTTTAAAGACATATTAAACACATACTGGGTTGCAAGCACTTCAGTAGTTTCATAGCGACACCATAAGCCCACCGGTCTTTATTTATGCAAGTTTTTAATCACCTCTCTGGGGCATAAGTGTTTAGCTTTTAGCTGCATTTATTCAAATGAAAGCAAAACATTTTATTTTTGCACGTTCCTGTGACAATTATGGACTAAATCAATACTAGACAAGAGTGCAAAGGTTAAAACAGTGCTGGAGACCAACATTCTTGTATTGATGGCAAGGGCCATTAAATGTGTAAAGTAACACGGTGCTCCTTGCTCTAGAAGAACATCTAATCTCTCAAGGAACAAAAGAACTGCTTTTTTATTATCTCCTCAGTCAGCCTAAGGCTTGCTTTTTTTTTTTTCCCTTAACAAATAGGTTCTCTTTCCTTCTGATCCCTTAAAATTTACATGTTTAGAAAAGTCCAAATAAGCATGCATAACACCTCTCCATTGCAGATAAGAGTGTATAAGAAAAATGCAGCAGAGTGGTTTTCTTCTGAGAAGTGGTCAGGAATAGCAGGTTGTTTTCCCCCTGAGAAACAGCTAGCAAATTGGAATCTCTGTATATTGTTTTTACACGTTGACCCTTCTCCTGGAGATGTGGCCAAAAACAGCACACACAGGGATGGATGACAGCAAGGGTAAGTGTTCAGCTGAAGGATTTTCACTGCACATTTCAAGGTTACAAAACGCTGCTCAACTACAAACAAAAGGGTAAAGCAGGCAATGAATGATAATTGCCACTAAATAACAGTTAGGTTATCAGGAGCAGAAACAAAATAAATGTAATATTCAGAAATTTAGAGAGGGTCGGGGAATTGCTTTATTTCAGTTTTAGAGAAACGTATACAACCCAACTCCCTTTATTTAGCTATTCTCTCTTTTGATTCTTTGTGACAAAGAAACAAAACCCTTATTTCCCGAGTCCCTGTTCTCTACAGTGCTTATACTAGGACTGCTCCAAAAGTAATGCCTCCTATTTTATTACGTTGGCCCACAACACCAGAGGTGGATCTTCCCACCAATATTCCTTATGTTTTGTTGCCATGGGACAGATGGCAGCAGAGGGGTGGTCTGACAGGATAGCTTCTGATATAGATGTGTGCAGGAAACGAAGTTGTGGAATTTAATTCCTCTATGCAGAAGAAAATGGTACCCATTGACATCCATCAACAAGCTGGTCATTTATGGAGCCCAAACAGTGAAGTGGTGGGTGGTGCATTGCAGGTGCACAGGAAAGTGAGTCACCTCCACTGCTGTAGAATTTTATGAGCGTGGCGTGCAGGCTCCTGTTCATCACTGGTGAAAATACATAGCTCATGGTGGTAGCTGTGTTGAAAAACAACAGTTTGTAGCTGAGAATTTTCTCTACGCAATAGTAGTTATAGTTTTCACATAAATAAATAGGAGGTGTTGCTTTCAGAGTGGCATATGTATATGTATATATATACAAAAATAAATACATACATTCCTCTTTTCATAAAGAAGAAAGGTAATAATTAAAGATACAGAACTCAGCAAATTGAACTTGGTTTGATATATTTGAGTTCTAATTTATGAGGTAGTAGAAATCCCCTTTCAACACAGATGTATAATTTATGGCTTCAGAAACTGTAACGCTTTCAAAATGATCACTATTAAAGAATGGTATATTTTCAAAAAATAATCCTGTCAGTAGAAATATACCCCACACAAAGTGAAAAATTCAGTACAATACTGCTACATAACTAAATCGCTACTATTCCCTTCTCCATGTGAGAGAGAATAGGCAGACATTGACAGATGCCTGAAAACTTACCAAGTCCAGGCTGTACTGAATCATGGTGGATCAAGAGCTGTTTGTACTGCGTGTTTGAAACAGAAGAATAAATGGTTCCAAAGCCATAAAGATGCTGGAAATGGAAGCCAGCATCATCAGATAAAATCACCCCACTTAGCAGTCATGAACAGAAATATTGTGCTAGGTTCTTATACAAATCTGCACTTATGCAACATCCTCCCTTAAATGTTACGGTGGTCACAAAAGTAACTCAATTAAAGCAGTCTAATTTGAAGGCAACAAATAATTGCTCCAAGGCTGATAACAGAATGTGAAGCATACATTTTTCACATCAAATGCGTAAAGAGAAAACACTTTTTGCTTACAGTCACCAAGAAGACATCTGAAAGCAGCCCAGGCTCTAGCACCTTTATAGGTAGGCATTTCTATTTAACAATTTGCATAACATGTGAGCACACGAAAACCATTCTTTTCATTAAGTTCTGTTTTGGCGTGGATGACATCTTGGACAAAATTATTTTTGAAGAATATTATGATAGCTTTAAAAAAAAAAGAAAGAAAGAAAAAACTCACAAAAACTGTGGAACTTTTTGGACAAGTTCAATTTCTGATGCTTCCTCAGACCTCGGAGCACTTCCACTTGCAGAGAAAGACAACTCCCTCACAAAAACTGGATAGGATGTTTTTGCCATTCGCATGAGAAAATCTGCGGGGGTAAGTTAATTCAGAGAGGAAATTTATTGCTGCAATGAAAAATGAGATAAATCAACCACGTGGTTGGGAGAAAGCTTGGAAGTGCCTCTCAAACCGCTTTTGTGCTGGTTTGGATTCATTGCCTCCTTTTCCTGTGTGCTACATTTAGATATTGTTGCAATTGGATATAGGATATGGGAGGCCATTCAGACTTTATTTAATGATTTGTCATTGTTTATTGAGGAGAGATTTCAGGAACACAGAGTGATACAAGAAGCAGAACCTTCTCTCTGCGCTGCCTGGCCTGGCCCAAGAAAGACACGGAGAGGCAACAAGTCTTTCTGTAGAGGATGCTCTCTACTCCACTCTGTCCATCGTGTGCCTACGTGCTCAGATGCCCCGTCCATCACACCGGAGGAGCGGTGTGTTCCTCCTGGGCAGAGTTACAAACAGATCCTTCAGAAATCTGCGCAGTTAACATTGCCCTGCCACCGTTACACACCACCCGGCAGNCAGCAGGCAGGGCCGCGCCGCCGCCCGCCCGCTCTCCCGCCCGCTCCCCGGCTATGGCCGGGCGCTGAGGGGCGCCGCGCCGCCCCGCCTCGGCTCTGCCCGCCTCTGCCCCGCCGCGGGGCTCGGCTCTGCCCGGCTTCACGCCAATGGTCCAGAGCGACATGGCCAAATCGCCTCCCAGCCCGGCGCAGGAGGTGCCGATGGAGCTGCTGGACAACCCCCTGCCCGCGGCGGCAGTGCAGGTAGGGCGGCGGCGGGGAGCGGGGGGGGAAAAGTTTGGCACCCGGAGCGCCGCCGGACCCCGGGATGCGCGACCCCATAGGCGGCACTGCCAGTGTCAGGTCCCGGCCGGGCTCCCCGCACCGGTAACCTGTTGGTGGTGCCCGGCGGGTTCCGAGGCGCTGATGGGAGCGCGGCGTTTCGGGGCTGTCCGAGAGCTCAGGTGGACGGGAACCGCGAGGGGAGAGGGCTGAGCTCTGAAAGGTGGTTCCTGCTCAATAGGGGAACGTTGCATAATGCCTTCGAGTTTGCAATAGTTGGCTACAAAAGACTTGTGGTGCTATTTTTAAACCCAGTCAAAGGGTGGTAAAATCCGAGTGCGTGCGTTTTAAATTGCAAACATGCTTGTTGGAGCTCGGAGTTTTTGTTTTTTTTTCCTTTTGGGGTGGCGGTTTCGTTTGCTGCTGCCAAAGCTTTCCCTGACGATTTCTGCCCTCGGGAGTGCCGGATTGCCGCGGGAAGACGGTGCCCGTCTGGCACAGGAATCGCTAATGGCTCCGTGGGTGCTGGGAGCAGCGACAGCAGAGCAAAGCCCGGCACTGAAACGCAGCCGAGGTGGGGCTGAACAAGTGTCTCTTTGGATGTGGATTTGTCTGCAGTCTCTGAGCGCAGAGCACATTTTGGCAGGGCCATATGCTTTGCCATCCTCTTCAGAAGCAAGGGAACTTGTTTCTGACCCACGCCCTTTTTGTGTATCTTTTCACCCNCAGAACCTTCTCTCTGCGCTGCCTGGCCTGGCCCAAGAAAGACACGGAGAGGCAACAAGTCTTTCTGTAGAGGATGCTCTCTACTCCACTCTGTCCATCGTGTGCCTACGTGCTCAGATGCCCCGTCCATCACACCGGAGGAGCGGTGTGTTCCTCCTGGGCAGAGTTACAAACAGATCCTTCAGAAATCTGCGCAGTTAACATTGCCCTGCCACCGTTACACACCACCCGGCAGTGGGGAACTCCTCAGCTCTCTCTGCTGCGCTCACACGTGTCTCAAGGGGTACAAGAAAACCGTACAAACGCAGAGTTTGTGCCGGAGCAGCTCCGAGCCGTTCACCACCCCCCCCAGGTGGCGATGCTCAGGGCGGGGCGGGCAGCTCTCACACATCTCCCAGCCCCACCCCGCGTTCTCCTGTGCCCGCAGCGGGGACTCGCCCGTCCCAACTTTCTCTCCCGCCTCCGCTGCTCTCGGTGTGGAGGGACGCGTGGAGGGCGGCGCTGCCCCGCGCCCGGCGCTGCCGGGAGGGAGATAGATGCTCGCTGTCACTTTCCCTCATCCCCACGCGCCGCCCCCTGCCCTCCCCCCGCTCCCGCCGCCGGCGGTGCCCCGT
>VXAB01007535.1:429800-494380 GCA_013399175.1 Odontophorus gujanensis | reverse complement strand
TTTTTTTTTCCTTTTGGGGTGGCGGTTTCGTTTGCTGCTGCCAAAGCTTTCCCTGACGATTTCTGCCCTCGGGAGTGCCGGATTGCCGCGGGAAGACGGTGCCCGTCTGGCACAGGAATCGCTAATGGCTCCGTGGGTGCTGGGAGCAGCGACAGCAGAGCAAAGCCCGGCACTGAAACGCAGCCGAGGTGGGGCTGAACAAGTGTCTCTTTGGATGTGGATTTGTCTGCAGTCTCTGAGCGCAGAGCACATTTTGGCAGGGCCATATGCTTTGCCATCCTCTTCAGAAGCAAGGGAACTTGTTTCTGACCCACGCCCTTTTTGTGTATCTTTTCACCCCTATGTACAGAATTTGTGACTCCCAAGTCATGGCACATCGCTACTGCGGGTACTGTGGGTCAAGCACTGATCATAAACCTGATTTCCACTCTCTTCCCACGCCACCTCCCTTCCCCCCCTTATCACCAGCTATAAAGAACCTCTCTTTAGAGAGGAAGATAGCTTGCCAACACCTACATTATCTGTGATTCAGGTAAAGTACTTCTATTTTATAGAATTGGTTTCTGAACACCTAAAGCCAAAAAGCCAATTTTTAACATAGTGGTGACACAGCTTTTTTGGTTTAGTGAATAATATTCACTTTTCAGAACCAGACTCTGTCAGGCAAGACAACAATCACATCTCCTTCGTACATACATACCCTAGTCTTGCACAAACCTTTGGTATGGATGAAATAAGACTATGGGAATAAAAGAGCCCTTTGTCTGAATAATAATGTTCACCTCATTATTCATCGTGAGAGACAATTATTCTGATCTGGGTTTTTGCTCCATTAATGTGATTTCCAGAAAATCAATATGGTAAGATCTTGCTGCTTTAGAAAGCACTCACAGTGAGAAGGAGAAGCTTGATGAGTGCGAGTGAACAATCAAGGAGATTGCCGACAGGTCCTCTGGCTATGCCCACCACTATCTTTTTCACTGAGGTACTTATGTGTCAATCCTAGAAACATTTCATGCCAAGTAATGCATCAGAAAGGAAAAAAAAAAAAGCCATGCAAGCTTATGGAGCGATATCACTCCTCAAAGTGTTCTCTCAGAAGTGCTACTTCTGGTAATTATGATTAAGCAAAATATAATTGAAGAGCCTCTGTATATTTGTAGAAAGCCTCAGGATTTCTCTTATTTAAGATTTTTTTACTTTTGAAAAGCTGAGGGTTTCTTTAAATCTGGCAGTACATTGTGGTCGATACCTTGGATTGTGCCCGGCCATCAATTTTGGCCAAACTTGTCACTGCTTGGCAGAGGCGTGGATGCAGTTAACACTCTGGAAGCAATTTCTCTTGTATGATTATTAAATACATGAGAGCTGTTCCTAGATAGTCCCTGCATATAATCTATTTCTTATTTTTATAGTGTGTTTTTTCTAGCAAGATCTGCAAAAGAAATAAAATCCCAGGAGGTGCTGATCCTGGCAATCGTACCAGGGGGACCTGGGAAGTTCTTTGCAGTGGGAGAAGGTGTTCATGTTTCTGTATTACCTAGGACACGGTGGCTTTTAGGTCTGTGTTACTGTAAGCGTGTAGTTCTGGGTGCTCACTGTGATCCCAGTTGAGGCAGGGCTTGTGGTGTGCTTTTAGCTATCTGGTTTGGCCAAGTGTGTGTGTGCGCTGATAGCGACACTAATCACTATGCTCGTGTCTGTGTCACTGCAAAGCAGCAGTTTTAGGTGTCACCCTTTTATAATAAACTCAGCATCTGATTTACAGAAATCATAAAACAAGCAAACTATTGAACCGTATCAGTGGCTGATTATCAGTATCTGATTTTTGAAAAATAGACTTCATTACCATTTTAAAATCTTCCTTTCAAGAACCTCTGAGATCTAGAAATCTGAATTAGAATATTCAAATGAATCATTTTAATTAACGCAGATGCTATGGCAGTTTGTATACAGCATATTTCATCAGGGCATATTAATGCCTTTCGTGGTAGTTCTTGGTCCCTCTTCTCCTTTCCTTCCCTCCAGTTAATTTCTTTCTGATCCAGATTTAAAGTCCATCAGTCCCCAGGATTGAGATGCAGTTTCTGTTTTCTCATCCCACAACTCCCTGGGTTGTGATATAGGAACGGCCTTTGCACTCAGGTCAGTAAATTACATGGGATATTTCTAAGACAATGTAACGAAGCCTCTTAGTGGGCAACCTTGTTGAGGAAGGAGGCATCGTGCCCTGGATGAATTCTTCCCTATTCCCCGTTGTTATTTTCCTCCTGCTCTTTTCCTTGTCTTCTTATCTATCATCCGCCAGTGCACGTTCTAACAGCCTGACACATTTGAAATGAAAACAGTTCCCTTCTTAATTGTTTTCTCCAGCTTGTTCACCTGCATTTAGATTTCTTCTGTGGCCTGGTACTGTTCTGTGCTCCCCCTTCCTGGCCCAGAGGCTGCTGGGGTGGCTCTTGGCATGGGCAGGGACTGCAGTGCTGCAGGTGAATTGTGGGCACGGGGTTGGGATGGGAGTCCTCAGTTCTTGTTCTGTATTGACCGTGACTGATGCTCATGGGAATCTTGGAGCAGAGCGCATGTTGACGATTCGAGAATATCAATGCAGTTATGGGCCCTGCCCTTCCCAGATTTCTAGCTGTCTTTTCAGCTGTGTGGCACCGTTCCCTCCTGCCTGTCCAGTGGTGATGAAGGCTGAAGGGAACGGCGGTATATCCCTGTGGATTTATCACGCTGCCCTCTGCTGCTCCGTTTCGGCTAAGCTGATTTATCAGGATGCACAGGGTTTACCTATTCTTCAAGAGAACGTTTTGCAACAGTGTATTTCTCCGGTTTAACTGGAGAGAATACCTCAGAGGTGACAAACAAACGCACTTTGTATCCCTTTTTTTTTTTTAATCATGTAATCACAATAGCCATTCTTGACAGAGGCATGGAAGGCTTTACTCTCTACTGGCAGCATCTGTGCAAGCCAGACATAGGAGCAGGACTATATATGAATAAAGAAGAGATCAGACTAATTCAATGGGCTTTTCATGGTCCTGGGCAAGAGGTAGTTTTTTCTTTCCTGAAGTGGTAACTTCCTTCCAGCGCTGCGCTCCTTGCTGAAAAAAATACATTCTAGTAATCTTTGACTAAAGAAAGCCCTTCATCTTTCAACTGTTACTTTTCTGATAACCTTTCTATGCTTTTAGGGTTTGTTTTGCATTGTCCTAAATTCACCAGAAACAGGTAAAGTTGTTGGGTGGTTGTATCATCCAGAGACAGTTCTTGGCCGCTCGGCTATTGCACATCATCATATAGCATCTGTGGGCTATAGTTAATATCTGCTTTTTTTTTTTTTTTTTCTTAACATTTTCCTAGACTGTAAAATCTCTGTGAAGCAATTTAGCAGCTTCACTCCTAACTTCTTTGAACGTTAGCGATTTTCTAGAGGCAATCTCTGTTTTTATCTTGTTTCCTCTCTAGGTTTATAATTTCAAACTTTTGTGGATGAAGAGTTCCCATACGCTTCCAAGCTTGGCTTCTCTGGAGTCTCAGTTACTTCTACTTCTTTTTACTCAGTTCTTTTCTGTGCCAGGATGGAAGAGTTTCAAAGTAACACAAAGCAACCCAAATCAGCCTTCCTGCCCTGCAGGGCAGAGGGAAGCTTTCCATAGGCAGCTGCTGTTCCTGCAAGTCTTTTGCCAAGACAGGTCTCTTTTGTCTGTAAAAGAAACAAAGAAATTCATGGGCGGGAGAAGACGTGGCCTTCCAGTGTCGTGTCTGATTCTAAAGGCTGAAGGAGACATGGCTGGGTTTGGGCACAGGCCTCAGCACTGGCTGACGTTATGTGCTCTGTGATAAGCAGGCATTGTCAGCGGTGCAATGGGGAGATGTGCAGCAGAGTTTGATCAGTGTAATATCCTGTGTTGCTGGGGAAGAGGAGAACAGGTCAGTTCCCCACCCTGTTGTCTGCTGAAGTGGAAACTACTGGGTGCCCTGACCTGGGGCCCCAGTGGGAGTGTGGGAGTACAGGGAGCTGCTCAGAAGTGCACAGACTGGTGAGAACTGGGCTATTTCTGGTGGAGTACTGGAAAGATTTTATTGCAGGCCATCAGAAAGGAGCACCAAAGATTTCTCAGCAGAAGTGGTTTCTTTTTAGAGGGAGAAAAAGGGAGATTTCTCAAGTATTTTGGATGCTGTATGCGAGTTTGGATAAGTAATTTTGTTTGTGTGGTGTTGTTGTTGTTTTGTTGATTAGGTATTAGATTTTAAAGACGGACTGTTGAATGGACTTAGCAGCCTCAGCATTTTAACTTGTGTGAACTTGGTGACTGGGGAGAACCTCACTTTGATAGGATTTCTCAAGGGATCTCTGGTCTTTTCTTAATTGTCATAATTGGAAATAGTGTTTGTTTGAAGAAATCAGGGTTTGGGATTCTTCTCTGCAATGGGAACATGACTCTGTGCTCTGTAGACAGTTTCCTCACTAAAGGTGTATCACAGGGCCAAGTACCTGCCACAGGGCAATGTAGGGTGACCTGAAAACCAGCTCTGGGAACAAGGCCAGCCAGGATGCATTGCTCTGTTGCCTCCATTCCCATGGTGGGATAGAGCTGGGGAGTCCTGAAAAGCTCAATACTGAGGCCTTTCTCTTTATCTCTTTACCTTTTGGTATTCTTTTGATCCTTGTAACTGGTCATTTGGAAGTCATGTAAGCTTCATTCCAGCACTGATTTTTTATTTTCTATTTTTTGTTTGTTTGTTAGTTTTCTCCCTGGTTCCTTTCTTACATCATTTTTCCATTTCAGGACTTGAATCCATTTCAGCGACTTTGATGCCTAATTCATCTGTTCCTTCTTTTACTCTTTGAGTAGGTCCAGCAGAGGGAATCTTTCCATAGGTGGCTCCTGTTTCCTGAGTTTATCATTGCCATTAGGCATGACATCAGTCTTGATGGCTGATGCTATTTTATCTGTTATAATTAGTAGAGACTCAGGCTTACCTTATGTCTATTTCTCTTTGGTATGTAATGCCATTGGAGTGGTTGGTGGTGAAGGCTTTTTTCAGACTATCATTGAAGATCAGTTCTCTGACTGTGAATAGCCATCCAACTGAAATGTTTTCTCACCTCATCCAGATGATAGGATTTTGATACAATGATAAACCATGTTTTCTGCTCATTATACGTGTTAGAGCATTAAATGTTACAGATAGATGCCTTTCATGTCTTCAGGCAGAACCTCATTAAAATTGGAGGGTTTCACTGGGCAACATTAATCTCATCTGTTTGCAATAACTTGAGGTAGCTGTAAGTAAAACCGTTAATTACTAGGAAACTGCTGTTCATGCCTCTAATGCTTCACATGATTCCCATATTTTGTTTGATTACACGGTCTGAACAAAGGTTGCACAATGTACTTGCATGTCAAGCCTGGAAAACAGAGTTGTTCTTTGCTTTGTTAAGTCTCTGTTGATGAACTATTCTTTACAAGATGACTTCGGTAGATTTTTTTAGGGCTTCACATAGCCTGCCAGGTATTTTAAGAAGCTGTGGAACATAAATGTGTGTGGTTGTGTTTCTTGTCCCTGGCAGTTCCACAGATTTTAGAACTTCACACATCTGACTA
The DNA here is from genome assembly GCA_013399175.1 of Odontophorus gujanensis. NCBI lineage: Eukaryota > Metazoa > Chordata > Aves > Galliformes > Odontophoridae > Odontophorus > Odontophorus gujanensis. The sequence goes on along the minus strand of VXAB01007535.1, from coordinate 488,765 downwards.
ATAAACCGAGCTGCAGTTTTGATCCTGTAAACACTTACATGTATACAGATCTTTATTTGTGTAAGGAGTGATGCTGAAATCCAGTGAGAATGTTTCCTTAAGCCAACTTCTTACATAAACAGACTTACTGTCAAGACTTGGAGCCTACTGTATTAAAATGAACTGGGATGAGTTATGGTATAGGATGGGCTTAGGGTTGCTCTGGTGGGCAGGACTCCTGCGTTTAAGGAAGGTGCCCCAGGTTGCTGCTTTTGCTGGCCAATGCTCACGTTGTGATTCAGCCCTTTATTTTTAGCTACATAATTACAGCCAAGTGCTGAACAGAACATAGATTAGACAGCTGATTTTCATACAGAAATCACAATAACATATTGGGTTCATTGTGATTTTTTTTTCTCCCCAGAATGGCATGTATCTGGTAGATTGTGTTAATTTTTTCTTTTGATACAAAGTTCTTGTTCTTGCATGAAGCTCTTATGAAAAAAAGTACATTAAAAAGCAAAACATAATGAACATGACAGAATGAGTATTCATGGTTCTTCACATGATAGAGGCACTTAATCATTTTTTGAAATCTGTTTGTGGAAGACTTACCACATGTTTAGAAAAAGTTTCCAGCATTTCTGGCTGTGGGGATAGGCTTGGAAGGCATAGAAGACAAATGTAGCCCCAGATTGGTATCCTTTAAAATCACAAGAACAGAATCAGACTTTTCTCACCTGCTGAAGTTGTCCTCCCTTTCCTCTGATTCAGAATCAGTCCATGCAGAAAACATCTGCGTCGCGGGCTCTCCCTGCAGCCTGCTGTCCTGCCCGACATGTCCTGTGTGCAAAGTTGGCATGCAACTGCTGCCCTTGAACAGTTTTTGCTTATATAAGACTGGAACAAAAATATGCAGGCTGCTGTGCACACAAAACCCCACAAGCAATAAAAAAAACCAACAAACAGTGACTGAAAAATCAAGATAAGCGTATGTTTGAGGTAGATTTGGGCTGTGATGTTGCCTGAAATGAAGGCTTTTAGTTGTTGCTATGCAGGTAAAGAAGCAGTTTGTCTCTCTGCTTGCAATGCTTTTTTATTCTGGTCTTGTTTGTTTTGTCCTCATAAATCTGGATACCATTCCTATTTTGTTTTGCAGCATTTTTTTGCCTTATAAAACTGAATAAATGATTCTCTAAGTAAAGTAAATATTTAAAAAACTAGTTACAAATACAGAAATGTGATTGTGGAAGAGAATATATGTACACTGTTCTAGTATTTCCTCAGGGATTGCACTATATTATAGTGTACATTATTTATGAAATTGTCTAGATACTCTGATCTTTATGTAGATTTGTTATACACTTGAGCTACTATGTGAATACTTTGAATCTTCATTTTTTGTGAATTAATTTTTGTGGAAATTGTGAAAAATATAAAGATGCTCAGAATGCTGACAGGTAACAATGTTGCTGTAGTTGCTCCAGTGGTAGCATTTTTTAATAATGGCTAAATTTTTATTAAAAAAAGGTTGTTTTATTTAAAGATCATCAGTGTCAAAAATAATCTGTATGTATTGTATGTAACCTTAATATTTTATCCTATCATGTGAAAAACAAAAAAGATTCACTAAGAACCATCCAATCTATAACAATAACTAGAGTATTTCTCCAATAATTTACTAGTAATATCAGATCCAGTTTACTACTTATTCTAACAGATCTGTGAAGTCCTTTGTAGGATCAAAATTTTCTTCTGTTGCCAAGGATTCCCTTTAGAAATACAACCCTGTGAAATCATTCCTTGTTCGCTTTTCAATTTATGTTTTGTGACTTATTTGTCTCATCAGAAAGTCACTTTGTCATGCCCACGATGTGCAGCATGCTAGCATGTTTAGATGGTTTGGCTTTGTTGGGTTTATTTGTTTGTTTGTTTCTATAGTTCTGCCTTGAGCAACAAGTTGTTATTAGCAATTCTTGTCCAGTTCTGTTTTCACCAAATCCCAGAAGGGCTGAGGTTGGCAGGACCACCTGGATCCATGTGGCCCAACCCTTGCTCTAGCAGGGACCCCCTGAGCAGGTACCTAGGGCTGTGTTCAGGCAGCTTCTGAAGATCTCCAAGGAGAAGACTCCACAGCCTCTCTTTTTGCAAAAATTATATTAATTTGGCAAAATATCTTTGCCATAAATCCACAGTTTGCGTGAAGATTGTTGCTCTTAAGTCATTGTTAGTTCATTGATGAAGCACATTAAATTATTTTGCTGAGAATCAGTGTCAGGTTGGCAGATCTATTGTAACTTGAGTCATTCTTATATTGCTGGTGTAGTGCTGGAGTTCAAACAGTGCTCTGAGGTCCCCCAGAGTCAACATGAGTGGTCTGGATACAGCGTGAAGTTGTTCTGCCACATCCCTTGGAGACAACTATCTGCATTTGTTGATTTGAAAAACGATCTTACTTACTAGTGGCTATTTGTCACCCTCCACGATTACTTTTAGGCTCTGATGCATTCTGCTGTATGTAACATTTGTTAGCTGAGAGTCAAAGCTCAGATTTTGAAGTCATGATCAGAAGATGTTTCCAGCATGAAATTTTAACTGTACCTCTGAACCTGAGCAGGAGCCTGTCCTTTCCTGCTATGAAATCTGCTGGGAGTTGTGCCTGGAGCTCCTTCTGGTGCTCTGTGCACTGCCAAAACCCAGACACCAGTCCAGAGGGACTCACTTTGGGTGCACCCAGACACGGTTTCATCCTAAGGTTTGCTGTCTGCATTGTAACACATTTTCAAGCTCATTCTCCAATACACTGATAGCAGTTTTCTCATTGTCACTGAACTCAGGGCTGTTGCAGTTTATGGCCAAAGATTGTGGAATGATGTGGATGCATGGACTGAGAGTTTCAGAAAATCATAGTGAATAAGTAATATAATTACTTAGTGTAAAGCATTCAGGTATCAGCACACTATTAGCAAGGCCTGTTTAAAATTATTTTTAATGGTATGCTTTAAATAAATGAGTGGAATTTTGGTAAGGGAGTTTTTACTCTTGGGAAAAGGATAGTGAGATAATCTGAGGGAAAATACAATACAAATCACTGAAAATTCAACATGTAGCTGAGGGTGGCTGCTGAAGCTTTTCCTTTTTTTTTTTTTTTTTTCCCCTGACTTATCGTGGAACTTTAAAGTTTAGTGATGAATGCAAGATGGGAGCTAAGATTGGGAATATGCCAAGGCAGACCTTGGAAATGAAGAGAAAGACTGCTTATTGCGGGGACCTGTGGGTGGTATTTAAAGACAGGAGATGTGAGCCAGAAAGATGGTTTAGTAGTAAAGTGACCTTTAAAGCAGAGTGATGAGTGACAAAAAACTACATTTATCAGTCTGAAGGAAAATAATACTTGAAGTTGTCAAGACATGGTTTTAATGCATGTTTAGCTGAACTTTAGAAATATGACTACATATAAAGGGCTGCATCCTAATGTGGTTGCACGGAACAAATCTGCAAGATTATGCTTTATCTGGAAGTATTTGAGATGGTGCCATAACATGGTTTACAGTCATCCCCCAAAAAGTGGTAGCAAATAGCATGGTTTTGAACTCTCACTGTTTGTTTTTTTTTTTAATGTATTTCCCAGTATTTATTGATGGTTTCTGTTTATCACACAAAACAATTTTTGTGGATGTGGTCATTTGCTGTGTTTCTAAAACACAGTTTAATCATTTTTTACTTGCTTTCTCCTTTTATTTTTTTGATTTCTTGATGGATTCAAATGGTGCCTTTTTAGTAGTGTGTCCTTCTTCCAGTTCCATATTTAGTCCTTCTTTATCTATAATGCTACTTTTCCTGAATTTAACTTCTAGTTTGTTTTTTTTTTAATGGCTGTTTTTATGTTTGCCCACAGTTGTGGGATTCTATCTGAATCAAGAAGCTGTTGGTCACTGCTGTTCCCTCAGCTGACTTGTCTCACAGCTGTGACGTGCTGGAGGCTGATCCAGTATTGCCCATCCTAGCTTGTGCGTTTAGGCAAGCTGCAAAACACGTACTTTTTAATCATTTTGACTTGTATGAATAATACAACTATACAAGTTTATAAATGCTTCTCTGAATCTGAATGTGAAAAAGTAAACATTCAAGGCTCAATTGGCCAAATCTAGCTTTGTTAGTGAGCACTTATATGCATAGCCCTGTCGGTTACTTACTGCACATTGCTTATCAATTAGCACAGAGCTGATCATTTGAAGCTCTGCTGGCCTTGTAGGTGCTGGTAAAGCTTGTGCAGGGAGCAGTCTGTGCAGCACAAACCAACACTGTACCACTAACATGTTTTTCTTTTTCTTTTTTTTTTTTAACAGTCTTATGGTAAAGGGGCAAGAAGAAAAAATCGCTTTAAAGGATCAGATGGGAGTACATCTTCTGATACTACCTCTAATAGTTTTGTACGCCAGGTATGTGACATTCAGCTTTCAAGTCTGGACAACTTGTTTGTGTTAATGTTCAAATAAATTTTCTTTTATAAATTGTCAACTGAAAGAGTGATACTGTAGCCTGAGGTTTATTACAGTTTTCTTCCAAGACAGGGAAAAATATTTGGTTGCTATCATTTTGATCTTGGCAAAAAAGTTCTTTTTCATTTCTTATTCATTTCCATGTATAGTAGTTTTCATTATTTTTGCTTCTGTAGTGCTGTCAGGTGATTGAAGCTGAAGGAGGAGGTGGAGTCTGATGGCAGTGCCTGAAGTGGCAACGTTTGAGAGCAAGCATCAAAACCTACTAGTCCTGGGGATTTCCTGCTTAAAATAGTGCTGTGTGAGGCAGTGCTCACTGCTGTGCTTTTCCTCCCAGTGTAGTTTAAAAGCATGGATTGGAGGGAGAGTTCCTGGCAGCACTGTGCTCATCAAACAGATGCTGAAAGGCCAGAAAAAGCTTGAAGGGGTGCTGCAGGGTCCTGTAGCCTGTTCCTTTGCACGTATATTTGGGATCCCTTCTTACATGGAGCCTCACTGGTATTTTAGACACAGGTGGGTGCTTGAAGAACAACTTGATCTGGTCAACAGAGGTAATGACGAATGCAGTGAAGGGTTTTTGGCTACAGACCAAAAACGGCAAGTTTCTGTGTGCTTATGGTGGAGGACAACCCAGAGAGCACAAGGGGTGCTTAGTGCTCTAGCCTGACTGCACCTATCCAAAGAGCCAGAAATACACTTGCTTGTACTCTGCTGATTTAACCTGCAGCATTACAAAAGTAGGCTTGTCAACTTTTTTTTTTTTGTGTGTGTGTGTGTGTGAAGGGTTTCTGGAACTTGGGAGGTTTAATTGTAGAGTTTTTGGTTTTACTATAAGGAAGCACCTGAGTTCCCTCTCATCCTTCCTGTCCTGCATGTGTCTGTCTATCTCAAACCATTTAGTGGCTGTATTGCTGTTGCATTAGTTGTTTTGGTATGCATTCTCTGTTTGCAAAAAATGTTCTGCTTTGTCCTGCTGTGATCATGCTAGTAGGTTTTGTGACAGACCATTGATTTGAAAGAGACAAATCTGTTGGATATAGGTGCGAAATATTACTTGATCATGAGAGTTTGTCAGTGGTGTGAACAAGATGAAGGTGAAACCCTGGATCAATAAATCACTAATTTATGGCATTTTTTTCCTGTTTAAAAATACTCTGAAAAAAGGCATTGTTTGGAAGTTGCAACAGATATCCCTGTCCTAAGAATTCTTTGTGAAGAATCTGTGTTGCTGTTTTCCTTAGCTCCGTGTGGATGTTGAGCTAAGCTCGAAACATTTTTAGTTGAGTACGGGCGTTTATTTTACACCAGGTACACACAGTTCTTTGACTTTCTTGTTTACTTAAATGAGGTCTGAAATTAGTCTTAAGTATCTCTTCTTGGTATCTTTCATGGGAGCAGGGCAAGCAGGATGGATCGTCAAACTCCACATAGATGTTAAGTTGGATTCTCATAGTCAGTGGATATCTGATTACAGAATGTGGGGAATGATTCATGAGAATTCTGAAAACAGACTTATAAATCAGGGTAGGTGAGCTATAGTCTAAAGTAGTCTGTATAATTTCCAGGACTGTGAAGGGAACAAAGACCACAAATTCCTCAAGTGCAGATTTTTATAAAGCAGATTTGTGTTGCTCTCTAAGTCCAATTTTAATAGTTACACAAGTTATACAGTACAAATGACTGAAGGGGAGGGAATTGAGCTGAAGGAAAAAAATCGGAGATTGCTGAAGCAAAGCTCGGTTTTGATATGATATTGTTAGTAAAAATAATGAAGAGATGTTAATGGATAAATATGTTACGCAGCATTGTCTAAAAATAAACATCACACAACATTCCTAGTAAATCATGTACAGGTAGACACTGAGTTGCAGCAGATGCATAGAAGTGTGTCTTCACAGTTGCTGCTAGGTGGTTTATTTCAGACCTTAGACTGCATCTTCATCAGGCTTACCTGTCCTGATCCCCCTGGGACTGCTTACTCTTCTCTTTGGAGAATGAGATAATGAAAATGTGCTCCATACATTAAGAAGAATGGGTGCAGTTGCTTTCTGCTGGCTCAGCTGCTATATATTGCCTTCTTTGCGTCTGTCTTGGAGGATATTTTACATGATATAAATGAACTTAATTGTTCTGCCATAACCATTTATTTACAGGAGAAAAAATGCATCTAAGAATGTGATGAAATGGATAAGTGCAGCAGACAAGTAGGATGGACAAATAAATCCAAAACCAGTAGAAGCAAACTTCTATTATATTTCATTGTTGCCTTAAAACTGGGAAGTCGGTTTTGGCTTGGCAAGTAGTTTGTAGGTTTGTTGGCAGTGATTGTGATCTGCGTGTGGGATGCACACAACCTGTTTGTTTCAGCAGTGCTCACTGTGCCTACTGTTGCCTTTTTTTCTTTTCTTCCCCTTGACTTGTTTCCTTTCATTTCACTTCCTCTCATGTTTACCTCCAAATTTATCCTGCATCTTCCACGGGCACCTCTACAAATGCTCCTATCTATGCACAAGAATGATTCCTGGAGTTGTCCTGAGTATTTATTGCTAAAAGCTGACTATGTTCCTCATAAACAAGAAAGAATGTCTGGAAAGTGCTTTTGAGTCATCTGCAGCTGACCTGGCCTTTCACTGGGTGAGCAGGAAAGGCAAGCAGGTTCATGCCGCAAGCACTGCTGCGAAGTGGTGCAGGGTAAGAGAAAACAAATGTGTCTTGTCCTGAAAAAATGTGTGAGAACAGCACAATGGAGGTTCTATGCAAGAGCAAGTTGGAAAAAGGACTCAGTCATTTTAATCCATGGAGGCACTGGGCATCTGAGCTAAAGCTACTGCAGGAGCAGGCAGTTGGTGTCTACTTCTTGCACTGACAAAGCTTTATTGTGTTTGTGTTTGTCCATATCCTTAAGGACACATGCACCTCTGGCTCTGGTATGTTCCTGGCATGTTTCCTGCAGTGTGTACCAAATGCTACAGTAGTAGAAACAATACCAACTTAGTTTTATTTGAATGAGAGAGAAAAAAGTAGTATTTTATTCAAATTGCTTGAAAATTGCTGCTGTTGTATAAGGAGGATGAAATGCACTCTGCATGACCCTGTGCACAACGATCTTTTCCATTTAAATTTGTTTTTCAGAGTAATGAAAAAGACCAGAGCCATTTATCCAGTGCTGTTACAGATACATATAGAAGAAGCATTAAACTGAAGCAAGAGTAATTTTATATATAGAATAGAAATTTTAAAGCAGTTCTTTTCAATACAGTTAAATCTTATCAGTACTGTGAACTTTATTGATATGGATTTTTATTTCTATTTTTTGCTTATGATACTGAAATCCTATAAGGTTTTAGGAAATGGCTTAGGATCGTATTTCAATCTGTTGATTATTATATTTTTTTTAAGAATTGTTTGTTTCATTTTGTCTCTAGAGTGTTATTTATGATGTTAGAGCATTAGGAAATAACAGCTTGGACTTCCTTCCTTTTATGAGCAGCTCCTGCTTGACTTTTTAACAGCTGGAGAAGGAAGAATCTTTTTTCCCTATGCTGTGAACTCATATTAGCAATTAAGCAGTGTATCTGGAAAGGAGAAACACACCATGTTTTAATCGACTTCTAGCTAACTGTAATCAGTTGTCTTTAGGGAGCTAAAGAACATTGCATTTTCACCATCTTTTCTGAGGTCTGGAGTGATAAGCAGCTTGTTCTTGGGGTTAGCTATGAAAGACTGAATTGAATCTGATCCGTACTTGCTGCCATTTTGACTGATGCATGGTAATGATTTTGTTCCCAGGGGTTTTTCAAAATACCCATCAAACAAAATATTTTGCAGACAGCACTGTGGCACTTCCCAGCAACATTATTTTAAGCACTTGCATGTTCTGATAGCATTACATATTTTGTGCTTGCACTTCTGGACCTGTCTTTGTCAAGGTTTTATTTTAAATCCTAATGATTAATCACAGAGGCAGTCTAAGTTGCTGGGATTTCTGTGTATCACAAAGACAGATTAGGTTGTGAAATAGACTGTGTGCTACAGACATGCTTACTGAAATATTTAAGGTTTTATAAATCTGTGGGTTTTTTCTGCCTCTAAATGTTGGCTTGATGCCTGTTACACTGTGTTCACTCAAAAACACAGCTATAAATAATTATGTAGGGAATTCATTATTCTGCTACTTTCCTCTAAGGACATTTGCTTAGCTGTGTAATTACCTATTGAATTTTATGAATGGTAAAACTAAGATTTGCACTAAAATCTATTTGAAAATATTGACTTAGTTTTGTTCGTAAACAAGCCTCTTAGCCTTGAGTTCACCAGAGAACTGGACCGTGTCAGAAATGTGGTCTTGTATTTTCTTCTAAGATATATAACTTAGCTTTGATTTACCCTTTTGTGAGGGGTTAAACTGCTATATTTGTATTGTACACTCATGCTGCCAGTGCACTTGCAGTGCACTCAGGCTGTGCACTTGCAGACTGAGCCACGGAAGTCAATTGTGCAGCACGGGAACACACAGTGGCTCTGGTCTTAGTATCTTCTGCTAAGAGCTGCCTATGCTTTCTCTGCTGGGACTGTTCTGGTTTCTTGAAGACTGTGTGGCCAAATTAACTAAATTATAAAAAAAAAAAAGGCTCTTTTATAATTAATTATACTCTTACAGTCTTTGTGTGCCTCTAATTATGAGATGCATTGGGCTTGCAGAATAAAAAGGAGCTTTTCAGGCTTGCCTTTAGCTTATAAACATAATAAAACAACCTGTGTCAAATTTCTGGAGGTACTGTTCAAACACTGATTGTAATACACAAAAATATACCTAATGTTGTGCTTAATTTTACCATCTTCTGTTTATGAAGTTAATTTCTGGGGCCTATTTTCTTAGATTTTTCTTGTCTTTGTTCTAATTTGTACTGATTTCACTGAAAGCAATGCCAGCAATGCCTGTGGATACATGCTATGACATCTTTTTATTAGAAACAGATTAAAACCTTTGTTTTGTGGGTTTCTAATTGGATGGAATTCCAGCATCATATGGTTTTTACTGTGAAATACAGGTTTTGAAGGGAATATATTTTACTTGGATAAAGCTACCTAGAGTGGAGGTTTGTATACAGAGTGTGATTTTGGTACTGCTTTGTTCTCTTGGCAGTAGTGGGAGTTGCCAAGCTTTGCTCTGAAGGCCAATGTGTGACCATAAATCACAGACAAGCAGTGGAGTTTCAGGGTGATGTGCTTTTTGTATCGAGCAATATTAATCAGTCTTCAGTCAAATCCAGTGAGTCTCTGTTTATTATGATACAAAGTGAGATAACGTCTCTAGGAGTAGTGCTAGAATAAGAAAGAGGTTTTTTTTTGTTGTTGTTTTTTTTTTTTAAATGTATTTCTTGTCATATGAAACACATGAAGTTGATAAAAGAAGAGTGGGTGAAGCATTTAGAGCAATACAGGGATTCGTAAGAACATTTCAGATCAACTGTTGATTTAGAGTTTCACCTCAGGTCCCCAGTCATATGGTAAGAGTTAGCTAGATGGGGAGGAGTAGGAGGAAAGGAGTGAATTGGGAGTGTGTAACTGGAGGAAGAAAATGGGGAGGGCAGAGAAAGGGACTTTCCCTTTTGGTGACAGTTGTACACACAGCCTGAAGAGCAGTTGTACATGGGAAAATCGCATTAGGCTCATTGAGCTATACGTTTCCTCAAATGTAGTAAGGGTTTGAAAAGTCTCCTTTTTTGGCCTGGAGAGAATAGAACAGATGCCCCTATAAAGCATGGGATTTTGGCATGCGTGACTGAAGGGGAGATGGCTGAGAAAAATCCCGGCGGAAAGGAAGTTCATCTGCGGACTTCAATTCTTTCATGGGTTCTTTTTTGCCTCAAATGGTTACTAATAATAGAAAGCAAACTGCTGCCATGTGTTTTTTAAGAAAAAGAAAAAAAGAAAAAACAACAAAGAAAAAAACCAGAAAACCTACACCCTCTAAAACAAACAGGCAAAGCATCATTAAAACTCTTCTTATACATCTGTTTACTCTTTCCATGCTTCTTGTAGCAGGGTATGAGAAAACTACAGTGGAGAACAGCTAAATATAATAGTTTATTAAAAACTGAAGGCCATCTCCTTCTTCTAGCCTTGAGCTGATTAGTGATGTTACTTCCAGTACAGCTGAAGTCTACACAGCCTTTCCAAGCAACAGAGCAAATGGTGACGTTTTGAAGATGGGGCCCATATTTGATGGCTGCAGAGGTGACTGCCAGAGCTTCTTGTGAGATGGCTGAGGTGGGCAGTGGCTGTTCAGAGGTATTTGACATGACACACACAGCCTCCTCTGAGAGGTCGTGGGAGGTGCAGGCTCTGAGGTGGCAGTGGCAGCTGCCTAGGTGGTAGCTATTGAGATTTCTCTGGCACCTGTGCCTTTGCTGCCTTCTCACATGTGCATCCCAGTTCTGTTCTCCTTTGGGCATACCAAAGAGAGGAGAAACATCTGAGCCGACAGAAAAACAATGCAGCACCCAAGTTTACTGACTTCACACGCATCCCTTTGTAGCAAGACATTTGAAGGCTGCAACAGACTTTTGTGCAGCAGAGCCCCGAGGGATTTCTGCGGGTGACAGGTGACTCTGGGCCATGGAGGTGGAGCATGGGCTCAGCTCATTTGGCAGATAGGAGGGGTTTCAGGCAGATGAGCAAACTGGTGAAGAGTTGCACCCACTTTGCAACTTTGCAGAATATACCATAGTAGACTTCCATTGTACTTCATGGCATAAGGAGAGAGTGGGAAGGCTGGAGCATAACAGGGTGTTTATAAGGCTTTTTTCTTTGGCCAAATATCCTCATGACTGGTGATTGTTCTCTGGCTGTCTCTCTCAAAGTTTTATATTAAACAGTGCGCTTTCATGATCTGAATGTACCAAAGCCTTCCAGCTGCCTTGAGAACCTTCATGCCTCTTTTTCTTGATGTGCTGCATGAAGCATAGCAGGAGCTCTGAGGGAGAAAAGCTACACAGCTGTAAAGAGTTGAATCAAAATTAGAAATATGATAGAATGAGAATCAAGGGGTTTGTTTTATTTTGTCCCCTGTTTATCCCAGGAAATTCACTGTGGTTTCTGGTTCTCATGTGTAGCGTTTTCTGACTTGAAATACTAATTTTGAACATTGTGGTGAGATGTAAGGTTCTTTTATATGCTATCGTAGATGTCTTCTAACTATATTAAGCATAGGCTCACAAAATATCTTCAGTGGGACAAGTTTTCCACTGCATTCTATTTAATTGTTCCTAATGCAAAACCTGTTCGAAAATAATTTATGAAGTTTAGTGCAGTATTTTGACAACATTTGAGGCCTAGTGAGTTTGTAGTAAGTAGATTTGATCTGGGATTGTTTTTCAGACTTTTATTTTTTAATTGGACCAGTCCACTGTAAAAAGTACTTTTTCAAAAATGTGTTGGTTTTTCTTTTGAGAAGATATTTTAACTCATTTTTAAAATTCAAGTTCATACCTATATGTAAATGTGCTGTAAACATAGCTGCTGACTTAATTCTTTTTACAGAAAAGTAACTTCAAAATCATTTTTGTCATTTTAAGTACTGTACCAATTTTCGGGCTTTCGCTTGTGCTGCATCATTTTGACTGGGAACGAATGTCTGACCCAAGGGAACTGTTTGGTCCTCCCAAAAGCAAATGTCATCTCACAGTCCAAAATACAAGCGGTTGCAGGAAGAGACAGAGCCTGGTTGGCTACTGTGCAAGCTGCTTCCCATTCCCTTGGTGTCCAACAGAGTCCTTCCCACCTCTGCTGGGGTTCAGGCAGTGAGGAGCAGTACTCTGCAATTAGTCCAAGGGATCCACTGCATCTTTTGTCTTTCACAAGACCAGTACATTCCTGCTCAAACTCAGGAATCTTTGTGTCGTTCATCACTGATCGGATACATTGCAACGTATACAAGTTGTATTTCTGTGTAATTTCTCGTGGAGTTGCCAGTATTACGGGCAGTTGCAGCAGAGAACTGTCTTCTTTTGGGCTATTTATTTAGACAGTACTTCCAACACTGATTATGTGTTCCTGTAGGTTTGAATGTTGCTTTTTTAGTCTGATCTCACTCAGCTTTTTCTTTGCTGGAGAAGTAGCTGCATTAAAAAAGCTTTGTGCTCCACTACTGCTAAAATGAAATATAAATCTTCAAATGAGTTTACAGTAAAGGCTTTTCCTGGGCGTCGAATTGTGGAGTGCACATCTGTTTTGATAGGCACATAACATTTTAGTTTCCAGATATAATTGACTTGAAAAATAGTAAGACCTGAAGCAGCCCTAGTTATCATGTAAATCTGGAAAGCTGCCCTTCCTTAGTAGTTGATCTTATGGAATATCTGAATTGTTCTGCCTCTGTTCAGATGCATGGTGTTAATTCTAAGTTTCACATAAACTGCTACCTTGTATGATAAATGATTGTCATCATGAGGTCATCCAGGTCTTAGGTAGAAAAGTGATTCTTGTAAATGAGCAGGAAGCTGAAAGAGAGGGGGACAGGTGAAGTGAAAGGAGAAATATATCTCTATCTGCTTTTTATATCTTCCTTCCTATTGCCTCCAGCAGTATTTCTCCATTTTAAGTTGTTTTGCAGATTGAAATAGAGATGTGGCAAGTGGAGATTATTTTTCCTGCAAACGAATGAAGTTCTAGTATATATTCAGTAATTTCCCATTACAACATTTCCAAAACAACGTTGTTAGATGCATACCTCTTCGGAAAAACATACTGTTCTTTGTGTTCCTTCTTTGAACTCATTTACTTCTCAGGAATTCTGTTTCAGGAAAACAGTAATATGTCAAGGAAGTGTTTTGTTATACTAAGAAAAGATTAAAGCTTATTTCAGCCTTGTCCTTGAAATAATTACTGAGGAAATTGCCTGAATTATTGACAGTATAATCAGAAGTCAGCTGGTTTTACACATTACTTCTCAACATCAATTTCAATTTGTCCATCATCTGATATTTATACTGAAATGAAAATGAGATGTATTCCTAAGGAGACTTGTCTTGTTACAGTAGCAGGTCAAAATAAAATATTAATATTTCCTATTCTTATGAGAAATAGTTAGCTTCACACTGCTGATGGAGTTTAAGCAATCAAAGGGTAAAATTCACAAAATCTTTATGTACCTGTTATTATCCAAGGATAAATGAACAGCATTTAAAATGCTGTTACCAAAAGGACAGCATGAAGGCACAGTGATAGATTTGAGCAACTTCCAGGTTGCGTTACTTTTCAATCTGAATGTAGAAAATGAGTTATAACCTTACGTAATAAATAACTGCGATGTTGAGATAAAGCCCCGGATCAGATGACACAGCCAAGAGGAAGAGCAGCAGCTTTGGTTTGAGGCCTAGGAAGCTGTGATTCATTGGAGATGGTCTGGAAAAGCTGGCAGTGTGCTCTGTGCTTTTTTGGGGAAATGACTTAACTCTTGAAGGCTTAAGATTCTTCTAATCTTGTTTGATTAATTGTTCATAAGGAAGAGCTTCTTAAAACAGTCCTTATATTTTTTACACAATGATCAGCCTACATGTAGTATTTATTTCTTTTAGAAAGACTGCATGTAATAGAAAATAACTTGAATTTGCATTGGTAGGTAAAATATTGCTGTGGATTTGGAAGAGAGAAACTGTTTGAAGTTTATACTGCTGCATCAGAAGATCAGCAGAAAATTTTGGGGGAGCTTCCCGTAGGTATTGCTTGAACTGTAAGAGCTCCTGCACTTAATCAGTAACGCACAGTTCTCTGTTTGAACCACCACTTTGTCTGCATTTCATTTTTAAATTGCATGTTTTGGTGGTCTCTAAACTATTCAGCTCTGGCTAGACACATAAGTTGAATCCAGTCGCTCTGCCAGAGCGTCCTGATGACAGGCAGGGGATGTGGCCAGTGACCACACCAACCCAGCAGCCATAGCAAAGCATCTTCTGCCTTCCTCCCATTCTAAAGCAGATCTGGTACTGTCCATTTTATGTTGTGATGCTTCTCTTCCTTTACATTTGTTTCCTGAAATCTCCAGTTAAATTAGCTAAATGATTTGTTAATGCTTAATTAGAACTTGCATTTTGGAACTTCTCAATTTAGCACAAAACGTGATCTTTCACAAACCAAGTTGATTAATTGTCTGAGATCAAGCCCCTTGGCTAATGTGTTTTTGTCCTAGTGTAACAGTGACATTCACTGGGTGTGATGATGTTCAAAGAGACAATTATAAGAACAGACTTCCTTACCAGAGTAAACTTTTACAGTAAGATAATTGGGCTGTTTCTGTCCTTCCTTCAAAGCAACTTCCTTTCAGTAGAAATAAACTGCAGGTTCTCTTATAACATCCATGCTTTCTGCAGAGAGATATGTCATATGTATTGCATTTCACAGAGTTCTCAATATTTCTTCAAGAAAGTTCAAAACAATGTATAGATCCTTTCTGATTGATTCCATAACCAGTGTAAAATGTAATGGATTTTGTCTCCCCCCAGTTTAATGTATCTGCTGGAATTGCCTTTCAAATAGGCACAGCTATTGTAAATCCTGTAGAAACCCTATGAACAGGTTATGTGAGTTGTTCTGTCTTGAGAAAGAGCCAAGAAGTGTCATTTTTCTTCCAGGGGGCTGGATTCTTTTATTCCCACTCACAGCTAGGCTCGCTGGTGGCACGCTTCAAAATGAATGATCTAAGCCATAACTTAAAAGATTGAGAAGCAAAGCATAGTCTGTATGCTGTCTGTATTATATCTTCTAAGTGTAGTTTCCCTTATATGCAAATAATACTCTAACTGTTTATGAACTCTAGCCACATTTCCTACATACCTCTGACAACAGATACTCCTTAACTTAGAATAACTTGTTAAAGTTTTGTTACGTGACTGCTCTCGAATGATGAAAAAATGCTTTTTAAAATTTACATCTAGATTTTTGCAAGGCTGTTTGATGTACACATCTCATGCTGACTCGTGAACTCTTGGTCATAATATGTGGTCTGTGTTATGGGCTTTGTGGCTGTGGCACAGAACAGGAGGTTCAAGACACTGCAAGGGGCTTTTCTGAGCAGGTGAATGAAGGCAGAGCTCTCTCAAGCCCTTTACTGAGCTATTTTTTTTTTCATCAAAATCAATTCCTACAAAGAGATGTATTACCTAATGGTTATCTCAGATATCCTCCTATAGTTGTGTAATCGTCTTGTATCCTTAGCAGACCACTTTTGTTATTTTACTTCTCAGAACTTGGCAGAGTTTTCTAGAAGGAAGTAGTAATTTTAGAAAAGATGGTAATAATTCCTTTGTTGTCTACAAGTTAGCCTTTAGGTCACCAATGCAGTGAATTCCCACCCCTTATTTCTGGCAATCACTTAACTTTCTCTCAGTGTCTAGGCTGTCATCATCTAATTTGAATGGATGTGAGATATAATTATAGCAGGCAGCTGATGTACACCCTGCCTATTTCAACATATCTTCTGGCATACTTTTTGAAGGACCCCTATCTCAAATGTTGATACCATAAATGATTACATTATGATACTAAGAAAAAAGTTTTTATTTTAAATGCTTGCTTGAAAGTAATTAAAAATGTATAGCATTCGACTCAGACCAAGGATTTGAAACTTTTGGAGACAAAATAAAACTCTTAGTCACATTTGTATTTATTATTTTGTAGAACATGGAAACTTCTTCTGCGTGTCAGGTCTGTGTACTTACAAGCAATAGAACGACTAGAAATTTTACATGCTTATATTTTTCGATCATGGGCATTTTAATTCAAAAGGTTTTTTGGTTCCAAACTCTTGGCAGTCTGAAGTATCATTTTTTCTTCTTCCAGCAGGGTGAGTGCATCTCTGAATTTACTTAATTTGGTCCCCCTTACATGCCTGAAAATCAATATGGTGAAAAGCAATTTAACACCACTTCAAAATCTGGTATTTAATCAGGAATTCTTTCAGTCAGAAGTTGGCTTTCTGCCTTGGCAAAATTCTTCACATCAATCTGGAGCTAAGTCCTTACACTGTACTCAGAAAATCCTTGGTTTCCTGGTTAACTGATCAGGATCAGTTAAGTCATGTGTGCCTGACTTTTGGCTTGTCTGAGCTGCATTGTGGGAAGAGGAATTGTGTTTGGCCACATATGTGTAGGTTGCTCCAAAAGTAGTGCTTCTTATTTATTTTTCTGGACACTGCAACAGCTACAGTGAGCACAGTAACTCTGCCTGACAGAGCAAATTCTCAGCTACAAAACACTATTTTTCAGTGCAGACACCACCATTATCTATGCATTTTTGCCAGTGATGAACATGAGCACGCATGCGATGCATGTTTTGTTGAAACCTCCATCAGTGGAGATGAACCACAGTTGCTGTCACTGCTGCTGAAACGCACCACCCACCTCACTGTGCTCATGTCCACTGTTAGGTCTCCATAAACATTCAATAAGCATCAACAAATGTCAATGACTTCAATTTTTTTCTGCATGGAGGACTTCAATTCCACAACTTTGTCTCCTACTCGCATCCATATCAGAAGCCATTCTGTCAGACTGCCCCTCTGCTGCCATCTTTCACACTGCAACAAAATGGAATGAAATACTGGTGGGAAGGTGCAGCCTCTATTACTATGCTACCAGCATCTCACTCTGACCATCCTAGCTGATGAGAGGAAGCACTTTCAAGTGATGCACATTTAGCTCAGAGTCACTAGTCATCAGGGAAAACACAAAGATGTGTTATTAGTAATGGGAAACACTGCCACAATATTCTCTCAATTAAATAAGAGGGAAACATCAGTCACAGGAACAAGTAGGTTCTAAAATGTTTTTGTTTAGTCAGATCTTTACATTGTTTGTGCTTTTACTACCTCTGCAGAACAGCTGGTAGGAAAATAGTGCATAGCTTTTCACACTGGCATCCAGTCAGGAAAGGAGTCATCCTCTGTGGTGTTTCCTTGGGGTTGACTTCAGCAGTAGCTACTTGCACTGCACTCCTGGCTTAAGACTGACATGTTGTTCAGCATGTTGTTCTTGTTGCTCTGTTTTTCTAATTTTTGGGCTAAAAAACTCTGGTCTATTTAGGCTTGCCAGTTTTTAGGCTTGCCAGTTCTACTGAACTTTTCTGTTGGCAAGCCATCTGCAAGTACAGGTAGAAACTGACAGACAAAATTAGTAACTTTACTTTTTCCAAAGTTCTTTTAATTTGGCATCAATGAGAAATTTTGTGATTAGTTAGGATATAATTCTGGGTCAGTTTACACACTGGAAGAGACATTTCATTAGTCATCAAATTGTCATGTAGATACTGAATCCCTTTCTCTTATTGCCTGTTTTGTAGGTGGCTTTGGACTTTCTTCTTTGGGAAATCTTACTCCTAGCTTATTCAAAATTGAAATAGGAATTTCCTAGGCAGAGTGTATGTGGCAGCACATACAAGATTTTATTTTTCATGTTAGAGAAGTTCACTTTTATTATTAGATATTATTAGAAGTTCACTGGTATTATTAGATATTATTAGATATTATTAGACTGGTATTATTCCTGGTTATTCAGAACACCTATTTGAAGTTAAGTGCTGCATCTTACAGTTAATCTGGCAAACATTTGCCTTTCTGCTTAGAGTATCATTCTGTGATTTTTCTCTACTAGCTCTTCATACGGCCTTCTGTAAGATACCACCAGCTGTAGAGCAAGACTTGTCTTGGCCTTAGTCATACTAAAGGACCTTACCCTCAAATCTATTTAACTCTGTAAAAGGGCTATTTTAGCAGTCGTGCAGGAATGAGGAATACAATAGCCCTTGGATTTTAGTAAAACTGGATTGTTCTCAAAACGTATATAATCAGTAATACCCAAAGCAGAACACTAAGAAAATCTGACGTGTAAACCTTTTTCTGACAGCTTAGAAAAGTGTTTTTCATTGGTTTGCTCTCTGCTACTGAAAGAATTTCCCCAGTGGGACAAGGAAGCACAGCTCAGATTGGTGAGCTGCTGAAGATTCATCTACAAATGCCTGTAGCTACCTGCCTCTGTGTTCTTGGCAGCTTGCTGAGGCCATGGGCTGCTTAGACTGCTGTATGGGACAGGGTCTTCTCTGTGGATCCAGGACGCATCTGGTGGCCAGCCCAGTGGTAAGGAAGCCAGTATACTGTTACTGATCAAGTGCTGCATACCACTTCTCAGCCTTAGAGGACATTAGTTGTATGGATTCCTTAGAGGAATAGTTGTATGGATGTATACTAGATACAGTTTAAGCCAGGGCTGAGGATTTTGCTTGAAGACCCTAATCAAACCAATCTGTAGAACTCCTTGTGAACCTACAGAACTTGTAGATTGCAGTGGTAAGCGTGTTGGTCTCTTTTCTCTGGTGACAGACGATAGCATACAAAGAAATGGTCTCAAGTTGCAGCAAGGGAAGTTTAGATTGGATTTTATGAAGAATTTCTTCACAGGGAGGATGGTCAAGCATGGGAACAGGCTGCCCAGAGAAGTGATAGAGTCCTCACCCCTGGAGGAATTTAAGAGACGTGAATGTGACACTAAAGCATATGGTTTACTGTTGGGACTCTGTGTGTCAGGCTAATGGGTGTAGGTACTTTTCAAACTAGACAATTACGTGGACTTGAGGCATCTCAGTCCTTCTGGTTTTGCCCTGGAGTTTTCAAGGCAGCCCCAGTCCGCTGTGTGTTCCCAGAAGGTTCTGAGTTTGGGCAGTGGATGGACCACTCTGGGGCTGTTAGATGTTCTTGTTACACATCTGCCTTTTTGGCATGTGTGTCCCCAACTACTAGAAGGAGATCCTGTTTTGAATGAGCATTTTGACAAAGAAAACAAAGCATTGGAAATTGTGAGGTAAGCAGGTGCTCAGTATGAGATACCTTTGGAAACAGAAGGAAATGGAAATTGAGTTACTGTGTCAATACAGAGAATGATTCCAGCCTTTGTAAATAGAAGACATAGAATATCAGATTGAATGAAAGCGATTTTCCCACTGTGACTACAAACGTTTTACTTTGTCTATTTTTCTGCATAGAATGTGCTAGGGATTTCTGGATAGAACTGATTTATTTGATCGCTAGCAGTCTGTTGTTAGGTCTCTAGGCACTATAAATGAGGGTGACTGAAACATTTGGATAAACGTTGCTTCTTCCTTTCATGGTACATCCTAAACATCTATGAGCGTAACTATTAATTACTATCAACACTGCAAACTTGCCTGTTTTTTTGTGTTTTTTTTTTTCTTTTCATGAAGAGTGCAATTTGTTCTAGTGTGTAAAATTGTTTTTTGCTTGCTTGCTTTTGTCTTACTTTTCTAGGAGAAAAGGGAGAACCTGGTACAAATTCAACCTGTACTGTTGCTTA
Organism: Odontophorus gujanensis; assembly: GCA_013399175.1. Lineage (NCBI taxonomy): Eukaryota > Metazoa > Chordata > Aves > Galliformes > Odontophoridae > Odontophorus > Odontophorus gujanensis. The sequence goes on along the minus strand of VXAB01007535.1, from coordinate 468,922 downwards.
GCACAATTCGTATGATATCAGTGATGCTGTTGGCAATAGCCAAGACAGAAAGTGCCACTTCAGCCCTCACCCCAGCTAGCAGCATTCCTGTATGTGAGTAACAGTCATGGAGAAAGACAAGGTTCTTCAGAAGTTGATTTGTATTACCTAGATTAGTCTTCTGCTCTGAATTACATGCCAGAAGATGGTAACTGTAGTCCCACTGGATCAGGGAAACAGCTGTCTCATTTTGCTGCCTGTGGTTGGTGGCATGAAGTATTTTTTCTCGTGCCTCTGCCTGATGGTCAGACCCTCATCTCAGTTGACTCTGCAGCTGTTTAGTATTTATTTCATCTCTTTGGGTACAAATTCAACACACATTGCTACAATGTTTTTTGTGTCTACTCAGCCTTCTTATTTCTGTGGGATCTTTCTGCATCTGTTCTTTATTGAAATCAGATGGTCTATACCTATAGTGTGTATAGTACAGCATCACGTAAGCTGTTTTTAATGTAATTGCTATTCTGCATTTAGGAATGACTCATTGCTCTGGAGACTGAGTCGTTAAAACATTTGCACATCTCATTAATCTAATACTATAATTCCCAAAAAACATTATAGTGAAAAAGCCTATTGTTCGGATGTTGCATGGTGAGCTTTTCTTTGTTAATAATACCATTGTCTATGTGTAACAATCACAGGTGTATTTTTCTAACAAATAAAAATACAACACAAAGACTCTTTTGCAGAATCCAAAAAGTGATGTCTTGGAATTCAGAACTCGGGGAGCATTGGATCAAGTGTTTTAGAAGCTGCTTTTTAATTCTGTTACTCATACCAATCATTGTCATTATATCAATCTTGATGCTTTTCTGAGCAGTGACATTTTCCTTTCCTTTTCAATATAAAGCTTGGAAATTGGTGACAGCCACTTGATTCAACAAGAGATTGTTTTGAAAACTATTTTAAAGCTTTTATTTTATGTAATAGCTTTCTATAAAGTGATACAGGACAATAAAGCAAATGGAAAACTTCATACAGCCTTGCTTCCCAGTAGGTTTATGATTCTCATTTAGACAAGAATTTTAGTGTATAGCATAGCTAGTGAGCTACTTTCCAAATCTGAGAACTAAAGTTGGTTATATTCCTGTTTCACTGTCTGTCTTTCTACTTTGTCTTGGAATATAATATCTCCTTTCTTCACTGCTTCCCTTCTGCTCAAAAAACCCAAAGTGAATCTATATGATCTGGTGGGCTTTTTTGTTCTTTTCCTTTTTTTTGAACTATAAGAGTTTCTGAAGCTGAGGAGAAACAGAAGTTAACGTGCACACTGGCAGACAGATATTCCCAGTATTAATTCTAATTGAATGTGCCCACTGCAGGAAAAAAAAGTAAAAGGTAGGAAGCAAAACAAGTGGAGAGTCTACCAGAAATGACTTCAGTACTGCTGGGCTTCAAACCTCTCCCTTCAGGGACAGCGGTGTAGGCCAGGCTTAGAAGCATCTGTTTTCCTAGGCCTGCCAACCTGTCTCTGCAAGAATTTGAAGTCTCTCTTTCTGTAGCAAAAACTTGGTCACTGCTGTAATGTTTTTCATGGCGATTATCAATTTGAAGTATTTGTGTATTTTTTGCAAGCGATAACTTTTGAGATAATCAAGTTGTTATGAAAACATACCAAGGATCAAGATTTGGTCTATGGTAAGGTAACGAAAAATACCAGCAATTTTCAAAGTAAGGGAAGCCCCTTCGCTGCAAATAGTTTCCTCTCCATGGTCCTTATCAGGATATTTTTGCTCTTAACTATGTTAATTTTTATTCCATAATTTCCTCCATTGTTTTTGCTGCAAGAGGATTAGCGTGATGAGGTGTATGTGCAAGCTGAAATAAAGAGCTTTTTTATGTTTTTCATAGCATGTGTATGCATACCTATATGCATATATATCTGATCTGATTTTTTTTCTCTGCAGGCCGTAGAAATAGATATCTAGTCCGGAAAGTTCTAGGCTGGCTGGTGGGCACCTGATGTGTGAATTTACCCCACGGTTGCTGGAGGGCAATGTTCCCCGACTAGCAGTGATTTTTGTAGGCTTGTGTAAACGACATGTGCTCTGTTCAACATTGTATGCATTCCAGGGACTCTGTTTATTGCAAGCACAAGACTGGGCACAGAAACTCCAGTTTAAGACATGCTTCTTAAACTTCCTATCCCTTTGGATTTTGACCTCCAGCTTAGGTTGCAGATTATACCTGCAGGTAATAAATCTAGTAGATGGTATTTCATGACTTGGTAATAAAATATATAGAGAGAAATACAAATGAGCACATGAGTAAACTGTATGGACATATTTGCATATAATTAAATATAATCTAAAAATCCACTGAAAACCTTGGATATTTTCTCTGCTGCCTGTCTTCATTATCTTCCTGGAGTTCTTAAGAGAAATGCTGAAATAATCACCTTTTTTTTCTGTTTGTTTCATCCAAACCTTTATATTTTGCAACTTAAGATGGTATTGGTATGTGGATAAACTCTAGTATACTCTAGTACATACTCTGGTAAACTCTAGTATTCTCCTTAATAAAACAGGAGAATTTCATCAGAATGTAATCTTCCAAATACTTACAGCTTTACAATAAAAGCTATAATAAAAATATATCTGCCTATATCTTGCTGAAATTAATTGCTGAGTAAGCCTTATAAGAGTATATAACTAAATATTTGTAACCTGTAGTTTAAAAAAAAAAACAGTTTTATCCTAGAAACTTCTACAGAAACGTAAACAAAATGAAGCTTCAAAAAAAAAAAAGCAAACTTACTAACTTTTATTAGCAACATCCACTATGCACTGCTGGCAATAAAATAGTTTCTATAATGTGGGACCTTCTTATTTTATTTTTTTTTATTTTTAACTTGCATTCTGCATGATTATACTGTACTATCTCTGGTATTGTGATTTGACTTTGCATTTCTTGAGATATGAGAAGCCTTGCAGGCTGGGTTTATATAATAGCTTTTGTTCCAAATATCTTGCATATCCTCTTAAAAAAAAAAAAAAAAAAAAAAAAAAAAAAAAGAAGAGAGACAATAAGAAAGCACTGTATATTGCATGGATGATTAAACTGTGAATTGAATATCCTCAATATGTGTTGATATTGAAGTAGCTTTGGCTGAGGCATCTAGTGCAGGTTTGGGAGCGACAGAATTTGAGACAGTGATCAGAGGGAGCCAGAACATGATGAAAACTCCACGAGGTGCTGAGACTCATGTTTCAGGGCCAGGATTGCTCTCATGTTGTGCTGGATTTGAGATGAATCTCAGTAGCTACAAGACCAACCTAAGGGAAGTGAGTGGTAGCAGCTGTGGGAGGGCAGGAGTGAGGGCAGGGAGCAGAGTGGGCCCCAGGGCAGTGCCCGGTGCTCACCTGGGCCCTCCTTCCCCTGGGTCCTGGTGTGGGCCTTGGAATGGTACCTTGTCCTCAAGCAGTGGGAGAATAGAAATAAATATAGTTGAAGGAAACCTATTTTGGAGTAAGCACCAAAAATACAAGGGAAAAACTTTTTGTTGCGTGGTTTCTTTAGTGTCCTACAAGTGTAGGGGCAGCTTGCTGAAGACTGAGTAGTGGATGGACATGCAAACAAAGCAAACTTATGCTGTGTTTTGTTTTTTAGCTTGGAAAGCAAACAGCATGTGTTTTTGTTCATAGCCTCTGTCAGCATATGCACAAGGCATATGTGTCAGGCTGTGGTGTGAGGAGGAGTGGGGGCATCCCTTTTAAACTTGACCCTTTCTGTTGTGGTGAATGAGAAGGGAGGGAAGGAAAAATGTGAACTGATTGAACAGCTGACAGGAGCATTCAGTATTTAATGTCCTTGTCTGCTCAGAAATTTAAGCACTATAGAGGCACAATTTGTAACAGCCATTTCCCCCTCTTGGAGCTGTCATCTGAGCTGTTAGTAATGGCTTATTCTGAGGGGAGAAAATGCCTTGAAGATGCAACTTGTTGTCCTCACAAATAACTCGTATCTTCTTTTTTCCACGTATGTTTGTATTATTTCTATCAGAGATTCTAAAATAGTGTCCAGGTGCAGAAGTTATAGGAGAGTACCAGAAGAATTGCTTGGTTTTGTATTCTGGAGTGAGACTTTCCCTGGTCTTGGTGAAGTGCAGATGTAGTGGTCACCAATGAGAGCTCTACTGTATGTTGTGCAGTCCTTGGTGCGAGCTGTTGCTGTGGTCACCGTCTTGCATGGGCTGTGAGCAAGCACCCAGTCAACTTGGGCGGATGTAGAAGCAGCAGCTGGCAAACTAGCACTTGCTACTACTACTCATCTTTCTTTTTTATGTCTGTTTCAGAAAGGTTTTAGACACTGATGTTTGTTTTTTATCCCTACCCTATCAACTTAGAATACAGTTACTGTTAACCATATCAGAGCAAGACGTGTCCATCATTCAAAATCTTTATATCTAATATGTTATGCATGACAAATGATTTTTTGATCAATTAATAAATACATCTTTATTAAAAATTATCAGAAATTCCTTGGTGTTATCTAGCATTACTGCCCAGTTATTCTACAGAAAGCTTCAAACCTCCCATAGTGGGCTGTGCTCCCTTGCTGGTACTGTACCATGTTGTGTTGCCCACCTCTTTAATTGACAGCTTTATAATTTGTGTGTGAATATTCAGCTGTTCACTGAATCTTGATTGTATTGAAGCAGACTTTGTGTGTATTTAGTTCTGGAGGCATGCTTTTTTTCTGTTCCTTGTTCCAGACTTACGCTAGTTCTTTTATTGATCTTCTATTGATTTAACCAGTGAGATAATCTGCACTTTCTGCTTCTGTCAAAAGATACTGACTGTCATGATAATCTATCAAAGAAAACTTTGTAAAGATGATTATTAAAGTTTAAAACATTTTATTTTTGTTGTGCTTCTTGTAGATTTTAAGACACGCAGACTTCCTCTAGTCAGGATGTTTCTAAATTAACCCCCTTTTTTTTTAATATCTCAGAATAAAGGAAACCAGACCCTCTAACAAAATGAAGTGTTCTCTTTGCTGAGATCAAGATGTAATATATCCATGCAGAAATCAATAGTTTGATTTCCAAACTGTATGCAGTTGTTTCCAGAAATAAGCAAAGCTGTACATGATCTTTGACGAGGAATTTAACATTTTGTTGATAATGTTAAAAGTTAACATAATAAGTATGCTTTGATGCCATTATGAGTTCAGGTGGCATGCTATCTTGGTCCCTACAGGTAAAATTAATAGCCTACGTTTTTTGTATTTTCATACAAGTACTGAGATTTTTAGCTGTGTGAACAATTCATGAAATTGCGATTCATGAAAAGCGATGTGCACGATGCCCTGAAGAAGTAATTGTGTGCACTAAAAATTTAACCCACATAAGCTTGCTGGTTTAATTATATTTAGCAATACAATAGATTTTAAATATATTATTTTATTAATTTGTCTATGCACATCATTTAATATACTTTTTCTTATGATTAATTCAACAGAAAAAATAGTTGAGTGCTAGTAATAATATTATTACTGACTCTATGAAGCCTCTATCAGTACTTCTATGAAGAAAGCACATTTGTGTAATTTGTTTTAATTTAAGAAATGCTTTTAGCTTAAGAATTATGACAAAAATGGAAATAGTGTGGGTTTTTTTGTTTTTTTTTTTTCTGTCCCCCCTCCCACCCCCTAAGAGTCAAATGAGACATTCAGGTAGCTCAGTTAAAATGCAGATTCAAGTACATCCAATTGATTGAAGACATAGCCAGGTTTTCCCCTTTGCTCTTTCCATTGGTCATTTCCATTCTTCTTTCACATTACTACATGTTTGGTCTGACACTTTAAATTGGTAACCCCCTTAGCAGAATCTTCCATTATCTTCTACTTAAGCTGGATAAATCTAAACAGAAAATTCCTGCTCTAGCCTCTTGTGCATAATGTAGCACTAAACTGAACACAAGCTGGATAACTCTCAGTCATGTTGCTCATATCCAAGCATGAGGGCCATGGTGCTGACAGTGGTCCTATTACACTGGGCAGTGTGGGGTATATAGTGTTTCCTTCACTCTGTGCTTCTCCTGGTACATGCACATTGGAGTGTTTCCAGATGTGTTCCTAGCCCTCTTTTGGAGTTATTTGGGCCTTATAAGACTGGTTACGGAGAACTTAAAAAACACTCCTCAGAGCATGCAGGTGCTGAAGCTTATTAGAGTTGATTGGCTCCAGTTTGGGCTCTGTGTTGCCACTGCAGTGACTAGAGTTTTCTTGCCATAGGTCTTTGCTATTTCTTACTCAGAAGCTGTTTTTAAGTTAAATCAAGTAAAATTAAATTGAATCTTTAGTAAGTACCTCTCATGAATATAGTAAGAGATTTCTTACAACTGTTTTGAAACAGAAGTTTTCCTGGTTTTATTTACGTGCTAGGAGCAGGGCTCAGGTGTCTGTAGTCTCTTTCTGCAAGGGCTGATGTTATCACTCTCAAGTCTCCTCCACAAGGAGCTTTCTCACTGCCAGAGGAGGCAATGGAAGTGGCTCTTGGAGAGGAGACCCGGGGCCCAACACCTGACAGCCTGCAGGAATCCAATATTGAAGGCTTTGCAGAGGAAACTCTAAGTCTTACACCTGAGGATGAGCTGGAAACTATTCCTGTGGAAGAAATTCAAGGCTTTGAACCTGAGAACTTAGAGGAATCTTCTCCTGCTGAAGCTACGCAGGACACTAAACCTGAAAAGGGGCAGGTACTGTGGGGGGATACTTTAGGTTAAAGGGCTTTGGGGTGCTTTTATGGTTACTAAAATACATTTGTTAACAACTGTTAACTTACTGTTGGCTTACTGTTTTCTGAATTACATTTGAGAAGGCTGACTTGAATTTCATAGATTTAGCCTGTTGTTTCTGCAGGAGTAGGAACTGTGAAGCCCTGGAAGGTCTGTGGTGAAGGGTTGGTCAGTTGGTCTTAGATGTGCAGAAATGCAATCATTTTAAAGTGGACTGAATGGAATAGAAGTATCTGTGTAAGTCGACCTTCATAGCAACATGTAGATGCAATGCTATTTTGTGATGAGGATTTGGCTTTTTTTAATTGAGACTTTAATTGTCAACTGCTCCATCCTGAACTTGAAAACATGACCTAAATAAACTTTTCTTAAAAGTAATATATTGTGAAAAGTCAGCACTGACAGGTTGGCTGCTTATAGCTGAAGTGCTGTTCTTTTGAGAAACTCATAATCAAGAAATGTTAGGAAGAATTTCTTGTCAGTCTGAAAAGATGGCTGTTGTCTGTGGATGAAGGAATACATAGTAATGCAACAAGAAAATTACCAAGTGTCTAACGTTTTAACAATCCAAGAATCTAAAAAAAGGTTTTTTTTTAGAGAATGCCTTGACACTGTCAGAAAAATCCTAACTTCTGATGATGAAAGGGTTTTTTTCTGCCTTTTCTCACTGAGCACTTATCCTTGTGTCAGAGAAAAAGGATCAGAGTGGGATAGCAATCCTCTTAGTACGGGTCTGTTGGAGCACCTCAGTGCAACATCTAGAAACTTGTTTAGGTATTACAACTTTGAAGAATTAAATGTTACTAAAATAGGACTTTCTTCTTCTAAAATTATTTCACAGTGTGAGTATAAATCTTAGCCTTTAATTTTTGATTGTCCTGTTTGTCAGTACTTTCATTGTTTTCTAAATTATGATATTATTTTATCTATGGAGTTGAAGTGTGAAGAAATTTGTTACATTCCATTTCAACAGCGCGTCCTTTCTTTTTCTTTGAACCAGGTTCTATAAATCTTTAATGATGAACTGTGAACTATTTGGTTATTATTTTAACAGGCATCTAGTTTTGTTGTGTACTGCATCAGTTTGCTCTATTACTATGACAAAATAGATTTATTCTTTTTTGTGCAATTTTGCAGTCTCCACCAACATTTTCTTTGCAGTAATTTACAGAAGCACTTGCCATAGTTGGTGCTCTGTTTTGGTATGACATATACCACATACTGCCACATGTTTTGCTCTTAGCGTTGCAGAGTGTAACAGTGCTTGATTAATGAGCAGTTGTGATCCTATTACATGTGTCCTACATTCTCTAGGCTGGTTTGTAGAGCAGCAATTGACAGGAAATCAGGCCTGATGAGCATCCTTCAGGGTGAGTCAGAAAAGGACAATGGCAATTTTCAAAGTCTGACCATTAAACATTGGCATAATTTATTATTTTGCTCTGACATGGTTGAACATACAGCTTTTGGAAGATTTGTAATCCAGAGCACTGAAAGAAAGCTACGTGAAAGCACTCATGTTGGTATAGCCCTCTCTGTGTGTAACAGCTGGGAACAGTTTTGCTGTTCAAGAACTCAACATGTACAGAACTAAGATATTAGTTCTGTCATGTTTTCCAAGTCCTTTTTACTGTTACTGACTGTGTGTGGGACCTTGTATGTTATGGGCCTGTGTATGTACACAGTTCCCTTCAAAACAAAACTATTAATGATGTTGATAAAGTTGCAATAATCTTGGAGCATCTACAAGACTTCTTTGCTTATACTCAGAAGCTCTTTTTCCCTGATTTAAAATTCATCTAAAGTGCTTCCCAACGCTTCTTTTCATTCTCCAGTGAACATTTTAATTAGCTCAATAAAAAAAGGAATTCTCTAGAAAATAAATTCTCTTGGGATATTTCTTAGTCTTAATCCTTTGAACAAGATATAAATAAGATGAGAAGTGATTTCCATTAGTGTTTTGATATTATGTAAATAAAAGTAAAGAACCATTTATAAAGAACTAAAGAATGCTATTGTTAGTAATGATAAAGAATGCTCAATCTATGCTTTTAAAAATATTTCTGCCTTTTTAGGAATGTCAAGAGGAAAACTTTCAGTGTATTCTGGAAACTAAGTACTTGCATTATATAATGATGTGTGTGTAGTTCTTGAACTTTTAAAATAATGTTTAGTTTATGAACTTTTCAACTTGACATACAGCAGATTCTGCCTTGTGACAGAAAGTAAACAAATGTTACAACCTGCAGCTTCACAAGATGCCTGCACTAAATGCAGTTTATTTTCTAACAAATCAGTATGAATGCCATTAATTCCCTAGCCTTTATATTCAAGAACTTGTGGTAGATTTATGGACCTTGAATGTGTTTTTCTTTCTGTGTCATTATCTTCCTCCCTCCTTCTTCCTCCTTTCGTTTTTGCCATCATTTTTTAATGATTCAGATATTCCACTATTACTCTCCTTTAAAGTGAAAGTAGTGCTTGTAAGAAATGCCGGACTAACAGACTTGGGGAATTCTGGTTTCTTACATCCAGAACCACTACTGTTTAGGCAGTGGCCACCCCTTCTTCTGAGACTGGTAGGAAATGCTGGCTAAGAGCAGGGAGTCCTTAGCAGCAAATGGTAGAAGGCTGTCTGCTGTACAGGCTGAAATTGTCCTTGTGAAGTATGCATGTGCACAAACATGTGAAATGCTCACCTTAAGTGCTTGGGTAACTGGTTTGGGACTGGAGTCTTCCCTGGCTGGATCAGCTGCGGCACCAAGCCCTGTGGGCATCCTCCTGGGACAGCATAACTCTCATTCTGCACCCCACTGGGTTGCAGTTGTCTGCTTTTCTCCTCATCTCTATGAGAACAACTTCATTTGATGCCCCAGGTTTGTTCAATAGGTGTCACATGTGCAATGATTAGTTTGTCTCAAGATTGATTTCTTGTTTTAGCATATATGTTCATACCAGCAGGCTTCTGTCTGTTTTCTTCAGATGCAGACAGAAAACAACCCTAAAAGGACCTGGAATCTGTAACGTTGGCTTGTTTCCAACTTTTGTTGCATCATGCTGCCTTTGGGGAGTGAAATCACGTCATCTTCACATATGTTCAGAGTGCACTAGAATAAGTGGATGCTGTTTTTCCCCAAAGAATATGAAACTCTTGTGATCAAGCACGTTAAGATTGATAATACCCTTGAGGGAAAGCAAAACACATTTGTAGTCATGGATTTGAAGCAGCCTGATTTCTGTTCTCTATTCTCAATAGCATCTTATCTGTCAGTGTGCAGTGCCTGCAATGGTGGCTGCTTCCCCTGAGGGCATTTAAGTTCAAATTTCATCACAATGCCTAATGCCTTGTGAATTTTCCAGGAAGTCTTGTAATTGTATTTCAGATAGCTCCTCTGATTTTTGGCTTTTCTTCTGATCTGCAACAGTTACTGTTCCAGGGACCTGGTGTGTTCCCCTAAATCACTGGCACATATTTGAACGTATGGAAGCTGATAATTTGAGAGCAAAATGTTGCATCAGACTTCTGTTTCTTTCAAGCTGAGTTTTGCTGTCTATGGTCCTATTATCAGTAAGCTTGTGCTAAAACAACTGAAGCAAGTGCCTTACATGACTTACTGTTCTGCACAGAAGCTCTTTATGATTACAGTGTGCCCAAAGTCCTGTGTGAAACTGGGGTGAGCAGCTGGAGGATTATGAATATCTGCTCGTAATGAGGAACCATCACTTAGGCAAATAGAAGTGGTGACTCCAGGGGCCCTGTGAACTGAGAAAACAGGGAACAGCAGATTGGTTTCAGAGGGGCAAGTAGCCCGATGCCCAGCAACCTTGCTTCAGCAAACCAAGGAGTGGAAAATGAGATGTAGCTTTAAATGCCCAATGATTCGAAACACAAATGTGAGTTCTATGCGAGATTTCTGATTCTAAATTAAAACTGGAAGGTTTTATAAATCAGTAACAAGGTTTTAGGAGAAGAAAGCTTGAAGTTCAGCTTGGTTTATAAAAGGCTTCTTTAGAGAGTACAGCATTGAGAATCAGTTTTCTTATTGTGTTTTCAGTAACGTTAATTTAGGGCCTTACATTATCTGAGTAAGGATATCAATGGGTGATGTGATTCTCTACATTTTGGTATTTACTGGGTTAATGATGCTTATTGGAAGTTTCTTCTATTCACTTAAACTCTCTGAAAAAAACCAACCATGCCATTATTCTTTTTCCCTCCACTCCTCAAATAGCTTTTTCTACTAAAAATGAAAAATAATAAAAAAACCTGTGCCCTCCCATCTACATTTACTCTCAAAAGATTGTTCAAAATGCAGTTACTCTTACCTACTCTCACTTGACTAGCTTCAGTTTCTAACCCTTTGTATTTTTGTGACATTTTCTAAGAGAGGAAAGAAGTGTTTACTGCTGGGAGCCTTTCCTGTTCCAGGTAACAGACAGTCCTTGTTTAAGTCACCTGTTAATTTTCTCACTGAAATAAACAGACTCAGCTGCTTTAACATGGCTGCAGTCATTTTTCTATCACTTCTCTAAACTTTTACAGCTTTCAGCATCAGCCTAAAGGATGTGCTGTGGATGACCAGTACTGTACTTCTTATCCTAGTAATAAACTTTCTAATGCTGCAATACCTCCTATCTGCACTTTCTTGACATTTCTTCTATGAATTCAAAGACCAGATTGATAGGCTACAGATCTATGGAGAGGGTTTGTGTGAAACTGGTGTTGTTAGGGAGCCTGCTTTGGCAGGGGGCTGGACTAGGTGATCTTTAGAGGTCTCTTCCAACCCCTACAATTCTGTGATTTAGCATCTGGAAGTCTAGAGTTCTGTTTTCCTACATACCATGTTATTTATTCCCCATTTTAATATATGCTTGGTTTAAAGGAACTTGATTTAATCAGCCCAAATGCCATGAGTGAGTTATCTCCATTGTCATGTTTTGCTTCCTTGGTTTTTCAGATGAACCTACCAAAGAAGTGGGTCTTATACTGGGTTATTTCCACTTGTTGCCTTCTCTTTTCCTGGGAACTCACTGGCTCATTTTGTCAAACTTGACAGAACAGCTGAAGTCCCAAAGACAATAATTTTACACGCACTGAGAGAAAGTGAGGAACAGTGAAGGAGACAGAAGTGAATGTTTCCTCAGGAGGCAGACGGATGAAATCTAGCCTGTGTTTGCTCTATGGCAGTAATTGGGCCGTTGGTCAATGTGAAACAAGCAGGCGTGTGGTATCAGGGCAGTGCCTGTATTCTGTCCCATGTCCTTGCAGAGGTGGGGGAGGCTATCAGTGCAAACCAGGAGCCCAGCAGCAGCACTAGGGAGGAGGATTTGCATTTCTTAAGGGAGCATAAGAAATGTGGAACATAGGGCTAGTGTGGGGACTGTGATAGGGGAAATGCCTGGGGGCTAAAGATGGACCAGTAAGTTTTGCTGCTTCAGGGTTCCATTAACTGGACTGAGACAGTCAGATCTCATGTAGTCAATGCTTGCTCCTCCCATAAGAGTGTTACTACTATTTTACTGTAATTGTGTTTGCAAGCAACATAGGGTCTGGATTAGATATCTCGCAGGTCTTGGCTGTGTATTTAGCATGTAGTGTAACTGCATTTCTGCTTTCCTGTTGAATGTTGCTTATTTGTCAGAGTACTAAACATCCAAATACATCTCAGAATACGTTTATGTAGGCTAAAATTGACTGTCCTAACCTCCTTCTTCACAGGAGCAAAGTTCAAATAGGAAGCAGCTTTAGCTAGAAACACTAAATGAGCATTTTTAAAACAGCAGAAGAAACCTGGTGTTATGTTACTCGAGGTAATGCACTACTGTGAAACAAAACTGATCTTAGTGCTGCTTGAGACCTAACCTGTGTTTTAGAAGATATATCCTATGTGGCAAGGCATTCAATGCATTATTCATATGATTCTAAGGAGGGGTATAGATTTCTGCAGATAGCCAATTGTAGCCAGAATGTTGGTAGCTAATCTTGCTTCCTGTTGCTTGCTTTGGAGAAGACAAGTAGGCAGACACCCTGCTGTTACTGGGCATTTTAGACCCCATCTTCTGCTGTACATTAGAGGTCTCTTCCAAAAAATGCAAAAGAAACAGTGAGAAGTCATTTTAAATAAATTTTTTAGTGACCTTGATTCAACTTCAGCTAAACCTTTTGATAGTGATGTGTTTCTGTATTTGATATTTTGCGTCAGTCATGTTTTCTTCCTTAAAAATACTCTAGCATAAGTATGTGTAAACATACGAAAAGAATCACCAAATAGCATTCAATTGCATTTTTCAGAAGTCTTGTAAGGTTTCCAGGCTAGAATACTTGACTTTTATGTGTTACTTTATGTTGCTTTTTTGATTTATGGCTTCTAAATAATAATGCATCCTGATATAAATATAGGAGGTAAATCATGTTGCATGTCCTCTTTAACCAATTTGCCAGTTGAATTTGCTCTACCAAATCTGTCAGTTATAAATATTTTTCTGGTGTTCAAGCACTGTTCAAATAAACTTTCTAATAATGTCTCTCAAGTCCAATATAATGGGAGATTTGTTTTAGTTATGTAAAGGTGGAACTTGACAAGATTAAGACACTGGACTATGGAGTGCCTGAGTGTGAAGTTCAAATGTTCAGTTTGATTTGGATGTGTAAAACCCCTTTGTATGACTGAAAATAGTTGATGCAGTGGTGGGTTCCACTTAGTGTTAAATAAAGAAAGTTGCTGTGAAAGCAGGTCACAGGGAAGTGTTTTATTTATTCTGACGTCTATGCTTCTCTTAACAACGTGGAAATCATGTCGGAAGTATGCTCCCCAACCCCAACTAATATCCAAATGCTTGAAATGTCTGCTCAATTTTATTTGATAAATGTGAACTCCCATGCATGTTTAATGTTGCTCTCGAACAACATATTTCTACAAATACCAGGAATAGTTTTGATTATCAGACCATTAAGGCCGGTATTATATTTATGTTTCCATGGTAGTGTCTAACATATCAGTCTGAGATGTTCGTTGAAGTCTTTGCATGGCATTTGAAGCTGAATTTTTTTACTATGCCTACTACTAGCAATAGTTGGTTGAAGTGCGAGCTTTCATTTTTTCTGTTTTATTGGTACAACAATTTTTGTTTGTTTGTCATGACATTTCTTCACAAGAATCCTGTTTAGCCTGAGGTGTTTAATGGGGAATAACTTTTCATCTAGTAGTTCTGTTTACATTGCTAAGAGATGGAATTAAAAGCTCTCAGATCTTCAAATGGAGTTTCTACCACTGGTATGTAATGACATTAGATATAAATTGCAAAAAATAAGAGTGTACTCTTAGTTGGTGTTTTTATTTTTTTATTTTTTTACTTGTTTGTTTTTAATTGCATTGTCCGTTTGGCACTGTATATGTATGAGGTTTGTTGGGTGATCTACAAAGTGATCACCAGCAGTTACTTCTAAGTTCAAATAATTGGATTCTGAAAATGAGTGCCCATCATTAAGAATGGGCAATGAAATGTAATGTGCATCATTCTCTGCCAATTAATTCACCAGAATTCACATTTCATTTCTTATCTAATGCTACACAAGTACACTGAGTGTAAACCTGAAGCAAATCCACAATCTGCAATTGGAATGTTCTGGAAATAGTGTTGAAAATGATAAAAAGTGCTTAAAAATGTTACTGAATATGGAATGTCAGGAGGCAGAAATGCTTTCAAGGAAGAATTATTCCAAATGCGTGAGTGTGATGGTATGTTATTTGAATATAAAGTTAGGTAAAAACATTTTGTTGCTATTTCATTGTTTTCCCCCAGTCATTAAAATGGCCATGTACATGATAAATTGTGTCCCCTTGATCAAAAACATGAAGATAGAATCAATATTAAGAGCTTTTAAAGATAGTTTTGTTCACTGAAGTTGAATTATTTTCATCCTTGTGACTGCAAATGAAGTCAACAAGATTAATTGCATGAATCAAACATAGTCACCCAAGAATTAAAAAAAGAAATCATAATCCCTTCACTAATAACTGTGTAGAGCATACTGTAAGTGCAAAGTAATCTAAACAGGGGTGCATGGGGATGAATTTTAGTGAGGCTCTTTGAAATGGATGCTGTAATTCCGTCTTCATAATCGCTGCTGAAACATGGCTATGTGTCCGCGTGTTTATTACAGAAGGGATAGCAATTCATGCTTCTTTCTGCCCATGCTTTAGAAGCTATTTATAAAGTGGCATTAAAATTTTCCACTATGTTATATAAGCAAAAAAAAATTTTTTTTGAAGTTCAGAATACAGTAAGAAGTCACTAAGTTTTAATGGTCATCTGTCAACAGCAGCAGTGTCCTCTTTGGGTATTCCAGGAAAGAAAAAAGCACTGTCATCAAATGTTTGTAATACATAAGTCACTCTTAGAAAAGCATACTGTATGTGTATCTGCAGCTTCTGATTGTAACAGTACAGTTCTCGTAAACAGTGCAGCAGCTCGATGCTATTTATTCATTTAAATCAAATACTTTTGAATAGTACATTGCAGAGTTTCTTTATGAAATAAGTTTGTAGCTATTTATGCTCAGCACAGAGGTGATTATGGTAGAACTGAAGTTCTGTATATTGCTAGGATGCTTGTATATTTTTCTAATATCTATTCTGTGTTGAATGTACTGACCAGGAGCATGTGTGTGGGTTATGGATTCCTCTTTCTGTGTTTTCATATAGCCTTTGAGTATAAATCTTCTGTTGCATGTAATTGTAATCTTCAGAACATTCTGTCGGTGACCGCAAATTACGTTTTGTCATGTTTACAGTGCTGCTACCAGCTTAAGGGATATCTAAGCTTAGGGACACAGATGCATAAAAGCATACTTCCAGAACTCTGATTTTGTCCTTATTTGTTTAATATTTTCTACAGTGGAAAACAAAGCATGTCAGTTAATCAGTTTTATCTGAATTAGGATGCAAGTACCTGCAAATCATTTAGTGCACAAAATTGCTGCTTCGAGGGTGGTTCTAGCAAGTCATGTCAGTTGTACTGATTGATTGATTCTCTGATGGAACATAAACTGATGTTGACTACAACGCAAAAGTATTATGTGTGTTAAATTTTGTAATTTTTCAATATTAACGAATATTGGAAACAGCACTCCAAGCTACTTAAGTCAATTCAGATTAATTAAAATAAAGGCTTAATGTGCAGAAGCTAGTATTAACAGGTTATTTAGTGTGTTCAAGGGGAGATGAAGAGGAATAACTAATCATTAGGATATGTGCATGGTTGGTTTTGGGATTTAAAGAGTTACAGTAGAAAAGCAACTTTACTGTTGTTATAAGTGGTATCCCAACAAGGGAATTATTCATGCTTTCACTCAGTTTCCATGCCATTGTACGGAAGTTCCGGATGAGCAGTAAATACATTCAGATGATGGATAACTGAACTGGTTAACATTTCAGAATTATGTTCTTGGATAAAGAAATGTTGCTCTTTTGTTGGTGTGGAAAATTAAATTCCGTTTTTTATTTCTAAATATATGGTTGTTCCTTCTGCTCTCTGAATTTTATATTTAGTCCACTTAGTCCACACATGACACGGATACTAAGTTTGCCTAAAACAAGTATCAGTCTTGCCAGTGGCCTTGATCAAATGAGAGCAATTGTTCTGACCTTCTGTAGTGTCGTTTAAATGGGAATGTATCTCATGCTGGAGTTTTCCAGATGTTGGACACAAGGAAAAACTTTATAATATGAACAA
This sequence comes from Odontophorus gujanensis, assembly GCA_013399175.1. Classification (NCBI taxonomy): domain Eukaryota; kingdom Metazoa; phylum Chordata; class Aves; order Galliformes; family Odontophoridae; genus Odontophorus; species Odontophorus gujanensis. The sequence continues at coordinate 452,408 of VXAB01007535.1, read as the reverse complement.
TTTTGTTTCCATCTCACATGTAACAACCCTGTACTGGAGGAATATCTCTGTTCCAACAGGATTGTCTTGTGATTAAATGTAATCCTTTTTAAAAAATGTATCTTTGTAAGTTTTAATTTCCCTGGTAGTGCACGTATATTTATGAAAGATGCCATCCCAATCTATGATGTTACAACGGATAAAGCGATACAGAATTCTCAAACATCGTCAGTTGAATGTTATCTATACAATTGCAGGGAAGTAGTTTTGATGTACTGAGTATCTGCGAGTATAGTTAGTATTTAATGTTCATTAACTTAGTAAGAATAACTTCTTGAAAACATAAAGCAAATTGCAGTAATCTGTGTTGTTGCTATATGAAACATTTTCATATAATATTAAAAGGTGGATTTAAATGTGCTTTTTCAAATTATCATTCTCCTCAGTCTATTTTCTTCACGTTCCCACATTTGCAGTGAGATCTGAACACATCAGAAGATGAAAACGAAACGAAAAAGCATGAATTTCCTTAAATTCTTTGGAGTTTTTCTGCATGATTTTGTTAGAGAAATAAATGAGATTCATTAAATGAGTTCACTTCCAGATCTGAGGGCCATCTTTCAGTATTTTAAACATTTTGAAATTATTTAAAATATTAAAAATATTTTAAAAATCAATGTGGAAGTAAATCTCATGGTTACAGAATGGTTTTAGTAGGCATGAATCAGATTCCTAGCTTAGGAAACTACAGGGGTTGCTACACTCCAGGCTTGTTCTGAGTGTTCCTCAGTCCTTTATGGAACCAGAAGTGTCTGAGCCAATGGTGGGAAGCATTTTTTCCTGTGGACCAGACTAAACCCTGTGTAAGACACATTCAGACATCTTTACTAAAGGGATTTTGAAGCTCTGTAACATGAAGGACACTCTTCAGCAGTGGTCTGAACTGCTTACAAGACTTGTTCTGAATTCTTTCATAGCTAAATTTTACCACGTAAATTCTGACCAAGTGCCAATGCAGTCTATGTTTTCTGTTAAGAAAGGGCCTCAGTCCTCACAGTCTCCTCTTTTAGTTTTTAATTTTCATTGTACCTTCCTGTCAGGACTGGTCCATGTTCCTTTAAATTTTTTTATTTTATTATTATTTTTTTTTTGTGGAGCTTTTGCACCGCCTGATGGGAAGAGCTGCCTAAACCCCCTAAGTCTTCTCCTGTTTTCCTCCCTGTCACTTCTGAAGCATGGAAAGGGCATGTGCAGCCAGTCATTGTCTCAACAGTTTATCCAGCCTGCGTCCTTTCACAGTGCTCTTTGTATACTGGCAATCAGTAGGTTTTCAGGAGCAGTGAATACTTGACCATAGTTCTTTGCTCTCAGCTGCCATTGTGTCTGGAGGTTTTTGTTTTCACTCATGTTGGTAGCAGTCACCATCCCTGCTGCACAGCTGTCCCAGGGGAGCGAGCTGGGCCGTGTACAGACAGGGACATCTGGACGAGCACGTATGTTATAAGTGTTGATGGTGAGGAGGTGAGTTGAAGCAGCAAGCTCTGTCATGTAAACCCTTGTGAAGAACAACCTTCTGACACTGTTGGATCACTGTGGTGGTTTCTGCAGCACTCATTCCTCACAATGAAGTGGTTTTGTAATTATTCCAGATTGTCTCCTTTCTGCTTTGCATGAACCCATAAGGCTGTAAATGCCTGCCTTCAGCCTGAAGGATATTCTATGACTTAACATCTTCCTAAGTAAAATAAAAGGACTGATGATGGCAATCATTTTTGTTCACAGATTTCTTGTTCTATGATTTATTAAAGTGTATCTATAGGCCATTAGTTTCCACCCAAAATTACATTTAGTACAAAGTATTTTCACACCTGGTTATGTTGATCTCCTTTATTTTTTCAGGATTCTAAATACTGAAGGGTAAAGAAAAGCATGCCTTGCTGTGCTAGCATTGAATTTACCTTCTGTTTGAGTGTGGTGTGCCTTAATATAATAACATTCTGTTCAGCGCACAAACTGTGCCATGCAGGTGCCTTTCTGGTTATAGAAGACACTTTGTCTGCTAACGGAGTGGGATTTTCTCTTCTGTTGTTGTTTTCTCATATCCTAATCTCTTTAGAAGCAATTTTCAAAAGCCAGATGACCCTTTATATTTTAGAAACAGGATGGCTAAATATTACTGTCTGAAATAATACAATATTCTAAAAGCAGTCTGCTTAGTAAATGATAAGAAATGCCATACTAGTAGCTCTCTTGGAATATATGAGTTCCAGGATAAAATAGTAACCAAGTACTTTATTAATACATGGATGATATATTGTGATAGATATATTTGGTGACTGCAAAATATTGGCTATGCTAATAATGGTGCCATTTGTACTTAGGGAAGTAGTGATGGTGAATTTTAATTAGCACTGTATTAAGTAAAAAAAAAAATAATTTGCGCAGCTTATGTGAATTTCTTGCATTTCAATAACATTTTAATGTTAGAATAGTCCATTAAGGTGTGATGCGTTTTAATATGTGAAGAGTCTTCCACTATGCAGAGTTCCTCTTTTTGTTTCCCATGCTACAATTCCTTCTGATTACAGATGGTCTGTGTGATAGTTGCTATAGGAACAAGACCGTTTTGCTTCAGTCTCTTCCCGTTGCCATGGTGTGCAGGAGCTGCTAAGTGTAAAGTGTCATTTAGATGTTTCGTGATAGGACCACTAATAGCCAACTTGCAATCAATATTCCCTAACAGCAGATAGAGTAACGTGATGCACTAATGGATACTTTCAACCAACTGTTGGATGCGACAGAAATTTAGTTCCAAAGTTAGTTTAATGAATTTTGCAGATACAACTTTGGGAAAACAACACAAAATAAAAACAACCTCTTCCCCCCACCTCTGTTAGCTCACTGTTAGAATTATTTTTCACGCTGTAGAGTTCCCTAACTGAGCACTACTGTATGAGGCACCTGGAGCTGTGAGGGAAAGGCCCTGGCTCTACACTGCTTCTGAGGTCAGTATGGCTTGGGGCTGGGCTGGGATGGGGCTTGAGGAACTCCTAATGCTTCCCTGTGGCAGGCTCCCTTGATGGATTTGTCACCTAAACAGCAGAAATCAGTATCTATTGGATTTCAGAAATTAGATTTTCAGGAAATACTTTAAGGATGACACAAAAGAGACCTTGGTGAAGCCAAAGAAGATATGCTGTATTGAAAGAATAATAAATCACTCCATACTGTGAGATGAAAATCAGGTTATTTTTCATGCAGAACAGCTGTATTCAGAACAGGAGCAGGTTAGTGAAGATGCCTACATCCCACTGCAGATTTTCAGTGATTAGTTGCCTGCTGTGATCCTCATTCCTCTTTTCCTGCATCACTGCAGCAGTGAATAGGAAGGAGATTTAGCTGGTGTTAGTTGTGTCCTGAAGCTCAGTTGGCCACCTGTTCTGTGCTCCTGTGTCTGGCAGTGGAACATGGTGCTGCCGGAGTGCATCTGTGCTCAGCTTTAGTAGAGTTGTGAAACGGAGCTCATTTTGAGGAAGGAAAACTTGATAGTCGCTCCTTCTGAGATGTAAAATATTCTTCGTTATTTAAGCTGCAGTAAAGGGGAGTGAAGAGAAATTCTTTGTTCTGCTAGAGGAGTTCTGGGGCAATTGATTGTTCTTTGCAAGTGCAAGGAGCTAGATGTCTGCAAACATCCGGATTCCACTGTTAGTATAAGTAGTTGATTATACTTATTAGTATAACTCCACGGTTTGTAGTTAATTGTTCAGAGTTAAGCCGAGTATAAGTTCCATTAGCATTCTTCTCCTGCATAGCTAACTGACTCACAACTCACGCTTCATCTTGTTTTACATTTTTCAAGGCATTTGCATAAGAAAATATATGGAATTAAAAGTGGTGAATTAAATTTTTTCTTGATCTTACTTGCAGTGCTGAAGTTGAGTAGCAGATGTGCATAGTACCTACCATCTGAGCTGCTGAATCAGTTGTGGCTCCCACGCTTTCCACTGGCTTTTCTCTCTTCTCCTCCTGTTTGTTCTTATGACTCTGCTAAAAATTAAATAGCCATTAAATTAAATTATTTAATAACTTTTAGTTTAGGTCCCATACCTTTGTTTTATAAAATATATAAAACATATCATATATCACATAGCTATGACCATAGAGCCCTGTTCTTGGTTCTCTGATGGAGATACGCATTCGTTGCGTTATATAAAATGGCTTTTAATGTTACCCTTTCCAACACACATTGTGCTTGCAGTGTTCGTGTTTCACACACGTGCTTTGCTGTGAGATTGGGAACTTTCTGTCAAAGTCTGTATGGATTTTGTATTCAGGCCCATTAAAATAATTGCCAGTCATGCTTACAGTGTCACATTGTACAGACTGATTTTTTTTCACATGCTTAATATTTTTTAATATTTACAAAGTCTAAGATAAATACCATTAAAAAAAAAAGAGAAAGAAAAAAGAAAAAAATACTGACAACCCTGTAAAGCAGATGCACATTTCAGCATGATTCTTCATGCTATAAGTTTAATACCTGCTTAAATACTCTGCTTTATTGAAATTTAGCAAGGTAGAAAAGCATTAAGAAAAGTTTTCTGACACTGTTGCTGTAGAAGTCAAAATAGGAGAAGAAAAAATGCCACACCATATTTTACTCACCTTTTTGATCTAATTCATTCATTTTGTTGTTACTGTTGCATGTGATCTAATGAAAATGGAAGACCACTAATCTTGATAATTGAACCTTGTCAGTCAAGAGGCAATAACTGGTATCATCAAGCTACATTAATTATTTCATTTCAAGTGTTTGTGTTTTAAAGGATCTTATGGAGACTGCTGTGCTGTATTTATGTTTGGGGCTATTTCCAAAATCAATCTTAATCTTCAAACGTTTGATTGTATGAATGGTACTGACGTCATATAAGCAAGTGGATGCATGGGGATGGAATCTTTTCTTTTTTTTCTTTTCCTTCTCCGTTGGATTGTGCGCTTGGCTTTGATCCTGTCACAGAAATGCTGACTGTAGTGGTTAGAGTGAAGCATTCTTACTTCTTAATCTTTAAAATTTATTTTTTATTTTATTATTATTAATTTTTTGGTAGGAAGTTTGAACAAGACTAGGTTTATCTGATGTCACATAAAACATAATACAGAGCTTATTCTAAAAACGTTGAGTTTTTATATTGTAAGTTCAGACTGACTTGCTTCTTAATAGGTCTGTTATCTAAGAAAAATAGAAGCATCATAGTAAACATTAGAAGTCATATTTTATTAACAAGGCACCTATAATGTGGAATCACCTTTTCCCTGTGGAGGAAGTGTTACTTGCACTGTGATACCATAAGTAAATCTTAGATATTGACTGGAATGCATTTGAATACATTATTTGGGTTCTATCTTGATAATTTTGAGTATAGTTTAGCTTTTTGTAGTTATTTAACAACTGGATAATATTTGAAGAGGAAGTTTTTTTCATTTATTATTTAAAGGTTGAGCCTATGTGTATTATTTTAATTAAAGAAAGAGCAAAAATGCCTAAGCAACAACAGAAATAGGTGTTTTTTATTTCATTTATTTTTTTTGTAAAGCATAGACGTTATAGCTTATGTGCAAGTCTACTTCCAATAGTGATTTCTCTTACACCCCATTATAGGTCACTCCATTTCTATCTGAATCTATTTTCATCAAAAGGGACTATGACATCTCTTGCTTCTTTAGTTATGATAAACTGTACTTCTTTGTAAAAACTCTGACAGTATTGCCACGAGGTTGGAGAAGGAGCGTGGAATGGAAAGGAGGTAGAGGAAGGATGTCTTGTGGATCAAGGAGGAAGAGAAGTTTGCTGGTGCCATTTCAGGGAGAGATGTCTACTGTCCAGTTGCTTATTAGCTTAGAAGTAGGCTGTAGAGATAAATATTTTTCTATGAGGAAAGGTTGAGGGAACTGGGCTGGATGTGGCTCTGGGCAGCCTGATCTAGTGGTTGGCGACTCTGCCCGTCGTAGGGGCCTGAGACTAGATAATCTTTGAGATCCTTTCCAACCCAGGCCATTCTATGTGTTTATGATATATTTCTTATCCTTCTAAAAATTGTTAGACTCAAAATAGCATATTAAGAGCACAACCACAAAATTGTGCCTGTGTGAGTTGTTGGTTTTAGGTCAATTTTTATTGTAGCCAAAGTACCACTAATGGTTCAGGAGTCTATCTTTTTTTCTTTTCAAGAGACATTTGATATTTAATGCAACAGTGCTTTATAGATTGCCGCAGAGTTAGGATTTTTAACATTTGTCTCAGTAGAAAATCAAACGTGACATGATTGTTGGATGTCTTATATTTCCAGAACTGAAGATGTATCTCAATTTAGGGTTTGCGTCAAAGTGGAATGAAGTTCCTTTTGCAAGCCTGCTGTTTATTCCTCCTTTACTGGAAATGGTTGTAGATTTAAATCCATAACTTTTTTCTATGTGTAGAATTGACTTTAATTGCTCAACACCTTGTGAATATTAAATTTTCTTTGTATCAATTTGTCAACTAAAGTGTTTTTTGTATTATTAGCAATAGAATCCTTGTTGAGTAGACTGATGTCTTTCCTCTGTTCATGCCCTTATTTATGATACTTCTGAAAACCATTGTGCAGTCTCTTTGGAACACGTGCTTTGCTCTGAGTTCTGTGAAGTATTTATGGTTAGACTTGAGGATCTGGAGGATCTATGATTCACACAAAGAGGAAAAATGGAAATTAGTAGGTTGTTTAGATATTACACCTCTATTCACAGTCCAGATGCTGAAAAGTAGATGATTAAACTAAGATGTTGTCTAAGGAAATAATATGAAAAGATATATGTAAATTAAAAGCAAACAAATAAAAAAGGCAAAGGAAAAAGTGTCTATGTATTCAGGAGACATCTTGGGCTAAATATAATCATCCTCACCATTATTCAGCTTTTACAACTCGTTTTGAGAGATAGTGGGTAGAATGACTTACGAAGCAGATTTGCAGGAAGCAAAACTTCAGTGAATTCTAACAAAAATGTTAAATATACTATTGAGGTTCTGAGTGATGACCAAATCCACAGGATCTGATTGAACACAATATAAATTCTAAGTCCATAAACATGTTTGACAGTTTCTTCATTCAAAAGAAAACTGCCTTCTCCTTTGTTTGGTGTTGAAATAATTCTGTCTGTTGAATGCTTGGTGGCAGCTGTATTTAAAAAAAAGTTCCTATGCTGTGAATGCAGTCAGCTGTTACAGTTATCATTTCCCTCTGTGAGGAAAAAACAACAACAAAAGTACAAATCATGCCATCTGAAAGAGAAAGGAGGAAAGCAAAAAAACGCTTCAAGATTTGAATTGTAATTGTGAATTTGTTTTCTCTATTCTTTGTCAAAGTGGTTGGGACTGAAAAGATGAGCCTGTCAGTGAGTTTGAAAGTTGTTGTAGTGCCAGAAGGTTGCTATCCTTATGATTAATGCAATGCCAACAACATGACATCTGTGAATGTGTACCAGCTACCCATCTTGATGAGTCACTTTCTGATAGGTCTGTGCTTGGTTATTCTAAGACACAGAACTGTGTTGAGAAATGTATTTCCTTTTCATGAGCAGGGTGGACCTGTTTGACACTCATGTCTATAATTTTGCCAAGAGAAAAGACAGCCTGGTGTATAAAGCACATCCTCTTTCACTTGCCCTACAAAGCTGATGTGCTTCTCAGAGATTATTGTCCCTCTCTACTTTGTCTGATCTAGTGTTCTACCTAGCACTTGGCAACCCTGCCTGCAGCATGGGGGTTGGAACTCGATGATCTTGGAAGTCCCTTCCAACCCAAGCTATCCTATGATTCTCAAGGCATGTTGGGCTCTTTCTACTCATTTCCTGTTTACTTCACTTTCTTGACTGAAGGTCAGGCAGTGTGTTAACGTATGAATTCTATCCTGTAATGCTGTTTTTAAGTTTCTTCTGCATTTGCTCCCTTTAAAATAACTATATGAACAAGTAGTTTTGTAAAACATGAATTTTCTTTTGATTATTAGTGTTGCCTTTAGGAACTACAGGATTGTTTAGAAGGAGAAATACTTGTAAATGCAGAACCACTTTTGTCTGAAGGTATAAAAAGATGAAGTTTATAAATATTTTAAGTTTCTTTTCTGAATATTATTTTAATATCTGATTATTCAAAAACAAGCTCAGTAGCTTGTTGGGTGACATGTTGCAAACTGGATAGCCTGCCTGAATGTAAGATATCCAAATTTTCCCATGTCTTGGCACCATCAACTCCAGAAATTATCTCGTGTAAGAGGAAACATCCTAAGAAGGAAGAATAGGAGATGGATGAGAGGAAAGATTTATATAACTTCTTGTAGTGATCTGTTAAATCTGTAGTGAAGGAGTGTAAATTCTTTATTGCTTTTAAAAAGAGTTATAACCTACTCTTATGGAAGAGATAGTCCGTAGATAGTCAAAAGGTTAAAAGACGAGACACTCCTGAATTAGCAGCAGCTAGGATTTTTGTGTTGTGAAGAGTAGGTGAGAGACTGCTAGGGACAAAGAAACATCCTTTTGCATAAAGATGTATTTTCTTTTTACTTTCAAGAAGCTGTGAATTGAAATATGAGCTCTGTGTTCCCAGCACTCACGTATTCTCTAACAGTGTGGAAATATATGCTGTCCTCACTTTGTAATTTTTTAGCCATTTAAGAACTAACTCAGCAGTGGTACTAAATAGGAATGACATCAGCTATTCTTGGGCTGCCTTGAGCCTTCTCCGGATTCTGGAGAGTTGATTTAAACTGGGGCAAACTGGGTCATTGGAGCAGCTGCTGGGAACACATCTCAGCTCTGAGGTGCTTGTCAGCTTACAGAAGCACCTGGGACAAGGCCAGCTGTAGTTGTGGGATCATAGTTGTCATCTCTAACTGTTCTGTAGTACCAGTGGCTGCTTTCTAGCCAAGCTGGACCACCAGAGGGTGTGGGAAGTGATGCATGTTTGCTCATTTGCAGGCTGTGCTGATGACAAACCTGACTTTCCTTTCCTAGAGTAGAGGTGAGGGATAGTGAGGAGTGTGGGGCTGGAGGCCCGCAGGTACCTGCAGAAAGTTCATCTGCAGTACAGACTGATAAAGGAGGTGAAGTGGAATTAAAAACATTTATATTACATAATTTAAGAAAACAAACATTTCATTACAGACTGGATGAAAAATTTGGGGCTCTTAGTATTACATTTCCTGAACTGTTTGTCTGCATAAAAAATCTGATTTTTCTTTTATTGAAAGCCACCTTACCTTCATCATCTGACTGCGCAGATGTGATTTTCTCACAGATTGTCTTTTGACTTGTTTTTTTTAGCTATTTGTTTTCATTCCTCTAAAAGGAGCTGGTATTTTTCTGTTGTCATGTTATGTCTAGTGTTATCCTAATTTCAGGGCTCAAAATGGCATCTACAAAGCAATTCAAAGGAATAGGCGGGACAGTTTGTTTTGTATATTATACATTTATTTGCAGCAGACAGTAAAACCTTTTTACCTAATTATACATCTAGAGGAACCAGAGCTGCAGCACACTGTTTCACAGTTAACACAGTGAACTATATTAGTTATCATATCTTCCCTACATAGGCATGAGATCTGCAGTCCCTGTCCTACAGCTGATCCCTCATTCCTGTCTCTTTGAATATCTAATATCTCTGCTATTAAAATAATACAACATCCAAACGTGGGAGCCAAGATTACTCAGTCTGAAGTAATCCTCTGTCTCAGGAGGAAAGGACTTCTGACACCGTGTCATGTTTAAAGTGAAGCAGGGCTGGAAGATTTAAAACGTTTTTTGAGTGAAATCCTTCAGTGCCATCTGAATTCTTCCAGGCAACAAGTAGCTAGAGGAAATAGAAATTTCATTACTCAGTACCCCAGGGATGACTTGTGCGACTTCACAAGACATACCATCTGGAAATTCTTCTTCATTAACATGCTGCAGCCTTCTTTGGACACTGAGTAGTTCCAAGGTGCTTGGTTTGAGTTCCTGTGTAAGTGTTCAAAATAAAATATTTCAAAACCTGAAAATAAATAAATAAATCTGTTTCTGAGTTGTCGGGATTACTCTGTTCTACCATGAAGCTAATCAAAACTGCTGCTGCATGCTGCTATTGCCTCTTCTTCTGCATTTCAGCTAGTTACCACTTAAAATTTGTCAGAGGTCACCAGCAGCAGGGTACTGCTCTCTCTGCCTCTTTCTTTCTTCAAACTTTCAGCAGCCACCAGAGGCTGTGGTGGGGTCCCTGTGAGCTGCGGGACCACTGCCAACTCTAGAAGAGCATGCTCAGCACAGCCATTGTTGTTGGTATTAATACTTGAGAATGCTGAAGTAACGCAGGCATCCTTTTTAGGTCTTGGATCGAGTTGGAGAAAAATGTTTTCTATGGCTTTAATGGTCTGAAATGAGTAGCAATATTAATGACAAAGGAGGATTTGTTTAATTAAAAACTGCTGAAATCCATTTAGCTTCTAGTTTCTAAGGATTCTTGTCTCAATATTCCTCTCTTTGTGACCTGTATTTAATGACACGTGTATTCATCCTCACTGCTTCCTACAGAGTTTCTAGTTTCTTTTTACTTGATTAAGTTTTTTAAGAAAATCTGAAATAAACTAACTTTACTGAGATTCTCCCCCTTAGACAAATGCTACCAAAGCTGGCAAATGAACCTACTATGTACTGACATGGAGGATGAGGTGTGATATTTCTTTAGGAAACTGAGCTACAAGTCTGTTATTTCCTTACTTCTGTTTGGTGGAACCTGGAATTTTGTTAGCAAATAGTGAATTACTGCTCAACATATGCAGAAAATCCACTGACTTCTTTTACCTTACTAGACTCTGTTCAATTTAAGGTCTGTTTTATATAAACTGTGATGTATTACAAAAATGTTGTCTTCTTCTTTTGAAGAAATATGTACCATGGAATTTCACTGAGTAATCTGAATCTCGTAAAAAATATGTTTTGTGCTACATTTGAAATCCTTGCTTCCTTATGTTACAGTTTGTCTACCAGTAAAAGAACAATTCTGTAGAATGTGTTAGATACCAGTGTCTAAAGGGTCCAAAAAGTTTTGCAGTTATCAGGGAATACCTGAAGTAGGCTTTGGAAGATAATGAAACTACTGTAAAAGGAAAGTTTTCTTGAATTTTTATTTTTTGGTTTTTTTTTTTAATGTTATAGGTTTGAGTTGATAGAATCACAGAGTGGTGGAGGTGGGAAAATACCACTACTGATTGTTAAGTACAATCCTCTGCACAGAGCAGTCTCAACTAGAACAGATGGCTTAGGGCTGTGACCAGTTGTGTTTTGAGTATCTATCAGGCCAGAACCTTGCACTTTCTCTGGGAAAACTGTTGCAGTGCTTGATCACTGTCACAATAAAAATAATATTCTTACATTTATCTGGGATTGCTTATATTTGTGCATTATGCCTCTTGTCCTGTCCCTGGACACTGCTGAGAAGAATCTGGCTCCATCTTATTCAGTAGAAAGTATCTGTCTCTCGTTTGCTGCAGAAGCTGGACTTTCTAAATGTATGTGGATTGTGTTTTTGTGTATGCATGTGGATTGTATTTTCCCCCTCTGGATCACTCTCCTCTAGTGCCCTCTGGAAGCTGCAGTATATGGTCAGAATTGCAGCAGCTCCAGTTAAGAACTTCACTACTTGAGATAGGGTCAAGGTAGGACTTAAACCATTGTGGTTTTGGTTGTTTATTTCAATCTCTCCTGTGACACAGAAACTCATAGATTTTATAGATATGTCACTGCAATCAGCAGTTTACTGGCATGTTAAGTGACACAGATCTAGGAATGGGAGCGGATGCTACTGGGCAAAAATACATTCCACATCTACTGCGTGTAGCTGGTAGCTTTCCAATTGGGCAGTGCAAATTGCTTTGGAGTGACTCGCTCTCAGTCTGGTTTATTCTGTTTTCTTTTCTCCTTGGTCTGAGTGGGATGGTTTTTATTGACTTTCACTTAGAGAGGAAAGGGGGGAAAAAAAAAAAGCAAACTAAGTTGTGTCAATACTCAGCATTAGCATTAGCTTTTTCCTCTTTACTGTAAAGAGCATGACCCAAACTGTCAAGCACTCAATATCTGCAGTGGTCGGCTCCAGTTTGATGTTCATATTCCCTCTTCTGTCTAGTCTCCTGGTCCCTTGACACCATCATGCCGTGGCCTCAGCGGCTATTAAAGACTTCAAGCTGGGAAAAAGAAGAGTCTGTGATTTGTATGTTATATATCATTAATTCACCCAATACGTCCAGGAAGATTATTATTCTCTGAGTGGCCCAAAGGCCCACTTTGTCTTGACTACAGTTCACCATACTTTGCCTTGGAGCCAACCAGATTTGTCCCATGACTCATGAGGGAACATGCTGCGATCCTGTTTTCTTTGTGTGCTCTTTGAGCACTTCATGCTCCGGGTCCACAAATTTATTGGAAGAGAGAGGATATGAAATAACCCTGGGAGTGTGTTTTTAGGAGTGATAGCTCATTTTCTATGAGGATTCTTTTACATGTGCTCCTATGAGTCAGACCAGGTTTTCACTGAAGTATATTGCAGTGAGTTTATCAACCAGTGAGTTTATCATCAGTGTATTTCATGTCACTGTCACCTTTATTATTATTGGTAACCCTAATTCCAACACATTGATGTCTAAGTATAGATAATAGGTAGCTATAAATTTAAATTGAAGCATGATTCAACAAACAGACATCCAGAAATAAAGAGGAAAAGATAAGAATCATCTAGAAAAGGTGAAGGAAAACAAAGAACTGCAAGTAAAGGTTAAGAAACTGGCTGTCTTTCTAAAATATTTGCTAGAATTCAACCATATGGATTGTTTGACTGTGCCGATTTGGAAGAAAGCAAGCAGATTCTGTGTTGAGAAACGTAAGGAGTAGCATCCTCAATAGTCAAATGGTTAAAGGAGCATTGATGTAACTGATGTCAAGAACATAGCATAGGCACACTTTTCTGAAGTTTCAATTTCTATTTAGTATTTTTATTGTTGTCTAGTAATTTCTCCATATGATTTCATGAACACTGGCTGAAAACTTTTTACCTTTGTTATATTAGTAATTTATTTAATGGTAGATGTAGTAGTTTACTAATACTTACAATTAATTTCATAAAAGTAGGTTTGAGCACTGGTTTTATTTTCGAGAGTATTTTTTGATGAGCCCTTTCATGTTCAACTTCAAAGGCACAAAGGCGTTTCAAATTGCTTCGTTGCTGGTAATTTTACTTTGACCAATTTTGCCACCTAGTGGCTGTAATTAAACTGAACAGTTCATTTTCTTTTTTTGCAGTACCACAGTCCTGCTGTATTTTTCATTTGCATTGATTTTTTTGTCATTTCTGTGTTGATATGAATTTCTGATGCATCTGAAACAGCTCAAAATATTTTTATGAAAGTAAAGGCTTTCCCTTCTTATCTTTAAGAACTTGGTAAATGAGTGTCTATGAGTACAGGGGAATCAAATACTACAGAATTTATGCTCTTTTTAAGGAAGTAGACTTCTCATAGTTGAATCCAAAGTAAAATGTTGAGTCCTGTTAAAATACTCCAGTAAAAATATACAATTTTAGGCCTATGTATGTATCTTCCAAAACTAGTTTTTCCTCTAAAATCCTTGAAGAGGATCTAAAATAAATTATCCTGGTTCAGATACAGTCCCTGCAAGTTAGAGAAAGGAGAAATGTGTCAGCAATGCTTTTACTTCAGTATGCTTTGCAGACACCATTGAAGGCTGCTGAATACATAAGCAGAATAACAGAGACCGTAAAGTATTGTTTTTTTCCCCTTTCCATATGCTTTAATTCTGATGCAGAACCAGATCAAAAAGAAAGTAATGCAGCCCTAAATTATATCTTGGTATGTTGCAGTGTCTTTAGTTCTGTGAAATGCAATTAAGATAGAAAATCTGCAACAGATGTTTCCTCAGCATACCAGTATCCTGTGATAGTGTACGTGCTGTGAACAACTGCAGAGGACAAGAAATGTATGGTGTGCTGGGGAAACCTAAAACCTCTGGACACTGATCCAGCTACTGTCTCATCTCTGGGCCACACCAAGCTGCTTGCAAGGCAGCTATCCAATTTGTAAATTTAATATTTCTTTAAATAGAAACATTATCATTTTTTTTCTCCATCGCATGTTTGGAGTCGTCCTTGCTTAATACATTTTCTCTAAACTAAAAGAGACATGTTGGGAAGAAAACAATTCCTTCAACTGGACAAACAAGGATCTTTATCCATAACATAAGCATTTTATAGGAAAGGAGACTTCAATTAGATGTTGGGGGAAGTCGGGCAGAAGAGCTAGAGAAACTCATTTCTTTTTTTTCCTTTTGACTCCTTTTATTATCTACCATGTTTTTCTTTTGTGTATCGCTATGACAGTAATCTTTTCTAAGCAAGTTGAAGCAAGCTCTGGGACTGATTTGTGTATATTTAATGAGTGACCACACATCTAAGCATGATACAGTATAACTGGCCTGTGGAGCATGTGATGTTTGCTTATAATTTAAGCTCTTTCTCAACAATGTGTTAGTTGTCAGAAGTTTGAGCGTCTCTTATCCATCTTTTAGTTATCACCAAGCCTGTAGAATTGAAAGAGCCTTTAATCTTCCACTTTTCCAAATAATTTGAAATTGTCTGACGGGAGAAGCTGATGAGGTGGTGGAAGGGAAGAGGATTTGCTGAGTGAAAGGGAAGCAATCACATAAATCTTTGTTCCAGAAGAAAACTGAGCTAAAAATTATGGAAAAGGCCATCACACCTCTTGATCAAAATAGTGCCTAGAGAGTATTCTCCACGTAAAAAGAAACCAAAATAACACAGTCATCTTATATATATTGTAATATTATTCAAGCAATCAGATTCAACACACCGAATTATGTAATTGCTGGGATGTACTCAATAAATACCTAAACTGGAGGAATGAATAAACACAACAGCAGAAAAGAAGGGGGAGGCTGTGCAGAATTTGTTTTCAATGAGAAAGAGCAAGTTCTTGACTTTTAAGTTGAAGACTAAGGAGAGATGTAGATATTCTCTGAGATGGCAGTAGAGATGACCTTGACATTGAAAGAGGAAACCTAGATAGCTAGATGTAGAAGCTGAAAGATGTGCACCGTTCACCAAATTTCTGATATAATCTGCATGTGCATGTTATGACCTTAAGTCCTGGTAGAACGTGCCTGAGAATTAGAACTTTCAAGTAGAAGCTGTAGGATTGTATGCAACTGGAGGAAAGAGGATAGGATGAGGCATGGGAAATGTTTTGTGTTCAAATACTGGTCAGAGAGGAAAACCTGAAGATCAAGCTGCCAATAGAGAGGATGATGAATACAAGTAGAGGATTATAAGAAAAAGCAAAGGCTTGTAAGTAGGGAAGAAATAGGGTGATGAGATTTAGCATATGAGGAAAGAGAAAAAAGATAGAGCAGATGATCCAGTGGCAACGAAGGAAATGAAGTCAAAACCAGAAGAGAAGAGGAAAAGTATGTATAGATAGGGCAATATATAGGGTTTAAGGTCTGCAGAGAAAAGAATTTGAAATACAGTTGATGATCCTGGATACAGGAGACAGAATAGGCTTCAGACAAAGGGAATGATGAGACAGAATCTGAGCAGGCATCAAGAATTCAATGCATGACAAGATGTGGGAATCTCTTCAAGGGAGACTAGATAGCTTGGATGGCAGATGACAGAAAATCTCCTCCTGTGTCAGACCATCTAATCCACTGGTCAGTTTCATAATATATTTAAAAAGCAAATAGGTAGGCCGATAGCTTGACAGCTTCATACAAACCAGGTTTAATCATCACCGTAGGCAAATTACTTATTATCTATGTCAGGAAGATTTTAACTTGTTGTAAAATGAGCTTGCAAAAATTGCAGTTTATCTTTACAGAACTATGGAGTCATAGGGGTTTGAAGGGACCTCTGGATATCATCTAGTCCAACCCCCTAAATCAACAAGCACAACAAAGACTGTAGATGTTACCACTTTCAGGATCAACTATGATAACAAGGAGGGACTACAGTATTGAAAGATAATGTGAAAAAAAAAATAACTTGTATTTGCTCAGGAATGACATATACATTGTGATGTAAGCAATGTTTTAAATATTGCTAATAAATGACTACATGCTAATTGCCAAAAACAGCGTAGTGATCACTAAGTTAAAAGATGTGGAGCTAAAAGAACTTTGTACTTTTTCAGTCTACACTGAAAAATAGTTTTCTGCAACTTCAGCAGTAGTATCTGATTGAAAACATAAAAAGTTGAGCAGTACAACTCTGAAGTAAAGTTAGACAGGATGAAACAGCCTTAATGAATATGAAGTCTCCTTAGTACTAATATTCTTTTCCAAAGAACAGCTGGCAGAGGATGTTTATGATATTAATAGAAATTCAACAACATTCATTTCTGGTGAAAGACAGGAAGGTGGGAGCCATAGCTGGGAAATGCTCATTGTCAGTGATTAAATCAGCAAACGGTTATTTAAGAATGTTAACTGAATACAGAAGTCTTGAGCTAGTATTGCTTTTTTTTAAAGAATTAAATTCAATTACTTGGGTGTTTCCTGGATCATACGAATCATACATCCACCTTGCAGTAAAGGATATCCATTTGGAACGCCATTACAAAAGCAGCTGGCTGAAGAGTCATTGCATTCTTCCAAGCAATGTGAGAGTTCCTGAACCTCAATAGAAGTAGGCCCTTGGAGAACCTTGAGAGGGGATGAGTACAGCATGTGTTAAGTGAAACATCACATACAGGAGCGTGACACCAATGGAGGAATGTCATATCATTAAGGTTATTTTAAGTAGTTTCCAATAATCATATTTTTAATACTAATCTTTTTGCATGCAATGTATTGCATAATGTATAGCAACCAGTAAAAGGATTGACTTAGCTTATTTTTGAGAATCTCAAACAAGGTTTATATTGTAACTTTCTAAGCCGAATGTTTTGATTTGTCTGTATTTATTTATTTTTTGGATAGAAAGGGGCTATGTCTCTCTTTATTCTTTCTTTCTTTCTTTTTTTATTTTTTGTACAGTTAATACAGTGTAGACAAAACCAAGGGGTTCAGAAACAGCTTATTCTGCCAAAAAATTGGAGATGTTTTTGTCACAGTTACTTTGTCACAGTGGACCCATCATACAGTTTTGTATAGATGCTTAAAACACTTTATTTATATACAGTTGTCAGACTTAAATATCTCCAAATGAGTCTCTCTGAAGTGCTACATGGAAAGAATGTTAAATGGTACTATGTAAATTCATCCATTTAACAACTGGCTAGTACGCAAAAATCCTTTAGCTAAAAATAATACATTATTTCATATGTACTTACTCCATTAAACTACCTAAGAAGTGGATATGAAAAGCTTTAGAAGAAGGACTACAGTTATAAGCAAATTAAATGTTTTGATGTAAATTTAGGAATACATTCAAGTGCTTAAAGTTGTTATGATGCAAATGTGAAAATCAAGCCTAAATAATTGTTTGTATGAATTCGTTCTGAGTATTGGTAATATTGAATTGAATTGGTTCTAGAAAAACAGCTCTCAGGAATTTTGCAGATGCTATGAATTTAGGAGAAGTGGCTGACACACCAGAGGGTTCCATCCAGGAGAAACAGTTTGACAGAAACCTCATGAAGTTCAGGAAGGAGATGTGAAAAGGCCTGCACCTGAAGAAGAATAACTCAGCGGGACTGGCCGAGTGGCAAGCAGCTATATGGAAAAGGCCCTAAGCAAGATAATATAAGACAGCAGTTTGTCCTTGCAGCAAGTGCAGACAGCTGTCTGAGCTGTGTGTTAGGAAGAGCACTTCTACACTTCTACTTACACTAGCAGGCCAGGGCGTGATCGCCACACCTCTGGTAAACTCAGGTGAGACACACCTGGAGTGCTAAGTCCAGTGCTTGGCTCCCAGCACAAGAGAGATGTAGACATATGAAGCAGTATAACCAATGACCAAAATATTGCTTGTGGGCTTGAAGCAGGATGGACAGTCTGAGTGTTATGATGGTTCAGGCTGGAGAAGGAGAAGGCTTGTATGGACCTAGGTGTATGGATAGGAAAGAAGTAGAGAAGGCGGAGTCAAACTCTTCTCAGTGGTGCACCTTCACTGTTCTATGATTCTGCAGGTAAACTGAAATAACAACGTAAAGGAACTTAAGTAAAGGATTCTGAAGTTAGCATAGAATGGACAGTCATTGTTTGACTTGTCTTCTTTTTTAAATTCAGAAAGAAATTTGTTTCTCTGTTCTCATTGGAATTGATGTGATGCTATTTGAGGTAGTTGGGGCAGCTGTGCCTTGAGCTTGCTGGCACTGAGCACTTCAGGTTCATCTCATTAGCCCTAGGCAGTCACTTGATCAGATTATAGAAGGTCTGGCAAGGAGCTCTGGGTGACCGTGAACTGGCAGAAGCTTTATTCGGATAGTGCTGTTTAGCTGAGGAAGCCAATCAGAGTAAATGATAACAATTTACTGACAGCCTCTTTTTCTTTTCCCACCTTTCAGCTTATGTAACGTGATACGAGGCACTTGAGCAGAATACAAATAGCCGTGTCACTCATTTGCCCTCTAAGAGTTCATTCCTACTCAACCTTTCATGCCAACCTGTTCATTTAATTTCAGATAAATACATATGTCCTTTCTTTTACACCACTCCAATATGTTGGAGGAACTGCCTCTAGATATTTGAAAATCAGCCATATTGTCTTAACGATAATGGCTAACTAAAATTTAAAAATATATTTCAGTGCAATATTTTAAAATAGATATTTAAATATTAATGTATATTCATTTAGTTATTACATTTAAAGTGCATTTCACAAGGAATACAAAATTAGGAGGGTTGATCTTTTTTATAGAGCCATTATTTTTTCCATACCCCAACACTGAAAACATCTTTCACTAGGTTGGTAGTATTCTCTTGTTTAGTGATATTTCCTTATTTTTAGTTACTGTAGGATTAGATCTCTTGTTACACCATCAAGTTAAGGTAGCATGGAAGTGGTTTTATTTTATTTTTTAAGGCTATGTTAAGACTTTTTTGGTTGCAGATTTGCCAAGACTCATTAGGTTAGATTGTTGCAGATTTGCCTAAGGCTAAGCTCACCCAGAAAGTGTAAGGATAGTGATAAAATTTGCCGCCTGACTAGTCATCTCTGTTTCCTCATATGCAATACACACTGCTAGAAAATCACAAAGTGGTAATGAGAAAGACAATCATTTGCAAAATAAAGTAAAATCCAGTATGTGTGTTGAAGTGTGAATTTAACAAAGAATGTGTATAGTCTACTTCTGTGTTCACTGCATTGTATAATGGGAACTGTAAACAAAGTCATATTTGCAGAACATGAAGTTTCCTTGCTTTTCAATTATAGACAAATTTGATCTTGTATCCCTTTTATTCCTATAGACAAAATTAATTATTTAATTATTATTTAATAAATAATATGATTATTTATTAAACCCTCTCCCAGCCCTCTGTGAAAGGCAACGTCATGGTTGAAAAAAAAAAATAAAAAAAAATAATTGTCTGAGCTGTGTCCATGAAAGTACATTTAGGAGGAGGAGGTAGCAGAGACCATGAAATGGTTTTCCTGCACTGAGAGTACAGATTTTGTGGACAGAATACAAAATCTCTGATTTTGAGAATAAATACACATTAACTGGAGTAAGAGTTGATCTAAGAGTTGCTTGTGTTTGTTCTGGGTGGTTGTGACGGCTTTTAGAAAGTGTTAGAAACATAGATGCGTTTATCTACTTCAGAAGCAGTTTAATCTTCTGAAGTAACTGATGTTTTTTTCATATTGTTTGCCTTAATACTGCAGGAAACACATACATGAAACTGATATCATTGCTGATTTCCAAACAAATGTCGCAAATCTTGTTTTAAGAAAAGTAAAATAGAACAGTGAAGTATGGTTTCCATACTGGTGTTAATTTTTATATGGATCTCCCAGAAAAAAGGAAAGCTGCTGTTAGAATATGGGGGACTGGCTGTTATGTCTATAAGTGCTGTAATATTCTGTCTGGATTTATTTAATTAGTAGTTTCAAATTCTTCTTTTTCATTATAAAATTCAGTATGTCCTTTCTTCCCACTGTTTGTTGTTATTGCTATATTACTAATGAATTTGTCAAAATTGCTCTGAGAATTGCTGATTTGAGGAGATGCATGGTCTGCGTTGTTTGTTGAACTGGTACCCCACTTTCGGACTGTGGGCTAGGATGGTTCTCCTTTGTGACTTTATGATAAACTACCAACTTCTGTCTTCCTGATTAACATAACTAATTACCTATCTGAGTGCTTGGGAGGATGAAAAATACAGTTAACTTAGATTTAGCTACATAGATTAGGTCCTTACATCCACTATTTCCTGTTTTTAATTATATTACTCTGATTTTATCTTTTTAAGATGCTGAGAGCATCTGCAGGTCTAGCTGAGATGATTTATCAGCCATACATCTTCACTAACAGTTGTGGCTTTACACCAAAGCTCGTTGGACTTGGAGAAACCAGGCAGTACACTGGTGTACGTTATTAGATGACCTGGGAGATGGGGTGGGTGGGGAAAAAAGTGAGATTTGAAATCTCTGTATGCATTTATGTCCCCAAAGACACACATGTTTTGAACTGATTATTATTTATATTTGAAGAGGAAAGTCATACTTTTAAAAAGAGTACTTGAAATTGGTAGGACTTTAGTATCTAAACTGAGTTTTAGCTGCCAGACTCGTAAATGTTGGCTTTTTTAGTTATTTATTTCAGCACAGAGCCAGAGGACTTCGTTTTCATTGGGGCACATCTTCATTATCTTTCTGCTGAAAGAAAGCTCCTGGCTGTTCAGCTGGTTTAGGTTCCTGGTGCCATATTTCTTCCTTGGTGTTGTATCTGATTTTTCCGTTGTGAAATTTATTAATAACTTCAGACATGAAATTAGAAGGAAAAATGTGTACCTCTAACAAGCAGTATATATCGGTCCCCTTTTTAAGTCCCCTTTTTAATTATTTTAAATTGTATCCTGTTTTCCAGCAAAGTGTCAGTAGTGAAAGAGTTAATTTTTTGTCAGGGTTTTAAAAAAGAAAAAGTAGGTGAATCATGTATTTGTTTGACCGGAGATGTACAATTCTGGAGATGTTTGAGACTCTCAGACCACTGCCATAAAGTACTGAAGGATTTAATTTTAAGATATAATATAACTATTAAGCCTATTATGTCTGCACTGGAATATACAGTCTCTCCAAGAAGAAGAGCTATGCCTGCCTAAATGATGACCTGTGACTATAAACAGGTTAATTTAATATGACCTGATTTCAGATGTGTTCCCTTATTGCTTTAAGGATAACAATTTTGTATGACTTTTATCTTTTCAAAAACATTATCCATGAATCTTAATTATCCAAGTATTTAATTATCTCTGTCAGTGTTTGAAGAAAAACAAAAGAGGGAGGTGCGTGTTAATCCTGAAGTCTAAGCATACTAAGTATATATTCTGAGTTTTGTGTTCTATCAAGTTCTTTCTGCCACAGCATCAACCTGTGCCTGTGCTGTGAGCCAGGTACTAAGGGCACTCAGCAGTCGTACCGACGATTCATGTGAAACACGTACTGCCAGACAGAGCATCTGACTGTTTGGAGGCAGGTTCTGTAGTCCTGAGGATCCGGAGTGAATTGAAGTCTAGACTGCATCATTTTTTTCAGGCTGCTGGGAAGGGGTAAATAACAAATCGGATATGCCCAGGGTAGAACAGAGGTAACAGTGAAGCAAGGATGCTCCTGCTAGTTTGTGCTCTGGGAAGGAAGCTGTCAGAGCAGCAGCAACAAGAACAGCAGCAGCAGCAGCAGGAGCCCTTCGGAGAGCCGGGTGTTGCAGCACTCTGAGATCCAAGGACTCTGCTACATCTCTGTCTTGCCTAAGTTCAGAATGGTTGGTACAAACCTTATGCCACGTGTTATAAAAGGTGTATATGAATATGGGATTTTCACTGTAATAACTGCATGCTGAGGAAATAAAGACGTGCCTCTGGGTTTTTGTTGTCGTGGCTTTTTCTGCTTTTATTTTTATTTTTTAATCATCGGAAAAAGAAGAGATTGATTTACTCAGTGTAAGTAACTTTCCTCCATCTTCAAGATGAACTAGAAGGACAGCTCAAGAGCTGGAGGGTGACTGTCTGGAGGCTCTTTTACCTGTTTTCTTCCACCTGGAGCTGAAAAGTGAGGAGAAATGGACAGTGTCTCAGAGGAGACAGGATTGCCCGGAGCTTGGTGAAGCCACACACTGACTGCTGCCTGCTGTCCTCTTCATGCAGTGCTGTGGGCTGGTGCACCGACGGCGAGTACGCATTTCCTATGTAAGTTCTGTTTGTATTAGTACAATGCTAACTTGTTTGTTCAGCTCCTAGTATATTAGATAGTATGGTATGGCTCAGTCAGATATTTTAGCATCTATCCGAGTAACCAACTGAAGCCTCTGTGAAATAAGTTTTTATAGCACAGAGACACAAAGATCATTTTTACAAGTAGGAGTATCATCTTTTTTTTTTTTT
>VXAB01007535.1:78303-429784 GCA_013399175.1 Odontophorus gujanensis | reverse complement strand
TTTTTTTTTTTTTTCCAGAACTCATTCCTGCTGTGGATGTATTTTATTTCAAAGTAACTTACAGTGTCAAAAGATTGCAATTCTGACCCTTCTGACTTCTTCTTTTTTAATTGTGTGGTTTTTTTTTCTTGGTAATAGCTGTGTAAGTGGAGTCGTTAGAATAGGTCACCTATGTTTACCCATATACGATAACTGAAAATCAGTATAAGTTACAAGGGATGATAGGCTGGCACAGTAATTATACAAAAGACTGTGTATAACGTAAAATCCTCTTGTGAGGCAGTTCTTCTGAAAAAGATCAGTAGCAGAGAGACAAAGATATGGCCTGATGGTCTGCATGGTTTGTTTGTTTTCCAAAACAGGGTATTTCAGTACTCTGTTATGATAAGACTGCTCTGTATTGCAAAATGGCTGTCTCTAATAAATTCCACAAGGAGGGACAGCGCCAAAGCTTAAGTATTAGTGATGAAAAAGATTGGCTGTTAGCTGAAATATGCCTGAACTATACTCATCTGGCGTGATAATCTCCTAAGTAATTCATTTATGTTTTAACATTCCTTTTCTATTCCACTATTCAGTTGTCAGACAGATGTGATAAGAAACAGAAGGTTAAAATGATGTGGCTAAGCTGCAAATTGAGATTGCAGAGTATTTGCAACATGCAGCTTGTAGCTAGCTTGTTGCACAAGAAAAGAGCATATATATCAGGAGGAATAGTTCTGTTGTCAGGAATACCCAATTCATTTCTCTGTGTTGTATAAAGCTCTCATATCGAATGCAAGGTCATTAATAAGTGTGATCTAAATAAAGGTGTTGGGGATTTGTAGAGAGAGTAAAATTATTGGAAATGCATCCCTTGTGCTGGAGCATATTACAGAGATGTAAACAATTAGAAAGGTGAGTGAGGCCGTAGTGGTTTTGTAGGGCTGATCTGACTTTGGATGTGTTTTGTTCTTACTGATGCAACAGTTGATACTGTTGTGTAAAAAGCACACAGAAAGTTAGAGATTCAGTTGAGTCATGGGTACAACGTAAACAGTACAAATTATGCACAAATTATGCAAAATATCTAGTCTATTTTAAATAACAATACAATGTCATATCAAAAGTTGGATGTCTGTAGTGCTGTATTTGTAGTTACTCCCACTGTTAAGAAGAAATTGAAATGTGAATGCATTGAAAGCGCTTATTAATGGGTTCTCTCATGGCAGTGGAGTTCAGGGCCGTATGAAAATAATGACATCTTGAGAGGCATTGCCCACCCTTTTGCTTCTACTTATTACTGTTGTTTAATGGTAGCATCAACCATTGTAAGTAGTGTTATTGGGACAGAATGTAATATTTGCGTTTGCAGGCATGAACCACAGTGATATCTACTCAAGGCTGGGCTCAGACTAAACACATTGAAATTCATGGACTCTAAGCTTTACTTTTTGGATGTCTGTGAGTAGTGGGGTGAAAGATGCCTAGCAAATGTCTTACATAATACTTGTGTTCATACCTTACTCTGTGATACTCGTTGCACCAAGAGTTTTATGCAAATGCTGCTAGACCTCAGGGCATTCCAAGTGTCTTCAGCATCAGTTCCTGCTGTGTACTGAAAGAATGCTTCGTCTTCCTTAGGATAAGTGGAATGGAGTTTGCCCTTGATCTTTTTGGTCTCTTTGTGAAAGATGACCGTGTTCTCAAATTACTTAATTACAAATAAAAATTATCTCTGTTGTTTGAATCCTTGATTATCCAAAACCATTATTATTGAATTTTTTTGGTGCTCCCCATGGCATTGCGCTAATTGAGGTTATCCTGTATGATTCTTTTGGGATGAAAGTACTGAAATTAATGTGAGATAAGATATGACCCTTTTTATTAATGTCTGATTCACGGAGGAAAAAATCAGACTTTTATTCTGGGTTATCAGCTTACAGTTCTTAAGTTGACTATGAATGGGGGTGGAAAGTGATCCAACTTAGATTTTTGTTTATTTTTGAAAAGGGGTTTTGGTATTGTACTTTGTGCATTCAAAAATGTACGACCAAGTCTACTAATTTTTTTTGCAACTAAACTTTTACTGATCCAGACTTTAAAAAAATGTTCAGATTTTAGGCATTATCAATCCCTATAAAGAAGTTTTGGGTCAGGAGTAGGCAGATCACTGCAATTAGTTATGTGAACTCCCATTTGGAGGACCAGCATTCTGGAAGGAGTAATTGGAAGATGAGATGACTGTGTTCTTACTTTGATTCTTTCTGTTATTAGTCAGATAAGTGCATATAGATAAGTCCGGTAACTGTGTGGAAGGCTAAACTTGAAGGCCTGGATGGAATGTATCCACCCTCAGCTTCTCTCCAGGATTTGCTGCCATTCAATGATGTGCAGGCAGCACAACAGGAACAAGATTAAATTAGTCTCAGGTGTTCTCTTTGTGCTCACCTGCTCTTTCTTCAGCATAGCACCCAAGAGTTCTCAGGCTTTTCCTGCCTGTGCTGACAGTTGCTGTCTAGTTGGGTGATGGAGGCTGTAGAGGCTGTGATCCATTTAATTGTCTGTGGTATCATCTCCAGCTCCGAAAGGTAGGGTGTGTAATACGGACATTTGGCTGTGTGTTGGTACTCACAGGAACTAAATATTTTTTGTGGTGAGGTCTGGAGATAGTTTTGAACATCTAAATGTTATTCCTTTTACACCTGTCTGTGAAATGGGGTCATGCCATTGATCAAATGGAATCCATTTTAGGTAGGAAAGATGACCAACTCCATGGGGGTATACAAGCAGACAACCTTGTCTGCTTTAGGAAAATAGATTTGAAAGCATTAGTGCTAAATGTACATTGCCAAAGAACGTTCTCACAGCTCTGACTGCTGGCATGTTAACAGAACATCCAAGTACACTGGAGTCTGAAGACCGACCAGTGTATTTTAGCTTTCAGACGTTAGTTCAGTCTGCCCACATGTTGTTGCAGCCATCAGAAGCTGCAGCCTGCTGGAAGTCACTTAGAAGTCTTGAGCTGTCTTCAGCTCCCAGCTGTTCTCTCTGCATGTGCATAGGAAACTACCATGAAAGTTGTTCAAACAGTGTCCAACATGCTTCCTGTGTGTGCACATTTCTGAATAGAGCTACTAGCTGGCCATGAGATTTTTTTTTGCCTGCCTCTGCATACCATCCTTTTGCTGCTGTGGACTTATTTGCAGTGGTAAAACATACCCACCCAGCTGGAAAAAACGCTGATATGGAAAAATTGTTGTGTTGAGCACATTTGTATACTACAGAGTACACCTTGGCTTCGTGGCATCTCAGCAAACATCAGGTGTTGCCACTCCTACAGCTGCAAAGCTGTGTAGTGGGATAGAACAAGGGAGGGCCTGCATCTGAGGATGTTCTGGGTAATCAACCCGCAGCCTGGACTGCGGGTGGATTTTTTGCAGGTGTTGAAAATACTCAGTTTCCTGTATTTCCCAGCATAATACTTAATTCTTACTTAGTAGTAGTTTGATAACTGTAGTCATTTGGAATTTCATCTAGTTCACTTTTTGAAATAACTTGTTTTTTGTTTTTGTTTTTCTGTTTTTAAAATTGTCAAATGACATTTTTGTTTAGCTGAAAGGACCATTCAGAATAAGTGTGTGTCAATGTTTAAAAGATTTGTCTCAGATACACAACTAATTTGATAAAGGATTCAGATGATGTCTGGAAGCAAGTATTCATAACTACAACTATAATCATCTCCAAATAATTATTACAATTTAATATGAAACCAACTAAACAAAACCAAACAACCATAAAAACTGCATTCCAAAACAATATGAGCTTTATTTAAAGACTGGAAGTGAAATTTATGGTATGGCCTGTACTGTGTGTTTTACTTTAATGTAATTAAAGAACTTGGCATAGTTATGTTTCAAGATGCTTTTCTAATGGTGGGGACTGTAATTGGAGAGCTTTCTGCCTGCAGCAGTGAGCAGGATGCAGACAGCAGGCTCTTTGTACTTTAGACCTCCTGAGGGAATGTTCTCTTTTTGCTTTTGTTAAGTTTGGATGAGGTTTTCTCCTTTCTCTTCCTCTTGGTACTGTAATCTCCTCCCTCTATCATATAATCATGTTTCTCAGCAGATTATTCTTTATCATAGTGGATGATGTTCTCCTCCTTCCTTTTGCTCACTGCCTCCATATCTCTTCTTCATTGCTAATTTATAGGGCTTTTTTCCCCAGATTTAAATTCCTTTTTAGTTCTCTACCACCAGCACTTTGTGTTTTTTGACTTGAAGAAATCTTGCTTCACATTTACAAACTCCTTTTCCATATGCTGATATTAATCCCATTCCTGTGGTTTAGATTGCACATGCCAGCTCTATGTCTGCAGCCCTTTGTGCTCCCATCCCATCAGCCCTGGCCCTCTTTTCTATAGCTCCTGATGTCACTCATGGTAGAAACCATAGTTGTTCTCAAGAAGTTACAGCAGTTATTGCTGAACTGCTACTATTATGAGGATCTTCCTTCACATTGTGCATGTGATCGAAATAAAAGATTCTGGGAAAGAAGAAAGGAAGAACAGAGAAATTGTGGTTTTCTGATAGTAAAATTTGAAAGACTTCTTTTATCATTAGCATGGTATGTTCATGCCTTAAGGTAGTTGGTCGGCCGAGCAAAAATTGCCCTTTAACTTTTTAGTGTGATTTGGCTGTGCATGGAGCTGGGTGGATCTTACTGACGTACAACTGTTCAGCAGAAAATCTTTGGATTTGGGGAAAAGTGTGTATTTCAAATAGCTTTTGGAAGCCCTTTTGCTTTATTTATTTATTTATTATTTAGGAACCCTGCTTCTGTTATATTTTACTTTGGTAACATGAGACAAAACAATGGAAGAATAAAACCGGTATGGTAAGATTTAAAGGGAAAATGATGTGATCGAAGTCTGTCTGCCAGTCTTGTAAACTTGCCAAAACACAGGTGGACTTTGCAGTGCCCAAATTAAAGGGAAATAAATCCCCTTTGTTATTCCCTGCCCGCCACATGCATTCAGTGCCTAACAGACAGTTATAGTTACACTGTAGAGAGTATTACCAAAGCCAGACTGTTTACACACATTCCAATTAGTTTGGGTTTTACTTTTTATGTATTAGTTGGTCATAATTGCTTATTTTTGACTCACATGGCTGCATTTATATTATGGTTCAAATTTTTCCAGCTTGAAGCTGGACTGCAGAACTTTGGCTTAAAGGAATGAAGTAAGATTACATTTTTCTTGTCCTCCTTTAAATTCTTCTTGCTGCATTCCCTTGGTACGACCTCTGAATTTAATTTACTTGTGAAAGGAGCTTCTTTTGAAAAAACTTCTTACACGTAGGAGAATTAAATGGAACATTTATAGCTTATTATGCATTCTGAAGTGGAATTATATAACAATATAGCTGGTAGATGAAATATTGTGACAAAAAGGGCCTTCTCTCTTTCATTCTGCATGCAATATAACTGTACTTGAATAATAGATTAAAAATGTTTAAAATGTCAAGTCAGCAGCAATATCACAGTTTAAACTGTGCTGAAATAGAGTATATTTTACCTTTTACTTACATTCCCCTGTCCTCATCTGTTAAAGATGAATTTGTACTTCCACTAGTAATTTTATCACCAACTGCTAAACTGGAATATTATTCTGTCACCCTCCACTAATTTGGGTATATAAAAGTAGTGACATTGTTTGCATTGCTTCTGGCAAAGAAAGCTCAGACTTCTGAAACCAAGCTGCTTCCCTTATCACCCTTTTCTCCTCCACCAGTGGGCTCCTTGACTTCGTCTTTGCACATAGTAACTTCAGTGTCAGAGTTTTCTGAAGCTGTATTTCCAATGTTTTTTTCTAAAAAGCTATGGCTTTATTTTCTGAAACCTGTGTTATAACAGTAAGTTGTCGATTTACAGTAAGTCCTACATTTGTATCTCTCTGTGCTCTGTAGTTAGTCTCTTAGTGGTAGTAAGTGTGACTAAGGATGTGTAAGCTCTGTCTGCAGACCTGCCTGTGATTCATTCTGTAGCGGGATAAATCTGATAAAAAGGGGCTTAAAGTGCTTCCTTCCACAAGGCTGTGAGTTTCTGAGTGAAGGAGAATCCTGCTACTCGAGTGTGTGTAGAAATACAGTGTTGTGTACAAAATCTGAAAAAATGAGTATTTGTTAAAAGTAAACATAATTAATTTAAGAGGATGTTGCATATAAACTGTAACACATTTTCATCTTTCCTAGACGTACAGTAGTTATTTTCAGCTCAGTCTTTCTATCTTCCACTATTTTCCCTGACTCATACAGCAAGTTTTGCTATTTTCACTCACTAAAAATGTTTTTCTTTTCTTCTTAGAGTTTCTTTGTTTTCCTATTTATTTATTTTTGTTCTCTCTCCTGTATTCTTTCCCCATTCTTATAAGGTATGATGTCTTTTCTTTTATCTTCTGTTATCTCATTTCTTTCTCCTTCTTCATGATCAGTTATGGAGGAAAAAAAAAAATCTTGCCAATTGTAATAGATTTTTTTGATGAGTTGGCATTCCATAACAATTTTATGAGACTATGAAGTCATAATAAATTAACCGGCTGTCTTATAATGCTAATTGTGTCCCTTCACTTCTCTGAGGACAGATAGCAGGAAAGGCATTAAAGACAGCTATCTTTTTATCAAGTCAGAGTAGCAAAGTGAATAAATTATGAAAGGGAAATGAGAGGAAAATTAGAAGGAAAAGAAAAACTTTTAGATTTCAGTAGAAAAGGTAGAATTGGTGGAGCACGGAACACACCAAGGCTGCTTTGACAAGCAGGAACTTTTATCAAAAAAGTCTTGGAATGTTTCTGAAGGTGAACATATGTCCCCTTCCAGCAGGGATGCTGAAAGAAAAGGTAATTTTTTGGTTAGTGAATGGAAGAAATGGAGAGAACTAAGATAGATGTGGAACAGGCCATTTAAGACATATGGAAGTTTTTGCTTTCTCCTGAGAACTGAAGGAACTTTATATTTTGTGTAAGTGATGAGGTAACACCAGGCTTTGATGTACAGTAAAGAAACTTTCTACTTTTGTGGAGTCTTAAAAGCATTTTGCTAGGAAAGGGAAGATGAAGTGAAACTGGACCTGAGAGTCTTTGTTTGGGTTGATTTAAACATGTAATTTACACCTCAGAGAACAGATTCCTTTCCCAAGAACTTTTATATACCATTCCTAATCACACCTACTTTAACACTATTTGTGGGTGTAGATATTGCCAGGACAGTCTGGGATGTGTATGTTAATAGTTGTGATCATTGAGACATTGTATTTTCTGTGTGGTTCAACAAAGCATGCACTGCTATAAAACAAAACAAAACAAAAAAACCCAAATAGTTTGTAGAACCGAGACCCCAAGTAGCAAGCCCTTATCTCCATGGTGTTGCATCGTCATCAGAGATGAGTAGCTTTTACACAGTTTTCCTCTAGATGGAACCACACTGCTGCCTCATTTGGCTGAAACACTGTTTAACAGCTGTAGAAAATGCTGCAGCAGACACTTGCAACCCTGCATCTATGTTGAAGTGTGTATACTGGCTTGGGAGTATGCAGTTTAGCATTAGAGCCACGATGCAAAAGAAGGAATGCTCCTGGTTTTTGTGATGCGTCTGGTAAGGACTATTTTGAAGGTGATATTAGCAAACTTTGATCCATTACAGAATTACGAAGATCATTATCTTTATGAGAATTTTGCCCTAGTTATTCTGCATCTGACAAAATGCAGTCAGATTCGTCATGCTGTCCCTGGGCTCTGTAAACTCTATTTCAGAGTTTATAACCAGACTGCTGGCAATGACATCCACCATCCTGACATTTTATAACACTTTCTTTTTATGGGCTTGTGTGCAGAACTTGGGCTACTATGACAGGTATTTGCTACCTCTATTTTCCATTAGAAATATCTTGCTTCATTTATTGTTTATTTCCTTTTTGTTTTACCAGAAACTATTCCTGTCAAAGTGCCTTTCTTTTTCTTTGCTATTCCTTTTCCTGTATTTTGTGACTGTGTGTTTTTTTGGTAAGTTGCATATACAGCTCTTTCAAGGTTTCTCTGTTTTAATCTGACTTAGTCATACATGGGTCTGTTCAAGTCTTATCTTTCCAGTTTCAAGTGTGAGGTAAATCTATTACTTAATATGCTCTCCATGTGTTTTTTATTGGATTAATTTGTAAGGCCAGGCTTTTACTGAAACAGGATATTTTGTTATTTCTAAAAAGAGCATTTATGGGCAAGACTTGGCCCACTGCGGACTGTTACAAAGATTCAATAAAATGAACTAGTTTGTCTAGTTCAGAATCAAACATAATAAAAGATATTTCAAAAGAAAACTAAAGAGGTCTAGGAGAGTCTAGGGATTTCAGCCCTCCTTTTGTCCCAGAATATTGAAAATGCACCAAGATCACATGGCCCTACGCAAAACCAGCACTAGTGAACAAACACAAGATGGTGATTCTTGAGTCCCTCACAGCTAAGGTAGGGAAGGCTTAGTTCTACATTTCCTTCAGGACTGTTTAAATTTATGTTTACTCTATTTTTGTGAGCCAAGAGATGTACATCAATGGATTATCAACCATTATGTGAAATCTCCATTACCAAATAGTACTATTGAAGTAACAAGTGTTACTGTGTCAAATGTTGTTACAGGCTTTTAGATTTTTCAAAAACAAAAATATGGTTTAGTAATGATGTAGCTGCTATTCTTGAAATTTGAATTTTTCAAATTTTGGTGAAACAATTCACCTGAGTATTGTCAGCATGAACTTATTAGAAGAACTCATCCACAAAAGACCAGAAGTGGGGTTAGAAGGGAACCAAAGGGTAGGAGAAGGAAGGAAAAGTTACCCTGACTGTGGCAAAGACATATCTGTGCAACCAGGGAAGAACCTGAGATGATAGTTGGTCTGAGAAAGAGATATTTGCATCTCACACAAAATGAAGTAATATTTATTTTGATAAGGAAAAATGACAGTGCAGTTCTGTAAGTCAGGAGGCAATATATTAAGTCTCAGTGACAATGACAGAAAGGACTTCAACAGTTAGGGTTGGTACAGAAAGCTCAAGTGAAAAGATGTGCTCAGTGAGGGTGATAGCCTGAGGTTAAGAGATGCAGAAAGAGGAAGAATGCAGTAGAGACATGAGAAAGTCTGTGAAATTTTGCTGGAGAAAGATTTTATTCTTTTTCTTTTTCTTGGTAAGTGTTTTTAACTGTTGTTCAGGAGTGGTAAGATTTGTTTTCTGTTTGTTTTTATCTGGACCTGGCTTACGTTAGATGTTGAGAAAGCCTGGGCAACAGAGCATGACTTAGCCAGCCCTGTCATGAGTCAAATGTCCCAGTGTATTTGCCACATATTTTGAGCTATATTCTATTTCTCGAAGGAATCCAGCACATGCAAATGTCATAAAGTGTGCCATAGGAAAGCTGCTGGGCAGTCAGGATTTCCCAGATATGGGTTGGAAGCAAGACAATAATATATGGACAGGTCCCAGATGAGTCTGACACAAAACATTTGGAAAATGTTGACTTATCATTTATGGTGATACATTTGCCTAGGCTGGCAGGAGTTTGGCAGTGGCATGAGAGATCCTGGGACCCTTCCTCCAGACATTTGCAAATGTGGTATTTAATCCAAATATTCTTCCCTTATTTTATACTTGGTTTTGAAATTGCTTTTCATTTCATTTTTTTTTTTATGCTAACAGTCATGGTTAAGGGGTTGACATCAGTACCTTTTTTAAACTGGATGAAGTGATCCTTATACGTATTAAAGAACAATGCAGAAGACCTATAGCTTGGTATTGACCTGAAACATGTAAGGAAATAACTTCTTGAAAGAGAGAAATTAAAAAGAGACAGAATAGAGAAGACGGAAAACCTTTCCAGAGCTAGTGACCTCTGGTACGGGTGGAGGTCCTTGAAGTATGTTCTGTTCTTTCAGCTCTGTCATTCATGGCCAAATATTTACCAGATTCAAAGGAAATGTCTCCACCTTCATATGCAAAGTTTTATCACAAGTCCTTGTGTGACACTATCGCTTTGAGATATGGCATGATTACAGGGGAAAAAGTTCTTTGTTTTCCTAGGATCCCATAAAAATAACAAAGGGATGGTGGTGATGATTTATGTTAGGATGATCATACATATTGTGGAAAAAAAAAAAAAAAAGTTTAGACATAGACCATGGATAAGGAATAGAGAAAAGCCAGTTTGTAGCTGTTACACTGGAAAAAATATGTCTGAGAACCATTCAACCAGCAGTAAATAAAAGTTCTGTAAAACTGCCAAGGTCAGAGTGACCTGAAGCAATTTGCTGATAAAATGATGGTCGTGTGTTCATGCGCCTGTGGGTTGCAATTAACTTTTGTACTTCCATGCTTCAAAGTTGAAAGCATGCTAAAGAGGGCAAATTAGACTACAAAATAAAATCTGCATTTACAGTCATTTTCTTAGAGATTGTGCTCTTTTCTGTGTACCTGGCAAGTTTCTGAAGCAGTCTCCAAGTCCAAAGTTGTGTGAATCGCAAATGGAGTGACAATAACTTCTACGCTACGTTGTCATCACTCAACGTGAGAATTCCTGATCTACAAGGTAGAAAAGTGATTTATTTTATCTTGTAAACAAAGGGTTACTTTCTTTATCCTTGATTTGACCTAGAAAATTAGGTAGAACTTTTTAATATAAGAATTAATATAAACAACTAATTTATGCATATAAATACAAATTCTTACCATGATTTCAGTACGTTAAAGAATTTCTGAAGTTCAAACTGAAAAAGTTAATGTACTTCTCAAACTGAATATGTAGGATGTCCTGTAGTTACTATAGCACAACACCGCATTGTAATAACTTGTCCGATTGGTGGGATTGGTCTGAGACAGAGAACTTTAGAACCTAGTAAGCAAAACCTACTTTCTGAAATGGAAGATTGTTCATATTTTGCAACAAGAATCAATTGAGAAAGTAAAACATACCAGCTACTCACAACTCAGGAGGAAGTTCTTGCCCAAAACAAAAATATGAGATGAATTTAAGACCTATCTGAGGGAATATAATGGGGTACTCCTTGCCTAAGCTACATCGACAGCAAGCTGGAGAAGGTGTGCCCAGTACTGTTTTCAGTTCCCAGGTCCAGTTCTCCTGTTTCAGTTAGAGCTTGTTCAGACTGTGGCTGTCTAGAAGCAGGGACTTTGATGTCCACAGAAAGGAGCACAAAGGAAACTGGAGTCTGCACTCTGCAGGGCAGATCCATCTTCAAACACACAGCGCTCTCAAGTCTGTGAGATTGAAACAAGGGTTGGAGTTGATGCAGTTGGGTGAAATGAATTTTTCTGACGTTGCTGATGCTGTTTTTATGTCTGCCTTTTGCTGCGAAGGAGAATGGAGATACCTCAGAAGAATCCCCTAGGGCTGCTCCCTTACCTTCTGTCAGCCCCGTTCTGGCATCCCAGCCTCACTCAGGAGGTCAGACTGCTTCTGCCATGCTGGAGGAAAAGTCTGGAGCAGCTTCTCTCTTCTCATAGAACAGACCTGAAAAAATGAGTTTATTTGTGTTTGCGCAGTCTTTATGGGCTGCAAATGGAGGGGTCTCCTCTGAGCTAAGGATAGCTTAAATTTGAGGTATATTGCAACCACAGTGTTATGCACTATGAATGCGATTGGGATAGCGATGTTTATGTTAAATTATGGAGCTGACAAGAATCTCTCCTGTTTTTTCTTCATGCGTTTATATTTCCACTTTCCAGAGGCTGTCGGTCAGTGCCCCCAGCTCAGCAGGTCTCACTCACACCACGCACCACCCAGCAGTCCTGTTAGCAGGACAGACAAATTGCTGAACATTACTCTGCCACGTGCTGGTGCTGATTACTTTCATCCATCACACTGAGACTTGCACCTGAGCCAGCCCTGCTAGCAGAACATTTATTTCCGTTCATGAAAGATGATACAATTTGTGGCCTTTTTCCAGTACAATACTTTTGATTATATTGGATTGTGTTTGGCAGCCCAGGAGTATAATATATGCATGTAATACACAAATATTACCTGGAAGAACAAATTTATTTAATTAATAAATTTTTTTCGTCTTTTTTTGTTTTTAACCTCAATGCTGCCTTTCCTTTTCAGAGCCTCTCATTGTCTTTAATTACAAACATGCTTTTAACCAGGGTTAGTTATTCTCCTTTGGTGTGTTCTGGACAGACTGCTCCTACTGGACTTGCTGTCTTCCCTGCAGGTAGGTGCTAAATCCTGAGAAGCAGAGATGCAGATCCATCGTATTATTTTGTTTACAGCAAATATAAATAAGGCTGAGAAAGCTGAGGTTTAAAAATACTGTTAAAGCCAGTATCTTTCTTAACACATGGTCCCCAAAAACCAAATGCTGTCATCTTTAGGAGAATGTTTTAGAGCATCTTTGTTTCTAAATCCTTTCCTCATAGTATGGTGCTTGTTGCAGAGGAGCAGTGATGTATGTTGAATAGATTCTGATTTATAAGGCTTTTCACTGGTTATTTCGTTGATTTAAATACACCACTCTGTGAGTTTAAAATGAAACTCTGTCTCAAACATTTGTGCACTTCTCGTCATTTTTCTAAATATCTATAATTTTCATTGCCTGATTTTAGCTGTTTGGTTTTAAAATAATTTACGATGCTGCACAGTGATGATGCAGAAGAAAATCCTATCAGTGGTAGAAAGGGTTGAGTTCATCTATACTACTTAACTGATACCAAAACCCACCCCAAAATAAGCAATCTAACATTAAAAAAAATTGCTTCCTCTCATTTTAAAACTTGAGATGTGTAAATGGTGGCTTTATGATCTTAATTATCACTGTAGTCTACGTTATTTGGATTTTCCTTCAGTGACATTTCAGTCAGTACAAGAGATGGACAAAGACAATAGTATCAGCTGATAGAGTATTTAACAGTGTCAAAAATGAAACCCAAGTTAAAATGTGTTTTTTGTTTCCCCAACCACCTTTACGCTCACTCTTTCTTGGCTTTACTTATATGTATGCAATGTTACTGTTGATGTGTCTTAAATGCATTTTAAATGTGTCAGATTAGCTCATTTCTTGTTTTTTTGTGTGCTCTACAGTAGTCAAAATTAAGATAAATAGGAAAGTAAAAAGGAAAATATTCAAGTAATTATGCTACTAAGGTTTAGAAAATATATTGCTCAGCTACTCAAGTAAATAATTGCAATGAAGTCATTTATTTGATGTAAATATATTTCAAGAGATAGGCATACAAAAGGTTTGAGGTAGTAGCTTTTACAGTGTATTTACTGTACGTTTGATTTCCATATATAAGATTTGTGCAACTTGCAGAAAAAAGGAATCATTTTTGAAAAATAATTCCTACTGCTACCAAGACCTGAACATTTACATTTTTCTTTCTTTCTTTTTTTTTTTCATCAAAATATTACAATTACTTTACTACCTTGGTAACTGAAATCTTTCTCAAAATGTAGTGCATTTGCTTCCTTTGGAGAAAGACTTGCTTTGGTTTCCCATTGATTACTGGTCTATGCTTTCGGTAAATTTAATTTGTGTTCTTAAATGTAATTCAGTAAGTGGCATCATCAGATACTGTATCTGAGTTCTTTTCGTATTATTCAGTTCTTCCATTGTTAATTATATGCAATATCTCAAAATACCACTGAAATATTACATTTACATACTGTTTGAATTTTCCTGTGCTGTAAGCATGGCATTATTTTACTGCTTATAAATATCCAATGTGAACTTTTCAATGACCTCTCTTGAACCTCTTTTTTACACTTTTCTGCATTGTTATGAAACCTCTATATCTGTTCTTTGTAGTGATAGTAATACAGATATGGAAAGAAATTTGTTGAGGTCTGACATAACTTATAAACCAGCTCCTGGAAGCAGATGCTGTGTATTATTAGCGTCCACAGAATTTCTTCCTCTCCTGAGTACAATCCCTGAGTCAACTGCAATATCTCAGAGAATATATTTTAAACATGAAAATGATAATTATATCTTTATGATAACTGCAGAGTAGTTACTTTTAAATCAAATTCTGAGCTGTCAGCATTTCGCTTGGTTTCAAAGCTTTGTGGTTAGGGGAATTCTGGCTATTTGTGAGCTCACTCCTGTTATTTCTGTTTCATATCTGCAGAGCAGATGTCATTTCTAGCACCTACTAGGTCTGAGGTGCTGAACTGAAACATCTTTTGGCAATGGGCACCTGTTCCAGGCAGCTCTACACTGGGGACAGTTAAGTTTGACCCAAGAAGCTTGTTTTGATAAGAATCTTTCCATGCATTCATATGGCTGATTTTTGTTGTTGTTGTTGTGTTCCTGCTGGTTTTTAATTAAATCATATTAATTAACCAAATAAAAAGAAACAACTACTGCGTTAAAGAATTTGGTTTAGGAAATCAGTTAATGAAATGATGAAGTATCTTAGCACTGTCTCCATACAGCATGACAAAGAACCACATTCTGATTTTCCTAACGTAAGAGCTATATACATATCTGGATGGCTGATACTTAGAAAAAAAATACAGTCCGCAGTCTTAATAGAAGGCTGCAGCTTCCTTAGTGCTGAAGCAGAAACATAGGAAGTAAGCATTGGACAGGCACAGGGAAAAAGGATTGATAATAAACTCATGTGGGATATTTCTGTCATTCTGAGTTTAATATTCAGCAGAGTTTATCAGGTGAGGACCTTCTGTTTTCTGCCATGAGATTCATTTCCTCAGGCAAAGAAGCTGTAATTCCACCACAGGTCCTACAACAGGGCTAATTTTTGGACTTTCCAGTCATGTCAGCATCTAAATTTTCAACATCTGTGCTGGTAAATTTGTTATTTTTCAAGTAAGAATTTGTAATGCACTTGGATGGGGTTAAATTAGCTCCTTTACATAAAGTTTGGTATTTCTGAAGCCTTCTGTTTTGGAATAAATTTAGTTCATTTTACTTGAGCACTTGCTTGACAAGCCATCAGCAGCTGCGGCTCTAAAATTTTGTGCACCGAGGAGGAGGAAACTCAAATGCCAGATGTTTTCCAGTTTGTTTATATGAGATGAAGTTTGTTTAATAGCAGAGTAAATAGGGTCAGGCCTAATTAGTTGTTTAATCTGTTATACTGGTGACAGGATAGCTTTGTGTAAAAGCTGTATTTATGTCCTCTGACTTTTGGAATGAAATAAAGGCATCAGTTTCTCCATGAAATATTTTTTTTTCTTTAATATGTCTAGACATGATGCATTTGAAACAGAACTGCTTCAAATGACTGCTCAGTGTCACACTGAGAATCTTTTCTCGCACTTGTAAGTGTTTCACTGTGGAAAGTTAGCATGGTGCTATGGGGCATGTACATCCAACTCTTCTATTTTCCCAGTCCACCTATAAGAATTTGACCCTCCGGATACTTACTAGAGGCCATCATCCAGTTTCATTTCAGTGCAAATCATTCAGAAATTGAGCGGAGCTTTCCAGAGGATTCTTCCTATGGATGATGTTGCCCTGGTGCTGTGTGACCAGGACAAAAGCCTGGTCCATGGCTTGTGCCAGCCTCATTGATTTGTCTTTATTTATGTTAATGTTACTTTTGGCCTATGTGTACTGACTTGTGCCATTTCCTTCCCTTCCCGAGGCTAAAATGAGATTATGCAGTTCCCAGGAAGCAGCTTTAGACAGATTTGTCTCAGCCTAGTCCTCTATCAAATGCAGTTTGGTTGTGGTGGGGATTCAGCAAAGACCACAAAACCTCAGGATCAAGTCTGTTTAAGGATCTTTCAGGTTCCTCCTGCTTACATCAACCTGTTAGTTCACTCCATTGAGAATGCTGGGATTATGGAGAATAACTGGAAATAATAATGAAACAAACATTGAGTATTTTAATTCATTGGTTTGATTTTCAACCAGTGAAAAGAAAATTAGCTTCTGGGGTTATTTATCACGTTAAAAACTAACTTGCTGTAGGTTGGTACTGAAAGTATCTCCTTTCCATTTGTTTTCTGTCATTTTCATCTGTTTTATTTCTTCCAGCAAATAACTTCTGTGCATTTTTAATTTTCTTTAATTGTATTACTTTAATGTATTTTTTATGGTTGAAGTCACATAAAAGGAAATAATGAATAGACATCAGAGTTTATGGGCATTGCATTTTCTTGTATTACAAATGTATGGAGAATTATGCATACATACAGTAAATACTGTATGTAAGAGATGCTATCACTATTGTAAGCAATCTCAGGGTTGTTCTCCTACTGCTAATAAAACTATGCATGAGATGAAATGATGTACTCATCTCACATGAGGAATTTATATTTCTCTAGAAATCTATTCCAGTGATGTTGAGAGAGAATGCAGACTCCCGGAGCATACAATTGTTCATAAAATCTGTACTCTTTTGTCTTTGGTGAGGAGCATATAATAGATTATAAATGTTACAACAGAAATGAATGGGTAAAAATACAATGGACTTCACTGATAATTAAATTGTCCTGCACTTCAGTACATGTCTCTACCAGGCACAGAAGCACAGCCTGAGAAGCAGCCCATGATGAGGTGTCACTGATGGGTGGGAGGATCCCCAACCAGGGAGCAGTGCCAGTGTGTTCAAGATCAGTTTCTTTTTTATTGTTTCCAGACAATTTTACCTTGAAAGGCTTTGATTGATTCCATTTTATGCTGAAAAAACTGTTGTGCATTGTAGTCTGTGGCAAATGCTGTTTTTATCCTTCTTTTTTGTTTCAAGGGGCAGGCCTTTATTTGGCTATCTTAATTACATTGCTGAAAGTCCAGAGGATTTTTTTCTGCCTTAGTTTTTAAAATGTGTGGTTTCTTTCTCATGGTATATATATATATATATTTTTTTTTCTGGATGAGGAGATAAGCAGCACGGACCACTTCTGTGGTTAGGAGTGGATGTGAAGTATTTCCTCTGACTGGTTTCAGCCAGCTTTGACATGTCAGATGTTTGAATGATCCTTCTGGTGATGCAACAGCTTGTTCAGACAGGGGAAAGTCATCGCAGGGAAGTGCATAAATCCTGAGTGTCTGTTTGTCGTTGTGCATCTGTTAACCCTGTATGTTATGATGGATTGGTTCATGGTCTGCTTGCAAGCGATTCTGTGGTCAGCACTAACAGCAAACGGGATAATAGAAGCTTTGATATGCAGTTCGTTTAAAGATGAATCCAAGAAGGAAGTCCCTCTCTAGTGAAAATCAATGCCAGAAATGTTTTAAGACCACGTAAAATTATTCCATACTCCACATGAGGGAACAGTACAAGATTTTGGATAATCTGTATCCCAGTAGAAGTATTGCAGAGTTCAGCAAAATGTGTACAAGTATGTATGTACCTGCACAAAGATCTGCTAACTCTTCTATCTAGATGGATTCTGCAATTAATAGCAAGAAGTTATGCGATCAGTAGTAAGAAGGATACATACAAACTTTTTGTAAGATGTATCTGTATAATTTTCACTGAAGCTTTCAAAATGTGCACGTTTCACAAGTGGTCTACCTGTTAAAGGATAACTGAAAAGTACTAAGCATGATTCTGTGAATTTAGAGCTATCAATCCAGCTTTGCAGTTCACTGAAGGAAGCAAGTTCAATCTTCTGTTTCCTAACATTGTCTTTCCTGGAATGTGTGTTTTCCCATGATTTATACAACCTGTCATGATGTAAGGCAGCCAGCGTATAGTATAGTGTTTCAAAAAGCATTTCTGTAAGATCCTAGGTTTTAAGGTTTTTTGTATCCCATTATCTTTGAAAGGCTAGAAACTTTTTTTCCCAAATACAGTCAACATTCAATGGCTGCATTCTTTGTGATCTTTTTTCTTTTAGGGAGGTGGAGGGGATGTGCTTGGGGGGTTAATTGAATTTCAGTTTCCTTCACTATAGTAGAATTTCTGTCTGTTGGATAATACTTGAACACCTACAGTAGAAAATTAAGTTCCTCTTAAAAAAACTGAAACTGCCCAGTAATTCATAGTGTTTCAGATAGGTGGTTGTGCCTCCTCAGCAGAAGTCCACTAGCTGCTCATTTCCTTGATAGAAATCAAAGTCTACAGGTTCCCATGGTAAAAGCTGCTGGTGAGCCAAGTGGTGGCTAGCGTTTTAGCTCCAGGTGTGTAGATGGATTTATTAAAAATGGAGGGATCTATTAAAAAAGTGTGCATACAAGCCTTCATTCTAGCATTAGAACATTCAAACTAGAATGTTCTAATTACCTTCAGTGTGAGCAACAAATCTTTAAAAGACCGTGATTATTTTGAAATCCAGTAATTAGATGGAAAACATGCTTGCTTGTCTGTCTGCACCAGTCAGTGTAAGCAGTTTTTTTTTTTTGTTTTTTTTTTTTTAAAGAAGAGGTTTATGTCGCATGTTGTCATCTTTGAAAAACCTTAATAATACTTGTATGGCCCCAAACAATTAATAGACCACTCACAAATTAAATTTGTGGAATCACGGACTCATTGCATTTATATGAATGCATTAAATGATGAGTACAAACTGGCAGATGATGCTTGGAGCATAATTTAGGTCTGTATCGTGGGTAAATAATAATATTAAGTTATTAATTAGGAAGTCCTAGAAAAATGGCATGTCAGAATGCAGTCTGCATCTGTGTGTGGCATTCATGGTGTCAGACAAACTTAGTATCTTTTTTCTTTCATCATCTCGCCTCCTTACTCATTCTGTTCCACAGATTTCATATTTTAAGTTTCGTTTTATTCTTTTCATGGTTCCCTACCACAGTAAGGCCATAATTTTATAATACATACCTCGTTTTGTAGCCTATATTAATATTTA
This sequence comes from Odontophorus gujanensis, assembly GCA_013399175.1. NCBI lineage: Eukaryota > Metazoa > Chordata > Aves > Galliformes > Odontophoridae > Odontophorus > Odontophorus gujanensis. Next base: position 410,966 of record VXAB01007535.1, on the reverse strand, counting down.
AATAATTGGATACATATTTAAATCTGGCCCAGACAAGTCACTTTCTCATGTCATTAGGATACATATGGGAGGTGCACATTTGAATTGTAATGTTTGTGAGTTGTGTAGATACCCATAGTGAGGTTTGGCAGAGTCTATCCCACAAAGTGATGGTGCCTCTCATGGCTTGGTGCTCAGACACCGTGCAGCTGCTCTTGCATGGGATCCCCATTTGAGCAGCATCAACCATGTACACAGAGCTTCAGGTACATAATGCTGCTCTCCAGCTCTGCCCACTGAATCGAGACCCCAATGTACTCAGCCATCTGGAAATAGTTTGCAACATACCCATATAAATTCATGCAGCTATTAAAGCAGAATCCTTTTTCTCTTCCCCCCACCCCCTTCCCCTCTCTAAATATGACGCAGTCTGCCTTGTTTTTGCTGCACCATTTCTCTTAGATTGGACTGCTCCAAATGCTCTGATCCTGTGCGGCGAAGCATAAGCATTTTGCAAATGGTGCTGGCCCACGCCGAGTGAGAAGGCAGAGGTCCTCCTGTATAATCCGATTTCAATCAACTCACTCTAATCACTACTGATAGCTGCAAAATTTAGCCTCGATCCGCTCTGGTAATCTAGATTGACAGGAGGTAAAAGTAAAGAGACAGAAGGGCAGAGGAACAAAGAGAAGGAGCAGGGAGGGTGGTTTTCTGCTGTGTGCGGGCTCCTGGACTGAGGTGTGGGGACAACAGGTGCCTGCGTGGGGCAGCCCCCATCCTGCACTACAGCCTGTGCTGCCCACTGCGTGCGACGTGACACAGATCTCAGCTCGGGTTGCTGCTCAACAGATCGTGGCATCCTGATGGGGTGAGGCATCCAGGCAACCAGCGCTCCCGTGGCTCCAGAGGGCTCTTCGGTGTCCTCTGAACACGCGTGGCTCCCAGCAGTGGGCCTAGTTCTCCTCAAGGCAGAAGCCCTGGGACTTTTGGGAAGCTTGGTGAGCAGCCGGCACTGCGAGAGGGAGGTGGCTGTGAGGCTGTGTCCTTTTGAATTTCGTTTTTAACTTTTTCCACAAGGAGAGCCAACTTTGGGTTTCATGGATATACAGAAATATAGCCAGCTTCTGCTGAAGACAGATATTCTGCGAAGTTTTGCTTCTGTTTGACTGGATTGTACGTCAGAAAGAAAAAATGACTTTTGTTCTCGTTACCTGACCACATGCTCAGTGTGCCTGTGCCAGCCAGGCACAGGGACTGCACACTCAAGGGGACAGAGGCACTGGGACTCGCCCTCCATCCTGCTGTCCATGCTGGTGGGGCTGCTCCTGGTCATCTCAGCCTCGCATGTTGCCATGCTAAAAACACCCAAGGCAAAAAATGTCTCCTGGGTAAGTACAGAGGGATGAGCAAAGTGTGTTCAAAAATATGTAACTTTATATATACTTGTAGAAAAATGTGCTTCTCTTCCGCTCCCTCTCTCCCTGAGTATGAACTTGTATAGACTGAGGTGTGGGGTAGACTGAAGTATGATGTGATTAAAATATCACAATTTTTTCAGTATTTTCTTAGAATGAAGTGTAATGAAAACAAATTGGAATAATTATATTTTGAAGGAACTTTAATTGGTAAATTTAAGGTTGATAGCCTTTCAACTTGCTTGTGATATTTAATTTTGATCTGAGCTAGCAGAGGATTTGTGCTACTTTTAAAGCAATCACAAGATTGCTCTGTCTTTCAGATACAATACAAAGCCTTAAGAGTAAGTTTTAAATGTTTTGAGAGGGAGAATCACTGGTTTTAATTATGTTTCATTTTCTGTTTTTGTATATTTCAGTGGTCTGTGGCTGCAGACATTCTCATATGTAATATTGATACAGATCTTGAAATGGTATTGAAATGATCCCAGGAGTTGTTTCCAGATGATCAGTGTGTTGTACTGAGTTTTAATGTGCTGTGGCATAAAGGAGACTGCATTTAGTGCATTTTTTGTCGTTTTTCTTCATTTTCACTAAGAAAATACATTACTATTTTGTCCTTGCACATTATTTCTGTGTCAGATACCAGGATTCCCTGCTGGGGAATAAAGTAACCCATGAAATATAATTCCAGAGTAAGTAACAGCGACCTTCCCTAACCCCCATCGCATGCGGTTATGTAAGCTGCCGGGGCACTGGACCCGACCCGCAGAACGCCAGACTGCAGCCCCACACAGAAACCCAGCGTGCTGACAGCTGCTCACTAGTTGGCTTTAAGGCTTCTCCGGTGGGCTCCCAAATCTCTCATCTATCCTCAGCAGTGTTGAGTACATAACTGTGTCTGGAGCGTAAGGATTATTCAGGAAAAAAAGGACGTAACTGCCAGGTACAAAGTTACAGATGCCTTAAATTCCCTGAGAGTGCTCAGTGATTAAAATCTATGATAATGTGTTAAGTTTCAGACAACCTGGAAATCTGGGAGCCCCCATGAAGCAGGCTACAGATGTATTTATTTCCAAAACATAGCTACTGGAACATAGGTCCTCCAAAGGGAGAGAACTCCTGGCTTTCCAGCTGTTGTCATTACCAGGTGTAGGTGTTTGAAATACCTGTGTCTATTGGCTGTGTTTGAGGTTGCCAAGGTACTCAGTCTTACCAGGAGTTTTGCACAGTGGAGTAATCACAAAGAATATAATAGAATTCTTCCTCCTCAATGCTTTCATTACTTATTTTCATTCAAAGTGAAATAAATGTATGGTATCATGAAAGTAGTACATTTTGGTGTTCAGTTGAACAAAAGAAATGGTTCATCTATGATGAGATTTACTGCATTCCCTTTACTGTAAGCATGGTTGTTTCACTGAAACTGTAGGCATGGATTGTAAAATTGAACCAGAAATTGATAAAGTGATTTGAAAAATCTAGTGTAAAAATGGCCGGAATGACATGTATGTCTGGAACTGAATGCTATATAAAGAAATATACTCAGCATCCAAGCCACAGTAGATTTGGGGATTACTTCTACTTTGTGTAGCACTTTTCCCTTCAGAAATAAAAAAAATGAAACTGTCAAAGTTATTTTTTGAGGATTTCTGACTTAATTTGAATGAAGTGTATTCTAGTAGTAATTTGTGTTTGTGACTGGATATTTGGTTGAGATGTAGAGAGCAATAAGAAAAGAAATCTGCAGTTTTATAAAAAGATGAAAATATTTTACATAACTCTTGCATTTTCCTCTTTCTGTGTGCACATTCCCTTTGTTATTTCTTTTTGGTTGTTGTTTTAAATTCAGACATCCATCTGTGGAAAGGCAGAAACGCATTGCTAAAGAATGGGAGGTATAATTTCCTTAGCAGGGATAATTTTGTGACCACTCCTTCCAGTTTGAATAAGTTCACCATAGCTATTACAATGAGGATATTTAAAACTATTAATGAGATTTTTTCAAAACATGATGGTTTCAGTATTCTGATGTATTGAAAACTTGAGCTATCTTGCTGTAAGGTACAAAGGCACCTCACAGAACCAGATACTTGGTCAGAGTGTCTTTTGGTTTAAAATCCAAAAAGTCTGGATTAACTTCTTGAAAATCTGGAATTTGACTCTGGAAGTTTTACCTGTCTGGTGATTTCATCTTGATTTTTGTGCATATTCAGTGGAAATAGGAGGACTCAACACTGAATCAGAAGTGTAAAAAAAAAAAAAAGTTTTGGCTATAGTCCAGCAAAGCATTTCAACATCTGAAATCTCAAAATAATTCTCACCTGCTTAAAACTTGGGCTTATAGTCAAGGTCTTTTCAAAATCAGTGTTTGCTAAATTTATGTTATTTTACAATTAAAGTTGACGTCCGTGTCTTTAGAATGCAAGGTTTTAAGGACAGGGACCATGTTGTGCTTGTATATCCTTGTTCAGTTGTACAAATATCTGCTTCCTGCACAAACTATGTTTTCCCCTTTAGAGTTTCAGATTGCCCACCTGTGTCATCCAAAAAAAAAAAAAACAAAAAAAAAAACGCCAGGAAGTTTCTGGGGCCTTTGGCAAAATTTCACCCCAGTGTGTCTGGCAGACCCCTGACTAATGTATGATCATTGCCTCAGACGTCACAAGACTGAGAAATAAGTGTCCTGTGGCTTTCAACAGCTGAGGAACTGGTCTCTCAGTGGTTTGTGTCTGCCTCAGAAGCCTTTCAAATATCTCGTGATAGATCTGTGTGATTTCAGTAAGGCTGTGGGGTTTTGAGATGCATGAATTACAACCTTGCTTTCATGTACATGGTCTTGAGCTTCAGTTACTGCTGCATGTGCTGTGGGACTTTCTTTAAAGCTCTTTTAATGGTCATGGATGAGCTGTGGTGGCTTCAACTTCGAATTATGTACAGAAATTGTCATGCCTTTCTCTAAAGGTTGTTGGTTCTGCCACATATGAATGCATTTGAAAGTTACTGTGAAGAACTGAGGCTTCCTGAACAAGATGGCTGTAAAATTTACTTGTCACCTAGTGTCTTGTGTTGTTTTTTTTTTTAATATATTTCATTTGTAAAATGCATGCATTTAATTATCTCTGATGTGATCATTTTGTTGCGCTCTCACTGACATGAATTTAATCGTTATTGGCCAATGTATGCATTTTGCTATTTGTTAATTGCCTCCATATAAGCAATCTTGTCCTTACGCTCTTCAACATCTGTAGGTAGGATCTATGTCAGTGAAAAAGTCAGTAATTACAGTCTTGGGCAAAATGCAGTTATGGGTCTTGGTGTATTTTTTAAAATCGTGTTTAAAAACCTGAGTAGCAGATGATGGTAAGAACTGAGCATACAGGAACTTTTAGTTTTGAAGTACAGTAGGATCTTCAAAATAATGTTCCATGTCTGTTAATGAAAGATTTCATCTCTTACATTTCCTCTAAAATAGTTGGCTAGCCTTTTATACTAGTATATTATAGAGAATAAACACATTTTATTATTCTGTGAAAGACAGATAATTTTGTAGCTGATCTCATTTCCAAGGGTAGCGTGCTTTTACAGGGCTCCACATCCAACCTTGTTTTCCCCAACCAGAGGTCCTTTGGCCTTTGGAGCTGTCCAAGGCCTGCTGGAGGGCTGCAGGCCTTGACTCAGCGCCAGGCCAGCCTACTGAGCAGAAAGGTCAGCGAGCCACACAAACCCAAAAATACATTTTAGCTCTTTAGCTGAAAGCCATGGAGCCTCCTGTCATGCTTTGCTGAAAGTCACTGCAGACTGTGGCATCCACTGTGTGCCACTTCACTGTAGTAACTCGTCTTCCTTGAAAGGCAGGTTTGGATAGGCAGGAAATTTGCTACATTATTTTTGGGATGCTGGAGAGTGCACACACAGTGTGTTTATGCTTTATTTCTTTTTTCTTTTTCACATTTCTGTTGAGTTGTCGTTGTTGGTACTTAGGAGAAAAATCTTGAATACATGGTATCCATTATTTCTGTCCTGGTAGTTATTATCACTAGTTGTCACACGCCTACTGTCACTGAAATTCAGAAGAGTGGAACTTACATAAAAGGAAGACTGACTTTAGTATAGAAGGAAGACTGACTTTAGTATAGTTAGATTACAATTCCTGATGAATTCCCTCTGCCAGTAAAAGAGAGTGATACTTCTGTCTCACTTTATTACTGAAGATGTCATATGGTGATGCATGTAGTTTTACAATGTTACAGGAAGTGAGGAATGAAATAAGAGAGAGAGGCTATAAATAATGAAATATGTTTGCTCCAACTCAGAATGTTTCAAGAGTGGATGGGACATCTGTGGAAAAAGTAAAGAATATGAATTCAGTTACGTATATTGATTTGGAACCGCTTGAAGTTTGGAGAAAAAAGATCACAATTAAGTTGTCAAAGAAAAATAGGAGAACATAAAGTGGTAATGGAGAAAATGGAGATGTAGAGAAAGATAAACTTGAGCTCTGAACATTAAGAGATGTGATAGAATTATAAAGGAAGGATTAAACAAATATGGAAATACAAAGAAGGGGGTGTGGCTAATCTGAGAGATCTATTTTTATGTTTACATTTTGGGTCAAACTGCAAATAGGAAATTAAATAAGGCATTGTCATAGTCATGTCACAGAAATCATAAAACCATGACAGGCATTTGAAGAATAGAGAGTGGAAAAAATGTAAAAATAATTGAAAAATTATCTGAACATGGATTTACTCTGAAATACAGAGTATTTTGGGGTTTAGTCTGAAATACAGAGCATTGTCTCTACTCCTGACAGAGAGAATTAAAAGTTCCCTCAGCTGGGTTCTTTCTGCTTGAGGATCTCAAGGTACATGGAAGAGAGAAGCACGCACTATGAAAGGCCATGCTGTTATTCTGGCTGGATTAATAGCAATCTGTAAGAGACTGCTTGTAGCTACAAAAGTGAGCGAAGTCAGGAAATATAGGAGTTGAGAATATAACCTGGACAAGTAATACCCTGCTCATTTCAATGGATTGTTTTAAGATGTTGTTTCAAGAGGCTAAGCAAGGATCCAATGGAAGGTCTAAGTAGAGAAGTGCTGACTGCTGTACTATTTCTGTGGGCTTGGAGGTTGATCTGTGTAGTAATTGAGGTACTCCATAGCTATTGTCTACTCAGCTCTGGCTTGCATGGAGACTTCACCGTTTGATAAATCGTGGTTCTTGTCATTTAAAGATTGACATGACTCAGAACTGTATATATTTTTGGCTGAAATGCACAATTATTGGCAAAATAAATAAACACCAACAACAAAAGCAACAAAGAAGCAAAACAGCCAAACAGAAACCATGTTTATTACATTGCTTATAAACAGGAATTTCTTTCCAGTAAAGCAAAAGGCTGCTGTCTTGGCTCAACTGTGACCTGGCCTAAGGTGTGCTGATGTCAAATAACTGCAGACTGAAACAGCATTGTCATTTGCTTTCTTTTCAGTTGTTATCAGGTTCTTTGTATTTGTTGGAGTCAGCTCTTAGTGTTTACTGCAAGATAGAGCAAGCATCCTTAGCGAAGTTCTAATGAGGACTTTGGCTCTGGCTGCTGGCGGTCCAGGTTTTCTATTACCAGGAGCAGGACTGGGTTGTCTATATCCTCCAAGCTCAAACCTGTGGGAAAGCTGCTGTGGCCACCAGGTCATCTCCCTTTACTTGGACAGGACTCAGTGGTGCAGAACAGAAAGTTCAGGTGATGTTAAGTGCTAGGAAACAAAAGGCAAAAATCTTACTTCAGTATTACTCCCTCCTAAGTTTCTTCTTACACTTAATTTTAAGTGTCATTTCCACTGATCTTGGTTGGAACTGCATGCATAATCTGGTTAGCAGGAAAATTGTCAGGATGTGCAGAACTTCAGGTGGTCTTGCTGACGGGCTTGCTTCCCTGGAAATTTATGATGGTTTTGCCTTGATTCAGGGAAGCCGGGAATCTGACCGAATCCCCACAGCTGCCTAGATTTCAAACTAAAATTAACTCTTCGTCTTTATGTAGCCTGTGCTGAGTTTGTAACTATCAGGTACGAATTTTAAACAGATTAAAGATAAGACGACGTTGTTGACTGACAGTAATGACAAGTAACTATTCTTAATACCATGCAATAGAAGCTATATAGCATATATCACAGACATCTAATCACTACATCTTATCTCTGTGGACTTCTGTAGTCACAAATATTTAGAAGGAAAAGGCAGAGGAATGTGTTTTTCCATTCATAAGATGTAAAAGTTGGTTTGTTTTTCAGTAGCAGAGGTCAATAAAAAGGCAAAAGAAGTTACCAGTTGATGCAGTCAGAATCAATCTGAATTGGTATAAACTTCATTGACTAAGAGACATTTTAAGAGATCTTCAGTTTATTCTGGGATGGAGGAGAACACAGGAAAAAATACATGCCTGTCTCCCAAGGTAATGTTGTGTGAGATGAAAATGAAGTCAAAGCAGCATCTGTGAATAAAAGGAAATTGTACCTGTTTTCCTCAGTAGTACATGTATTGGCCTTTGACATTAAAATCTACCTAGAGGAATGTCAGCTGTATATTCCAGTGGGTTAGTTATTTCTGTTGTGACTTTTTCTTTTCTTTACCGCTGTTAAGTCCAAGAAGCTTGCAATATAAATTTGCAATGTGGTTTCCCTGTATTTGAATTGCAGTGAGTAAGACTGAGGCCTGCCTCTTACTCAAATTTATGACAAATTGCCAGAATACATCTTGCATTTCTGGAGGCAAAAGTGGGCTGAGTGTTTAAAGTTTAAATGGTTTATTTTTCCACTGATGCATGACAAATTTAAACATGTTACTGCATAAGTGTTTATGAGTTTTTCACTCAAATCATCAGTGCATTAAAAGGAGAATTATTGCTAAAAATATTGAAGCCAAGGGAAATAGGGAGAGAAGAGAGCAGCTCGTGGGTAGCCAGAGCTGAAAACATACTGCAGTATTACGAAGACTCCATAAATATTTAAAAAAATGGGGAGGTTTTAACCCTTTCATGTTTGATCAATATTATAGATTATATAGCGCTGTTGTCTTAGACTATCCCTGTATGTTATGGCTGTAAAGTTTTCTGTTTGAATTCATCTTTGTGCCTTTTTAAAAGTTTTGTTCTGGTCGTGGTTGCTGAACTTGATCCAGAATCCTGCTTGAACATGTTTTTGTAATGTTTTAGTTTTATATCATCAAGTTATGTTGCCTTTCAAATAATATGCCATAATGTACAAAGATCGTGCATACAATGAGAAAGCTCATGAGAAATGTTCAAGATACATGTCCATGTTTTAGTGATGATGTTTTGGATACAGTTGGTCAGAATTTCGTGGAAACTCACAAAATATTTTCTCAGGCTTTTCTATTTCTTGCTGTTTATTTTCATTTGTAAGAGGTGCTTATATCTAACGGTTAACTCTTTTATACTGAATTCATTAGGGCTGCTAGTTTGATTGAAAACCTATCTAAATTCCCTTTTAAATTCATAGATTGTTCTTGAAGAAAACTAAGGATAAGACTTTTCATACAGAAAAATTTTTGAGTGTTTAGACCCGATCTGAATGAAGTGCTATGCAGACAACTAAGCCAAGAACAGTACGCATTTTTACTATTATGGTAGAAAGAACTATGATAAAAATGCCACAATTTAAAAAAAAAAAAGCAGCAGTTACCATAGCTTCTCTGAATGATCGTGAGTAATACTTGCACACATACTAGGAAGTGTTTATTTGTTGGGTCTTAAGGGCCAGTCAGTAAGAGCCATTTTGTAGTACAGTGCAAACTGCGTTGTTGCTTGTTTAGCCCAGAATGTGTCAACTTGTTGCTAGAGCAGATAGATCTGGGCAATGATGCCCAGAGTTATGTCGCACTGAGAAAACAGATGTTCAAATAATGTGCAAAAAGTTACCTGTGTGGAAGCATGTGCTCCATTCACTCAGTGCCCTCTGGCACAGCACATCTCTCTCTTTTCTGTTATGTCACTCCTAAGTGCTTTCAGTCACAAATGAAAACATCTTAGAAACGAGAGGAGAGATTCAAAGCACATTAGCAATTCAAAATAATTTATTCTGAACACAACAAAAAATATTGGAGAAGTAAATATAGCTATCAGGGCTCAACAGTTCAAAAATCCAGACCTTATTTGAAGTCTGTCGGCCTCCCTTCTATGCAGAGACCAAAGGAGTTACCATTGGGCCTGACTCCTGCTTTCTCTGCTCCCTAATTTCCTTACCTTCAAATTGTCTCTATCTGGCTACTGTAACAGATTCAGATCTACGAGAGCTGCTCCAAAAGTAATACTTCCTGTTTTATTTTGTTGACCCACAACATCAGAGGTTGATGTTGGTGGGATGACAGTAGAGGTTGAACCTTCCCACCAGTATTCCATTGCATTTTGTTGCCACGTGACAGATGGCAGCAGAGAGGAGGTCTGACAGAATGGCTTCTGACATGGGAGTATGTGGGAAGCAACAGTGAGTGTGCCTTTGAATCCCTCCACGTGGACACGGTCACATCCAGTGACGTTTGCTGACGCTTGCTGAACAGGTATGGAGACCAAACAGTGGATGAGAGCACAGTGAGGTGGTGTGTGGTGTGTTTCAGCAGGGGTGATGGTGACAGTAGGTCTCCTCTGCTGGTGCAGATTTTTACAAGGCATACAGGCTTTTGTTCACCACCAGTGAAAATGCATAGCTAATGGTGGTGACTATGTTGAAAATAAGTGTTTTGTAGCTGAGAATTTGCTCTATTGGTGCTATTGTGCTCTTTGTGTCTGTTATGGTTTCCATGGGAATAAATAGGAGGCATTACTTTTGGTGAAACCTACATTATAATATATTGAGTTTTTTCCCTTTTTCCATGCCTAATGCTGTTTCCTCACTTCAGTATGTCCTTGGCCACTCTTCAAGGCAAATTACTCTCCTTTAGGCCTCTGCTGTGTTGCAAGGTCCTTCAATGTGAAATATTGATAGCTAAGTTTGTAAGAATTCATTAAGGAAATTTAAATTCATAAACGTCACCAGGCACTTCAGAGCAACTGTTGCTCAGTGTTTAATCGTTCAGCATTTCTAACCAGTACCATACTCTTCAGGTCTGAATTGCACTCATCCATGTCAGTAAGGACAGATTTTACTGCCTTGGTTTGTGCACTAAGCCTGGTACACTAAGGACTATTATAGTGAATATGAATAATATTTTAAAATAGTATTGAATACTATTTTTTGAATACAAGCAGTAAACATTTTAAAAAAGAAGAAGCTAAATAATATAAAATGAACAGCTAAAAAGAGAGTATGCTGTTACAAGAAAAAAAAAGGGAGTATAGCTACATCGAGTCCTTTGACTGCACTAATGTGCAAGAGGTTAATTTTTTTTTTCATTGGTGCACTTCTCAGTGTGATTTCCTATCATTAAAGTACAAGTAACAGAAGATCTGACTTACTCTTTCTTTGGCTAACAAGGGCTGTTACTAAGTAAGGGACATTCAGTTGTCTTTGAAGCTAAACTTCTTCCCCAAAGGTGTGTGAATTTCTGAAGAAATCAGGGAAAGGAGTTTGAAATCCCAGAAGCATAAATGGAAAAGAGAAATAGGCACTAATGCCTATAATGTAATCACAGCTGAGAAGCTGTTGAGATCTACCTCTCTATTTCTCACTGGGAAGTATGGGTCAGATATGACACCACTTCCTCCTTGTAAAGCATAGTCAGCAGAGGGCTACAAATATGATAAAGGGTGTGGAACACTCTTGTATGAAGAAAGGCTGAGACCTGAGTCTGTTCAGCCTTGAGAAAAGAAGACTCAGATGGGATCTGATCCACGTCTATAAATATCTAAGGAGTGGGAGGCAAAGGGACGAGGTTGGACTCTTCTCGCCAGTGTGTGGCGATAGGATGAGGGGAAATGGCCACAAACTGAAGCATAGGAAGTTCTGCACAAATGTGCGTGGGAACTTCTTCACAGTGAAGGTGACAGAGCACTGGCACAGGCTGCACAGAGAGGTAGTGGAGTCTCCTTCTCTGGAGGTGTTCAAGACCCACCTGGACGCCTACCTGTGCAACCTGGGCTAGGGAGCTGCTTTGGCAGGGGGTTGGACTAAGTGATCTCTAGAACTCCCTTCTAACCCCTACAGTTCTGTGATTCTGACTCAGTCCAATCCTAGAGATTTTCCTGCTTGTTCATGGAAATAGGATGTTACTGGAATGCCTCAGCATAATCACGATCTTTCTCATTCATTAGAAAATGTTAGCTAAATCCACTCTGCTTTTTTTCAGACAGATGAACATGCAGGAGAACAACCTACAGTGTTAAGAACCTGTGGTTTCATCTTCTTCCTGAAGCCCCAATTTGCTGACTTGGTAGCTGGTCATATACCATGACTTGCCTCTCTCAGATCCAACAAATAATTTTTTCAGACTTTTCCAGAGTGGGAACATGTAATTACTCAGACTGCTTAGGTGAGTGATATACCAGAGCTGGAATACAAAGTGATATTCTTTAGAGTCATTAAAAACTAATAGAGAATGAGAGCTAATGAGGCAAAACAGAACTAGAGAATGGACATTAATTTCCTTTCAAAATAATTTTGGGAGCAGATTTTTCCAGAGGATGAAAGAAAAAAAAAAATCACCCTTTGTTAGCTGAAGCAGCTTTGCAAATAAACAATTTATATGAAAACAGATAAATTGTATTCTCCTCTGCAGAAAAGGTAGAATTCTAAATTCTGACACATTTTCAACTATTAAAAATTACTATTGGAATATGTCCATAATTTTAATTTTTATTTAAAGTTTTACTTACTTTATATTTTATGATTCCTGTCAAATTCTTACTCTCTTTTAATTATTGTTTTTCTTTTTTTTTTAAATATATTTCTCAGTATCCCAGAGACTTGGGTGAAGAGTTTTTTCCCCTGGTAAATAGATAGAAAACAAGCTATTTGCCAGCTATTTCACTGACAACTGGGCTCTTGCAAGGTCACTCTCAAAAGCTTGTAAACTTAATTAAACTCTCTTGGGAGCTTTGAGATGAAGAGTTAGTTGAAAAGTGTTGGATTGACAGAAATTTTAATCTGTTCCCAGTGCCACAGCCAACAAAACCACAGGCAGAGGGACAAGGCAGAACAGAGCTGTGCTCCTTGGTTCCGGCAAAATGACATAGAGATGGAGCAAAATCTCTTAGGTTACTTTCCAAATTCCTTCTGAAGAATCTCTGCACTCCATTAGTGTTTTGAATTCCATCAGCTCTGTCATGTGTTTAGTGTTGTCATCTAATAAGAAAATACTTTAGAATGATTTTCAATGTCAGTATATTTATTCTGATTTAACCTCAGTGCACTTTGTGACTGCGTGAAGAAAGTACTGTGTATGGTACTATATTTCTAATGAATAAAATAGCATTTCATACAGCTTTCTTCTATGCTGTCATCAGAGCAGTCATGTGGGAATGCATCTCTCCACCTGCACAGGTCATGGGCACTACTGGGACTACTTTTCTCCATCAGATTTACAGTCAACTCTTTACATTCTTGGACTTGATCTCTGTATAGGCAAAATGCCCAAATGCCCCCCACCTTTCAAAACGTAGTGGGAATGTTATTTCTGATCAGCAGACACCATGATCCAGTCCCAGCTCTTGGAGTTGCAACCCTGTGCCTGTGGAGGTGCGGCAACTGGGAGGGATCCCCAGGCTCCATATGGGACATAGTATTTAGCTGCTATGCATCCATAATGTGAAGTTGGTGTGATGAGGAAGAGATTTATTTGTCTGAAGTAAACCAGTCCCTCATAGCCTAGAAATATAGCTGTTTAATCCAATCATTTCCATGGTAGCCCTCCCCTAATTACCTTTATTCCAACCATGTCCAGATTTTGGTATGTCTGACAGTATTGCCCTAGCTTTTGTGACCTTGTATCTCATTGATATATTCCATTAGATGCAATTATTTTCTTCTTTTATAGAAACGCAGAGTTGGAGCTACAGTTATGCAGCTTCTGTGTGCATGCATGACTGCATCAGAGGTGGAAAAATAGGGAGAGAGGCTTTTAAATTGCAGACTTTCTTGTAAATTTTCCTTGATGCATTGGTAAATTTGAAAAAGTTTAATTTAAGGTACTTCTTAGTGGTGTCATCTTCCAAAGAATAAATCATCTGGTGTGTTCTTAAAGCACCTCCATTGAAATTGTGCTCGTAACTAATACAAGTGTGCACATCGCCCCCTTTATAAAAAAAAAAAACAACAATAAAGCAAATTGTAATCAAAAAACCAATTGGTCTAAACTACTGGATGCATTTCTCATTTTTAAGAGCTGAGCAGTGTTAGACTAGTTCATAATAGTGCATTTTCACTTGCAGCCAGTGCTCTTAACTACTCGTATCTTTTTCTGTAGATTTATTGTTGCTAAGGGAAATTCTTTAGACTCCCCTGAGAAATGTGGCACGTTCCCACACTAATGGAAACTCCTGTATTCTGGTAGTGTACAGTTTTTAAGGGACTTCTCCTGCTGCAAGTTACATCATGCGTTATGAACGCAATGGCGCTGGGAACGGGTGTTCTCCTAGTGACGATGTAAACTCTCTGGTGTAAATATTGCATTTTTAAGGAAAAGGAATGAAAAAGCTCTCCAGTAACAACCCAGGCATTCCAGACTAGTTAATTGTAATGCTAGATGACGGTCTGGAGAGAATTCATTCTCTTCCTGAAGTGCTAGTAGCTGATTTATTCACTGAAAGTTTTAGGTGGAAATGAAACCAAGGAAAATAGAAAACAGTTTGAATAATGGCTTAACTGTTATGGAAAGATGAACTTGGTCTAATCTCACACTCTCCGTAGCAGTGACCAATTCCATTTATGGGTTTGCTAAAGGGTGAATAAAATTGTGCACCAAAGTCTGGAATCATTCCTCCTCATCCCTGCCTGCTAAGCAGTAGCTCTTTGGATTAGAGTAGTAAAGTGTGTAGAAGTAGAACTCAACTTCTGCTGTCAGAAGCAGCATCTCTTCATTCCTGGCAGAAAACCACCTAAAAAGAAAGGAGACAAAGCTGTAGAATAAAACCAGAAAAAATATATTTGAATTACAAAAAAAAAAAAAAAAATCAGCAATAACTGGAATTGTTAGTAGGAGCTTTATCTATTAATTTGATATAATTTTAATATGTTTTTGATGGGCTTTTTAAAGACCATTATCAATTTCTACTTGTACATGTATTATCAGGAATACTTTACAGCCAATAGAAGCTCAGGTTTTGTGTCAAAGTGTACTTGAAGAACGCATTCAGTAAAGATTTAACATAGAATGAACAGGTGCTGCAAAATTTTGAGATCAAGGTTTGTGTGTTATGTACAGTAATTTGTTCTCCCTTTGGAATTCTATGCCTGGGGCTATTTATTTTGTTCTTCCGTCAATACACTCTTAATCCTCTCAAGCGCGGCTGAGAGGATCTGTTCCATGAAGTGTAAAACTGAGGCATTATCCAGAGCCTCCTGTAGAGACTGGGTTCCCCCGTTCAAGGCTCTCATGGCACTTTCATCCCCTACAAGCAGTGTTCTGGTGTGCTTTGTTACTGGTCCCGAGTCATTAGGGAACTGATGAGATCCCTAACTAAATGGACACAACTTCCCTGAACTGTTACTACCAAATTCTGCTTCACGTTTCTGAGGTTTCTAACTTTTAACTTACGTGAGTGCTTCCACAGAACTGAGCAAACACCAGTTGCTGCTGGCTGTGTATCAGGACAGGGCTGTGGCACTGCGGCCTGCACGCTCCAGTACCCCAGGGGCCCCAGGTACTGGCTTGGGCTCTGCATATAGGAGGGGAACGCCTCCTGCCATGGTGGTCAGTCCACTTTCAGAAAGAGGTCAGACCTTTAAACCCAATCATTTTTCAGACTTTTTAGTTATTTCCTCAGTTCCCCTGGTCTGGGCACTCCTGAAAAAACGTTAGTAAGATGTCTTCTTTTCAGCATGCCTCAGCCTGGCCAGACATAACCTCCAGGTCCAGAAGCATGTGCACATCGTATTTTTGTGGATGTGAGCAGGGGACTGCTGAGCCTGAGGAAGCATGTGAGGAACAACTTGAGTGAGACTTGCTTCTGGCATTTTTTAGCCATCAAGTCAGCATATTAACTGGAGCTGTATTTTTAGCCAGTGTTGCTTCCTAGCAACAGACCATTTACTGTACTATGGGCTTAAAATGTATTAAATAATTTTAACTTTCCCACTTTAACCTCTGTGGATTACAGTAATGCCTCAAGGCTCTTTCCTACACTGCACTCTGTGCCTTCCGGTGCAAGGCAGCAAGCTGCACTCAGGGCCAATCTCTGCTTAACCCCAAATACTGTTAAACTTAGCTAGTGTAGGGGGGATGACATTATTTCTGCTACCTTCCTGCTAAACAGCTAGCTAGGTGTACAGTTTAGGAACTCAAAGACACTGCTATCCAGAATCTGTCCTGATTTCATAAGTTCAAAATATAAAAAAATAGCCAAGTCATTATGGAAAAGTTGTAAATAAAGTGGAAGATAAAATCAGAGTCAGGGTGATTAACCTTTACATTTGTTAAGTTTGCAAATTTTATGGTTATTTCCATGGGATAATGACAGTATAAATTTTGTTGGTTCATTTCTTCTAACGTTATAATTTTTCTTTTTTCTTTTTATTTCTTTTGAATTCTAAATGTTTAAGACTTAGCACTAAGTGATTTTCTGTTTTTGGTTTAATGATAAATCTTATGTTCAAATTATCACATTACATTGCAGAACAAACTCCCTAACTAGTTTGATTTTCATTTGTAACTGATGTGCTCATCATGCTGAAGGCAGGTTGGAAATCTGTCTGGCTTGAGCAGCTTACTGTCTGAATAAAAGCTGCTCTGTATAAAGAGGTTATTTCAAATGAAGTATATAAATAGGCTAGACCTCATAGTGAAAGAAGGCAAAGGTCACACAAGTCATTTTCTTCCTTACTGTCCTGCCTTCTAACTGTTGATTAAATCTGAAGAAAATCTCCCCCTCTGACAGAGAACCTACCTTTCCATTGCCACGCCACAGTCACTTAGACTGCAGCAAAAATTACTTTTACACACAATTTCAGTAGACAGAAATGACAGTACAAAATATAAAATAGTAAAACTTCTCTAAGTTCCTGGCAATGATAGCTACTCATCATAGGCTTCTAAAAGTAACTGAAAGTTTAATTGTAAATTAGATTAGCCAAAGTATTAAAAAATACTTTAATTGTTGTGAAGTTCTGAAAGTATTTTGTAATGTTGTGAACTGGATTTTTAATTGATCTTTTTTAAAATTGAGTTTTGGAAAATGTGAATATTATCCAAATGTACAAATACTTTTATATTTGAAATATTTTAAAATACTAAAAACATTTTCAAATGGTTTCTACCATTTGCCAGGAATATCTGTTGATCTGTCCCTTGTAACTGTAGTTCTGTCCCATTCAGAACTTGCCTCTAAAGATACAAATCTCCTGGGATTTAAGAATTTATTTTGTCAGTTTATTATAATCTTTTGTCATATTTTCTTTCCTACTGTAAACTTTATTTGAGAGATATAACATTTTCATATAAGCTTTCTGACAAATTATTTCTACTTGATTTTTTTTTCTTTCTTCTTTTTTTAATATGTGTAGGCAGAGTGTTTTTTTAGTGTTTCTGGAAGTGATAACCTAATCCTTTACCCTGTAAAGGGTTCTCGGTTAAAATGTGAGGTACAAGTCTTTGGGCTAATTTTGCTGTTATTTATGCATGAGTGAAGAAAATCACAGCTGTCGGGCTTTGTGCACACTGTGTAAGATGTTTATGCAAATCACTGAATATGTAATTTTGCATGCTTAATAATATTTTGCATATAATCAAACATTTCCATTTTAAAAACAGAGGAGATGATGAAAAATGGCTGTTGTGGTTGGTGAAGTCTCTTATGTTTAGGGTAAGGAAAAAGGTAAACATACAGCCCTATGACCATGTATCAATTCTTGTCTGGTGGGAATAAAAATGATACTTCTGCCTTTCTGTGCTTCAGGTACTTTTCTATTTAATTATCAATTAATATCAACTGTGGTAATGACTATATTGCATGGACTGAAATTAAAATCCCAGCAGTTGGGTAGATGGAAGATAAGTTTAACTGTTACCAGCAAAATGAAAATCATCAGTGTATTCATAGCTCAGTAAATCACCCAAATCCAAATAAGTGTAAGTTTCTGATGAGGGGTTGCACTTAATAACATACAATCCTAACTCAGAAGTTTCTTAAAATTAATTCCTGCGTCAGATATCAAATTTTACAATTCTAATCTTGTTAAGTCCAGTTTTCATTTTGCACTTGCATTTCAGTAAATGTAAACTAGAAAAAAAAATCATTTTGGTTTACTCCTAGTATTATTCAAATCATTGCATAATGTTACAAGGCATTGATTTGGCCCCTGCTGCTGGAAATGAATTATTCAGGCAGCTCTAATTAGAAAGATAGAATCACAGAATCATCAAGGTCAGAAAAGACCACTAAGATCATCAAGTCCAACCATCAACCCATCATCACCATGTCCACTAAACCACATCCCTCAGTGCCATATCTCCAGAGTTCTTGAACACTTCCAGGG
Organism: Odontophorus gujanensis; assembly: GCA_013399175.1. Classification (NCBI taxonomy): domain Eukaryota; kingdom Metazoa; phylum Chordata; class Aves; order Galliformes; family Odontophoridae; genus Odontophorus; species Odontophorus gujanensis. Next base: position 392,929 of record VXAB01007535.1, on the reverse strand, counting down.
ATGGTGACTCTTACCTCCCTGGGCATCTGATCCAATACCTCACCACTCTTTCTAAGAAGAAATTTCTCCTAATATCCAACCTGATCCTTCCCTGGCACAACCTGAGGCTGTTGCTTTCCTGCCTTGTTGCATACCCAACAGAGACCTTTCTCTCACGTTCTGACAGGACCTTTGCACATATTGAGTGTGCTGCCTCTTGAGTATGTCTGTTTTTCTCTGTTGGCAGAGGGAGCCCAAGTGGCCAGCCACTCAATATCTGAAGTTAGGGGAAATGGATGCTGCCGGGATGTTCTTTTCTCTGCTGACTCATAAAAGCTTCTAGAAAAATGACATTAAATTAGACCATAAGAATCTTCAGCATAGTTGTGGACTGGTCATAACAAGCTGTGCAGTGCAAATAGCAAAGTATGCCATAAAAATATATGTAACTCAGGCAGTAAATATGCAATTAAATAGTAGAGATTAACTAAAGATGAAACCACTGTAATGTGATGCCTTCTTTGACCCTTTCATGAAATAGTCTTGAAAAAACAGAAAAAGCAGAGGAGTGGTGGAACGCGATCTTCAGCACTGAGTTTTTGGTTTACAGACCAACAAAGCAGTTGCTTGAAATCTGCCGCTTTTCCATACTCTGTGTACAGCTACTTGTTCATTATTCTTATTTTGTTCAACTTCATCTCCATTTGGGTCTCAATTTATCATGAGTTTTAAGCCTTACTTTGGTGGCTTTCTCCTGTCTGTGCCTGCTCTGTAGCTGTCAGATGAAGTATGTTAGGGGAACGAGGCAGAGATATTCTGGGACTGCAGTCTTAGGAGCTGAGCTCTTCTTGTTTGTGTCATGACCAAGATACTTCTTTCCTATAAGAAACTTTGGAGCCTGGAAGCTTTCAGGAGTGAATTATTGGATTTGACTTCCGTGCTCTTTCCAGATCCTTGTGTCTGGATCTGGTGCTTCTGTCCATTGTGAGCAGGTGGTGCCCCAGCATATACTTTACCAGCTCCAACGGTGCAAAGCATCAATAACTTCATGAGGCAGCCAGGGAGGTCTGCCCAAAATTCAGCCTGGAGCAGTGTTGTGATACATCCTTGGTGTATTATTCTGAATAATACAGCTCAACGAAAATGTGACTAAATCCAAGCAGCACCGTCTGTCCCACTGGAAGATTGTGAAGGTCAGTGCTCTAGTGCTGTCCCTGAATCTTGTTTTTTTAAAGGTCAGGATAATTCAATCAAAAAATGTTGTATAATAATCATTAGGACTATGCTAAACTTGAAATATTCCATACTGTCTTCTATATTGTGCCAGAAAGATGTCAGCTGTTATGAAAGCTATGGATATCTAATGTAAATTTTGTGTTGAGCTTCTGATTTTCTCTTTTATGTGTAAATGACAAAAGGTGAAATAATCAAATTTATTTCAAAGCAAAAAGGCGTGGAGAGATCGAATGTCAGTGTTAATGTGACAATGGGCCATAGAGGGCTGGAAAAAAAAAAAAAAAAAAAAAAAAAAAAAAAAAAAAAAAAAAAAAAAAAAAAAAAGAAACCCTTTGGAAAGTCTAAGATAGCATTTTCAATTGTTAATATTCAGAAAGAGATGTTTTAGCTGTAGTTTTCTGTAGACTTGAGAATTCTGAGCAGTGCCCCTGGCAGGCAGGACACAGCTGGCTGGGGCTGAGGAGGCAGAGCTCCTCCATGCTTCTGCATCACTGTCTGCCTCTGCCTCAGTTGCAGTCCTGCCACGCAGTGACTTTATGCTGCTGGCAGCACTTGCTCTTTTCATCCATCTGTATTGTCCCAGTTACAAGATGAATTCTATTAAGATTACAGTAAAACATGTCTTTTAAGTTTTCTTTAGTAAATCTAAATAGAGGACTCTGAATCATACATACAGGAAATAATACTTTAGCAGTAATAATAAGATCCCAGGGATAAAACATCATCTTGAGTTCTTCTGAAAATTAACCTTGCATGCTCCACCAAAACTACCTTAATGCCCTCTTCTCTCCCTGCTTTGAAGTGTTATTCTGTTGCACACAATCTTCAATTAGCTGACTCCTTTCTAAGGATTTTGGTGAGCCACAGAAATGTTTGTAATAGGTGGTTTTTTATGATATAACGTTACCAGTCTCCCGTTCATGGTATGGGAAGCCACCCATGTCCCCATCTTTTATGGCTGTCTAGTATGATGTGTCCCATTCTGAGGAAAACACCAAAACCTTTCAACATTTTTATGTCCATACTGCTCTGCAAATTTAGCATTGTCTTGTAGTTCTTGTTTTCTAACGCTGTATTGCTGTTGTTATCGCAACAGAATTTTCTGAGTTCTGCTATCAAATGTAATTTACTTAGTGAGGTGCATATGCCTAGATAAATGTTTTGAAATCTGACTTGATGAAAAACGCATGCCTAAATGTTGAGTTGACTTGGTACTTGTTGAGTTTCCTACTAAACTTGTCATCAAGGAACTGCTAAGGACCAGTCACAGATATCCTTATGCTGCTATAACATATTTTTCAACGTTTTCTGTATCACAGCTGTGCTAACAAAACATGAAAGACATCAGTGTAGTTGCATAAGTGGAAGAGTTAAAAGTGAGTTTTACCAAGCACTGTGTTTAACGCAGCAGCAGCTCAGTGCCGTGCAGCTCTTTGCTCACTCTCCTCAAAGTGAGATGGAGGTGAGAATCAGAAAAAGGTAAAACTCGTGGGGTGAGATAAAGACAGTCTCACAGGACAGGAAAGGAAGAGAAAGTAATAATGATAAAAATTCACAAAACAAGTGATACACAATTTGCTTATTAATCAACACATCTCCCAGTAACTAGTGTCCAGCTGGTTCCTGCAGGGCAGCATCTCCCCCTCAACTTTTATCACTTCGCATGAACCTTAGGCTATGGGACACATCTTTGGTCGGTTTGGGTCCCTGTCCTTGTTCTGTCCCCTCCCAGCTCCTCGTGAACCCCCAGCTCCTCACTGGCAGGGCAGCACGGGGAGCTAAACATTCCTGGGATCTGTGCAGCACTGCTCAGCGATGACTAAAACATCCAGGTGTTATCAACATTATTCTCATCCTAATTCCAAAATGTCAGCTACTAGGAAGAAAATTATCTAAATCCTAGCCTAAACCCAGGACACTAAGGATATTAAATTTATTTTACATAAGGCAAGAGATGACAGGTGAAAAAAATAAGTGAAATCAGAAACTAAGATGTAACAAAATCAGTGGCCTTCCAGGTTGTTCTGGGGAGACAGCAAATGAAAAGGAAGATAAATAATAATAATGCAGTGTTGCACAAGGACTGGACCATCCTGAAAAATACAGGTGTAGTTATCTGCTTAATGCTGCCTTCCTGGCACCAGTGCCAGCTGAGCAGTCTCCTTTCAGCTGTGCTGGGAGCTGCCTGTTCTGTAGGAACATGGATTCGAAGAAGGAGCAACTGCAGCTAGGGCTGCCCCTCATCTCCTGCCTGCATGGCTGGGCAGAGCATTGGGCCTCATGCAGAAGTTAACCCTGTGTAAATCCTGCATGACATGAGTAGGAAATCATAGACTGAATGTGGAGTATGGGAATGATGATGGTACTTTCCCCTGAGGCTGCAGCACTGCAGATGGCCTTTTATTCCATGCAGGTTATGGAGCCAGCAAAAGAGATGAACTTGAAAATATTTGTCTTAATTTAGCAGAGAAGACCTATTTGTGTGCAGAATCTGGTTTTATTTATATCATAAAGATTAGTTTCCTGTGCTAAACCCCCGACTTTATTTATATCCAGGGTTAGAGATAATGAGCCCTAAGTGCAGCTCAGGCAGGAGGTACAGGATGGCCTTAAGTTCATGGGACAGTGCTGTGACCTAATCCCAACTTTCCCTGCTCTGCCTCACCAACCTGGGGGATGCTCGGAGCTTCACTTCTCCCTGTGACACCCTGCCCTTGCAGATCCTTTCAGGGAGCCAGGAGGCAAATGTTGCCCAAATAGCTGCTCTATTGTAGCTGCACCAGGGCCTCATTTTTATGCAGTTTATTTTTATGCAGTCCTAAGATGCTCAACAAATGGGTTTGAAATGTTTAACGTACTAACACATCAGTTTGGGGACTGTCTGATACTTGACTGCTCACATTTTGTAATTTGTAACCTACCCTGTAGAGACACAATACATGAGTGAAGATGCTGTGCCTCCAAGGACTGGGTTATTTGGGGAATCATCCTAATATAAAGACCAAAGTACTCATTTTTTAAATATTTTTTTCTCAAAAAAGATTAAGTCACCATTTCTATGTTGTAATATAAACAAAGTTGAGGGGAGAAGGCTTGGAAATAATATTGCAGTGCTAGACAAACTGATTCAGTGGCATTGAAATGTCATTTCTAGAATTATCCGGCTTACTGGGAGTGTTTCAAGGAATAACCTTCTGGCGTGGCAGAACACAGGGCAGGGATTAGACAGAGCTTGCACAGGGGGCCAGATTCTGCCCTGTGGTAATTAGGGTTGTGGGAGCATAAATGATGGCAAGAACTATCCCAGCAGTTGCCGTTTTATTTTTAAATCTCTGTGGTGTGTTTGAGATAGCATTTTTCCCTGGTAGGAGTGGGCTCACAACACTTCTATATTAAAAAACAAAAAGATAATGAGATGATGTTCTGACAGGACTGTACAAGTGAGTTTGAGTTTTGTTTACAGAAATGTAGTGCATATTTAAAACCCTGCTTCAAGAGAGAGGTGTCTGATTTTGATTAAAGTGTAAGAAACCCAGCAATATTATCCTGTGAGCAGGACCTGGAGTTTTTAAGAGTTTTGAAATCATTTTTCAAATTTGACCCTTAAGAATCTCAGGTTGCTATTAAACAGTGTCAGAATGAAGTATTCAAAAGACACAGCTTTGATTTTGTATCTGTCCAAATGCACAATGCTATATGCATCTGCCTTGTGCTTCAAGAGGCTGAAAGAAATTGGAGCTGATTAAATAATGGTAATACTGTTATTTTCAATAATATTCTTTCGATCGGAGTGTCTTTGCTATGTTTAAGAAATCAGGTCAGAAGTTCAAGTGTTAAGAGGTCTATAATTGTAATAACCTTCTAACATCATGAACCCAACTTTTGGAAGTATTGCTAAAAGGATTAGTGTGACAGAGTTAATGGTGCTCAGTGAGACAAATCAAACAGCTTATTTAAAATAGAATCTGGGCCATAGCAGAAATACTTAGATTTAAATTATTTTATTATAAAATAAGAAACATGGGAACAGTGTTTTTGCCCATTTCTTCCTTTAAAAATTGCCCAAGTGTTCTGTTGCCAAAGAGCATGGATGGGAGGGAGGTGGAGAAATTAACTCTGAGCTAATGAGAGGCAGATCGATTGCAGAGCAAACTGCTAATTTGGTGCTGATTTCCTCAAGTTCATTGTGGGAATGGTTGGACCAGTTTTTAAAGAATTCCTAATTACGTAAATGTCCAGTTGGCAAGTATGTGCTGAACATAACCAGGTTTAAAAATCAGAAGTGTGGGGGCTTTTTGCTCGCAAAATCAAGCATATTTGGTGTTGATATTTCATTCTGAAACAATTAATTTCAAGTTATTTTTATCATTATTATTCATTCATTTACTGAAAAAAGATGATATGACAAGGCTTCAAACCAGATATGAGTGCTAATTACACTTCTGAAAGTGCATGAGATATTCCCCATGGAATTATAGTATAATTTATGATTTAGGATGTATTCATTTCCTTGTTTAGACTGTTGGAAGAATTTAATGACTGGTTTACTCAGCTTATGTTTGTTGTTTGTTTTTTTTTTTTAAATTATTCTACATTCAATTCAATGTTTATTCTGAGCATTTAACATTGATATTCCTAAGAATTCCCATTTTTTATATAAAAGTTCAGAATAATTTTAAATATCTATTCCACTGGGGAAAAAAAAATAAAAATAAAATAAAATGGCGTCCTTTAAAATCAGCCCTGTGATTTAAATACAGGATGAAGTTGTATGTTTAAAAGTGGCAGATACACCAGAAATGACTAACTTCGATAATTTTTGCCAGCCGCCCATGCACCCTGAGATCATCGAGGAAGGTGCTGGCAGCTGTTTGTGCTAAGAGGGGATGGCATTTCTGTCTCTTGCTAAACCCTTGATTGACGCAAACTGCCTAAATCTCCTTAGGAGGAAACAATCACTGCGAGGCATGCTGGGATGGGTGGGCGGGACGCTGCTCTCATGCACAGAGCAGCGCCAGGACCGATGCATGCTGCTGTGTTTGTCCAAGGTGCTTTGTTGAAGGAGGTGGCTTCATAGTTGGAGTCGAACCCCCATATGCAGCCTCGGCCAAGCTGCTTGGATAAGTTGTGCAAGGGAGTAAGCTCTAGGTCTGAAGGGCTCCTCACACTGGGACTGTAGCTGAGGTTGCTCAGACAATAAGATAAGGGGAAAGTTGGAATAATAATGACTACAGTGGAAAGTTAATTTTCTGCTCTCTATGGGAATTCACCTCAGTAGATCAATGATCCCATTGTTTGTTTCTGAATGACACTGCAGCATTCTACATTCTTTAAGTAAACCAGCTATGCACAAGGAAGGGGAAAAACTGGAATTACATTGCTTAGCAGCAAGCCCACCTTTCTGTCTCTGTTTAAAAAATTAATCAGTCTGACCCAAGTCAATATCTGTTCTTGTTGTTCCCTCATGTGTCCTTCCTCACTCAAACCATGTCACCAAGGGGAGAAGCTCTGAACCCCTCAGCAGAAGGGACCTGTGGTAAAATGTCCAGCAGAGCAGCTTTAAAACAGAAAGAGAGGTATTAAGATACATAAAATAAAATAATAAAAGGGAATTATGCTCCCTGATAGATCTCAGGAGAGGTTTCAGGCATTTATTCAGGTCTGGTGCTGCCAGTTGGTGTTTCTCCTTCCTCCTTGGTTAATTTCTGCTTCCCTGGGTTTTTGGAGGGAGCAGGATTGAGAGCAGGGGTCCTTGCAGGGTTTTGTTCGTCTGTCTGGCTTTTGTGGAGTATGAGTGTAGGAAAATAATAATACCAAATACGATGGATTAAAAGACTATGAAGGGAAAATCATATTAATTAGGAAAAGAAAATCCAAGTATAGAGAGAACATACAGTGATACAGAGGAGAATAGTGATGATGACAGAAGATGGAAGCAGAGAGAAGGCAGCAAAGAAATTAATCCAGATGAAAGTGAGCTTTTAAACAAGTTCGAGTGACAGCCCCTGTTGAAAAAAGGTGGCTTAGAAATAAGCAATTGTCATTTAAAACAGAAGTAATCTGAATGATCCAATTTTAAAAAAAAATCACTTGATTTATAGTGTTTTTCTTTTGAGGTGTTATGGTTGAGGTTTTAATGTTTGTTTACAGTTTTGAGATGTACCAAATCGAAATTAGGGATTCTAATAGTCAGATGCAACTGACTACTAGCTTTGTGCCTGTAACTCAGGGTTGCTGGTGTTGGACACCATAAAACTGTTTTTCTGCATTTCTGGTAACATGTGCAGAGTGCACGGAAAACAACACTGTCTGAACAGCACAACCAGGTGCTTCATGTCTGACTTCTATGTGCTACAAATGGAAGAAAATATGATTCAAAATTCAAAACCAGTACTTAAGTATCTATGTATTTATTTAGTTAAATTCTCAGTAGACATTTCCACCTACTTACAAGAAGTCTTCAGTGTCTACAGCATGTAGAAGATGAGTTCTGTGTTTCTCTGCCTTCCAGGAGCTAAGAGATTGGGGAGGAGACCCTCCTACTCCTCCCAGCCTCAGCTTGGGGCAGGCAGAGGGATTTGCCTGCGCTGGAGGGCATGGAGCACACTGCAGCTTTGCACAGGAACGTGGGGTGCAGAGTGCTGTGCTTTTCTGACATCACTGGTGTCTTTTTTCCCCCATTATTTTTTCTTAATTCTTTGCTTCAGAGTCAAAATATTTTCTGTAGGACAGCATACTTTTAAAAGTATCCTCATTATTTACTCAATTCTCTTAATCCCTTTCCCTTATTTTATTTCTGCTACACAAGTAGCCTGATTGCTTTTACAATTCACATTGTTTCTTTTCTATTGTGTATTCACCTCTCTACAACAGGAACAAAACGAAATACCTGTTTGGTACCAGAAATAGGAAGTTGGAGATATACTTTTGCTGTTTGACTGTTTGTTTGATTGTTTGTTTGTTTCTAGAAGCTTCTTTCCAGCAGCCTCTTGTCTAACTAGGACTGCCCAGCAATTCTGTGGCAGTCACCAGATCTGGGACACAGAATCATTCTCTTAATTCCCGTCTCTGATTACTTTCTGCCTCTGACCGCTCTCTGGAGCTGAAGCATGCAGATTTAGTAGGTTTGATTTGCTGTGCCACTGAAACCTTGTATCGGCCAAGAATAAACAAAAAATTAACAAGCAGAATACAAGAGAAAAGAAAAAAAACACCCTGTTTTCTCTACAGCTTATAGACTCAGAGCAGCCCTGCATGCTGACATTTGCAGTTATCTGCTCTGCAGCTCTGGTGGTGCCCAGCAGCTTCTCATCCAGGAGGAAACACAATTGCCTGGAGCCACTACACTTGAAATCCTATCCTAGTGACACAAAGGGAACATATGCCTTTACTCATATTACGTTATAGTGATCTGAATGTTTGCTGTGTCTTAATGGTAATGAAGTTGGTTGTGAAAAGGTGAGGAGAGGGAAACAGTGATTGTCAAGGGGCAGTGTAAGTGAAAATTTGACTTAATGAGGTTCATGGTAATCACCATAGTTGCAATAAGATAAATGGTTGGTTAGTTAGTTAGTTAGTTTTTAATGGATGCCATCAGCAATCCGAAATGTGCAAATGCCTGTAAGTATAGCAGATGTGGATGAACCCAGTCCTTAAACCTACATCACCTGCATTAAACTAACGGGAAAATTAAATGTCAGCAGTGTGTCCAACTGTTTGGTTTTCTGTATCTCTAGTTACATACTTCACCAAGGCTTCATGGAGTTAACTAACTTAGTAGGCCTATGATGGAAAGAGAAGAAGGTTCATAAGCAAACCACCAGAGATACCAGCAGTACTCAGAGGGTGGGATCCCCAGGCCATAGGAGTGGTGCAAGATTCTTTATTGCCAAGGGCCTGGCTGGTGTCCCAGGTGTGGGACAGCTGCTGAGAGGGACCATGGGGGTTCAAAGGGATGGTGAAAATGTGGGCTTATGCCATGGATGGAAAGAAAACTCTAGGTGAGCATGTGAGGCTATAAAATGGAAGTACACAAGTTGGCTTAGGACTAGTGGTTAAATGATCACCAGCATGTGCCTTAAAGTAACTTTGTGGCCATAAATGGGGCCTTGCTCTGCATGTTGGGATTTCTGAAGCTCTCTGGCACTCAGGCTGTTTCTGTCCTCAGGAGCTGGGGTGCGTTGAGGGGTTTCTGGCACTGCTCAGCCACTGTAGAGTAGTCAGAGTGGTCCCGAGTATGTGTTTGGCCTCGGCTACATTGTGGTCTTCCAAACAGCTCTTTGGCATCATTCATGAGACATCACAGGCCATGTAGTATTTCTACAGGGCAGCTTGGCCGGAGCCATGCTCTTCTGAAGGAGAAGAGCATTAACTTATTACCATGGGCTCAGCAACTCCAAGTCAATTGGCTTCAGTGAGGGAGAATGGTCCAGGCGTGTTGGATTTATTGGTCTCCAGTACAAGAAGCCAGGAGTAATGATGCATGCTATAGCCGCTGATTTATCTACTGGGGCCTTGCAGTAATTCTGCTGCTAACTGCTAGGAGTGCACCAGGAGTTGAAGGAGGAAACATCCTGGTCTTCTTCCAGCTCTTGGACATCCCTCCAGGTTCATTCAGAAACTACTGCTGGCTTTGCTCTTGTATGAAAGACAGGCATTTGCATGACCAAGATTATGTTTTGCAATCATCTGTAATTCCTGTTGTGCTTGATAATTCACAGAGCAGCAGCTTTTTCTGCAGGGTACTTTTCTTAGTTTACTGAACTGAAATAAAATAATTGGTATTTCTCAGTTTGTAAAAAATTCAGGTTCTTTTGGTTAAATTATTGTCCATATGATTCTGCTTTTGAAAAATAGTACTTTCTATAAATGTTGTATTCTGAAAGTGAAACTTTTCAAACAAAATACCAAAATTCTCTATGCAACCACATTTAATAGGAAGTGCGCTGTCTACTATTACTTCTGATTATGGGCAAAATCAGGTTTAAAAGCAGGGTATGTCATGTACTTGGCTCTTGCAGAATATTAAGGAAGTAATCATGGGAAATAAATGAATTAGGGAGGAAAACAAAATAATGCTATCAGCTGAAGTCTGTGTTGGCAGAGATAATGTGACTTTCTGGGCAGCTCCCACCATCGTGAGCTGTTCCTCTGCTGCCTGGTTTGTGGTGGAAAACAGTGCTTAATGCCCCAGGAAAACTCCTTCCCATAACCTGGTATGTGATGGTACAAACATTCATAGTGACCCATGTAGTTTAATGGAAATGTACACCAATTTCTTGCATGTCTTTTTTCTTTTTTTTCCCCTTTTTCTTTTTTACACCCCTGAGTACAGTCCTTTAAAGGGACTACTTTCAAAAGGTGACTTTTTATTTTACCAGAGAAACAGGTAAGTCAGCCCTTGATCACAAAACCAGAACCAGAGTTAAAAAAAGAGCCACATAAAAGCAATGAAAAGGAGACTTTAAGTATATTTAATGCCAACCTCCTTTCCTGGAAGTCTGTCAAGATTTTGCAGGCATTTCTCAGCCCTGAAGTCGTAGGGGCAGCTTAGCTCCCTATCCTGGGAGCTAAGTTTCTCCCCTTCATCTGTTAATTTAGCACTTGACACAAAGTATGCTGTATCAGCTTAGACAAAAGACTTACCTAAGTAACCAGTAGTAGGCAGGAACAGAAATAAGGAGAATTATAAGCAGAAAGTAAGCGTGCAGCGATGTCCTTACACAGTATGGTTTATTCTCAGTGGCATTTGAAGGAACTGCAGTGGTGGCACTCTATTTAAGGTTTATTTAATATGCATTTGCTGACTCTGTATGTATTCGTGTTGTAAGAAGGTGTCTACCTGCTTTCTGGTAGTTCTGTCGCATGAATGTTATTTACTGAAGAGGAATGCAGCATCTGAACTTTCCCTGCAGATGGTTGTGATGGCTCAAGGTCTTTCTTGTGCCATTCCAGGGGACTGATTAAGATCAAAGTGTAACAGCAGGGACTTTTCTGCCTTGAGGGGTTTATCCGCATCTGAATTCTGTTGTGCCCACTCATTATCACCTTCTTTCTACTGTTAAGAACTTTCTTCTGATCGCAGCGCTTTGAAGACTGTCACAGTGCTGTGACATCTCCTATCACAAGAGGTGTTCGCTGGGCCTAGTGAATTTCTGGTTTCCTTATAAGGCTTGTTGAAGAGGCTGAGAAAAAACTGTACAAATGAAGGATTTTAACCCTCTTAATGCCAGCCGTAACTACTTTCCCTTGATCTTTTTTCAGTTTGAGGACTTGGCTTTCCTCAGGCCAAAGGTGCGGTTTCCCCAGCTGGGAGATGCTTCTCACCTTGTGCTTGCATATACAACTTGTTGAGCATCAGAGGGGAAAACTGCGGGAAAGTCCTGACCACCTGAATAGATGTGGTCATGGTGAAAGCTCATGATATATTTTACATGTCTTAAAAAGACTTACAAAGCCTTGCAAGGGGATCTCTCACTGTTGTCAAGTACTCTGATGTACAAGTAAATGGGAGACAAATGCAAAAAAAAATAAATAAATAAAAAGAAGGTGGGATGCTTCCTTATGTTGGTGTTCTTGGGTATTGTGAGGATAGACACTTCTTGACGCTACGTAGAATAGTAGTGATGAGCGTCTCAGAAAATTCAAAGAACAAGTTAATAAACACAATTATCAGAGAAGTAGAAGAGGCCTTGGAGCCCAAACACTGAGAATAAAGAGAGCAAATGTATATACAAGTAGCCCCTCGTTAAACATTCTCCTTGCTGAAAAGTGTAGGAGCACTCTGGAAATCAAAATATGATTAGGTAGGCGAGGAGATGAGAATTCAATTAAAGCTGACCAAATGCTTGATTGCTGTATTTTACAGTCTTGATAATCTTCTTTTAAAGTAAGCTTTCCGTATAATATATTTTAATTTAACCTTGCTACGAACATGTGATTTTTTTTTTAATTTATTTATTTTTTTGTCATACTTCTGATTTATAAGAACAAAAAATCAGACTACTGGAGGTTTTTCTTCTGCTTTTACTGAGTTACTTCTTAGTTTCTTGAGCTTATTTATACATCATAATAGGCAAGTAATTGCTTTCCAGAACAGTAGTGTTAAGCTGTGAATTGCAAAGTCCATTTTGTTTTAGATGGGTATGTGGAGATTGCTTCAATCCGAATTCTGGTCCAATTAGTTGTAACTCCTATCAGCATAGAAAGATAATCTCACAAATTTGTGTAGTGTTCTGTGATAAACGTTTCTGCAACGGAGAATTTGAAATGATAGTGTGAAGTTGGAGTGAATGCACTTTCATTGCCTTGATAAATGTTTTAATAATTATTTTGGAATAATGATTATTAATCACTTCAACGTATTGTTGAACTGGCCTATTCTTTATGAACTCTTATGGGATGGAGTCTGAAAAGTGTTCCCTGACTTACAATAACCTGTGCACCTTGCTGAGTAGTAGTTCTGACTCATCTACTATTCAGCAAGACAAAGTCCCTTTTTTTTCTGTAATAGTAATAGGGAGTTCTTAAGAAGGTTTTAGCGATAATCCTCTTAATGTTTTATTGTTTGTGCAGTTACAAGGATGCATTTAGGTACCCTTTGGTGATATTTCTTCACTGGGGGAAAAGTTAAAAATAAACTCCATAGCAGTTCACCATCCTTCTCAATTGCATCAATTAACAGACTGTTTTATGAGGAGTTTCCGTTGATTTGCAGCAGTCCTATCCAACTTCACTGTGGAGCTGCACATTCACTGATACACATTCACACTCACACATTGACAAGGGGTTGATTTGGGGTACAATGTGGTGGTTTGGCTTTGCCATCTTCAGTGCAAGATCTCAGTTGAGTCTAGAATTTGCACAGTATAGTGAATAATGTACGAGAAGGGTACTGACCTTGGACCTTTTCCCTTCCAGTAGTTTCAGCTGTGACTATAATGGTCTGCTATGGTTTTTATCCCCTGTGCAGAGACAGACATGAATTTACAGAGCACAGAAATAAAAATGCACTGGAATACATTAAAAATACACATTTTAGAAGATTGCAGCACATTTCATTATTTTCTGGGCCAATGTGTACTATATGATCAGTTGAACCGAATCACATATCAGTCCTACTCTTGTGAAACACATGCTTCTTTTAAACAGAAATGAATATTTGCATACAGCAATTGTCTTTTTGAACTTGCATGGTAGAAATGGGCCCCAGATGTTACAGTTATGTAATGGCCTAATCTAAAGCCAAGCAAAGAGAGCCTTGTGGGCTTCATATCATGCCAATAAGAACATTTTCAGAGAATTAACACTGAAGGAGATTGCAGTGAGCTAACACTGTAGCTATTGTATAAAATCAAAATGTATGTATGGAGGGCGTGCCGTTATTCACTGTGGTTGGAGTTAGATTTATACTTGGGGGGAGGGGGGAAATGTGACATGAATTATCTCTAATAAAATGCTTCTAGCTGTTAAATACAACCGCATGTATCTTACAACCATCATTTTTTTTCTATCTATTTCGTTAGATATGATTCAAGTGCTTACTTAAGTAAGCGGGGGAGAATATTTATTAATGTTATAAGTGTGAGATACTCATTTAAAAGTAGATCTCTTTTGTATTTCTGAACTGAAAGAGCATTAAATTGCCTGGCTTTTGCTATGCATTACAAAAAAGAAATTAAACTCCCAGGGCCCTTGGTGGGTTATACCATAATGCTTCCTGGTGACGCTTGGTGCCCAGAATTGGCTGGGAAAGAGAAGGGCTTGGACAGCACTTCTCTCACTCTGAGGCCGTTGTGTGGAATCTTCATGTCAGGATACCTAAAAGATGGCTGAGGAATCTCAGTAATGTGAATTTGTTTGTTTTTTGAGAGATTGTGCAAGACTGGTAAGGTACCTGATTGAATAAAAACTACTGTGGTGTCTCAGATAACCAAAGCAAAGTAAGTGCAATTTCTACCTTTAAAATGGAAAGAAAGGGAGAAACAGAAAAATCCTTGTGAGTATACTAGGTGTAGACATGTGGGTTGACAAGTTATCATGCTTTACCTAGTCATACATTTATCCATCAGCAAATGCCAGATAATCCATAATGAGGCAGAATTACAATAAATTGTCTTAATTTGTTCGCCATATGCTAAGAGTGCCCACATGTTCACATATGGATCAGTTGATGCACAATAATTAGATGATGAGAAAAATTACTCATGTGTAAGCTTTTGTTACTTCTGAGATGTTGCCTGTTGTGATCGCTAACAAGATATTATCTGGTTTGTCAATAAGAACTTTCTTAGGCACCTTCTTTTCAACTTGGGGTGGAAAGAGAACCCAGATACATTGCTTTGGTAAAAATATACAATACAGTATATCCAGACACTCACAAATAAGTTTCTATTAACAGATTACTGAGTATTTAAGCATTCATTGCTTCTATCTCGTGCTTCATAACACTTCATAACACATAACACTATGTACTTAAATTTCATAGAGTTGTATTTAAAGTTGATTGAGACTCATGACGAAAACACTGTGTAAGTACATAGTATTGATATCTATTGTTAAAGCTACTTTTCCACAACTGCCATAAGCAATAAAGGAAAATAGTTGTCTTTGAATGAATTGTGTTCCTATCTTAATAAGGGCTCTATATTTTTCTGTACTTGACTGACAGTCATTCCCTTTTGTTTTAAGGCATTTTAACTAATTTGTAAGGAAATGCACAGTGCTCAGCTCTTAAACAGCCCTCATGCTTCTCAGGTGATCAAGAAAGGGCAGAAGTCACCTGGCATTGTCTTTGCTCTGGTTTTGTGACAGTCAGAGCGATGACAATCAGCTCAGAAGTTTTGTTGTGGTGGTGCTGTTGTTGCTGTTTCAGAAAAAAAGAAGTAATTTCTATTCTACATCTAGAGGATTTAGAGAGATTTTGAAACTTCATGATCATTACCAGGCAATTTCCCTGTTACTGTATCTGCAGTTTGAATCATCTTTTTACAGTGCTTTCTAGTACAAAATTCTTTTGTTTCAATGTTGTGACGCCAAAATTTGCCATGATGAGAGCTCAATCTTGAAAGCTTGGTTTCAGTATTCTGGAAAACTTGCTGAAGGGCAGAAGGTACCTCTAGAATCAGGGCTAACCTGATATTCTGATTTTCAACTCTGATATTCCGTCTGGGACTGCGATTGTGTATTCTTCAGTTCTGATTTGCCCCAAGGTATTTGTGTTCCATACGTGCCTTAAACTCTTAAGGATATTAATTTTGCCAAATAGCTAGCTCAGTGATTGCACTGTAAAGAAGTTATTAGTGCTATGTTGCATCAGAAATTGCTGTACTTCTCACAGCCTTCTAAAACCATAATTCCTGAAGTTTATTGTTTGCTTCTTTCTGAAAACAATAGTGGTTTCAGCATTTCCAGTTTCATGAAGCATCTTACAAGTGCCTCATGGAAATCAAACTATGCTATGCAACTGCTTGTCAATGTTATTTTTTTATTTTCTTGCTGGATCTTTTCACATAAATAGAAATATATATTTCATGAGAAATGGGTATTTGGCTTTCATCATAGATGCATGCAAACTTTCTACTGATGTAATTCTACTGATTTAAATTAACTTGCCATCCGAGCACCTAATATGAATATTAGCATCTGAAACTGTGGGAAAGTTTTAACAACATGAATGATCATGGACAAACCAAAGCCACCTCTTAGAATTGTTGAGAATGTGGTAAGCAGCTATTACAAATAAATCAGAAAACACATTTTCATTGATTTTTTCAGGGGGCAGGAAAAGAAGATAGCTCTGTATTGATTTTGCTATACCTTATAAACGTATGTGTAGGAACCTATCAATATAACTGAAAGCCAGTCTGAAATATTTGTTTATATGTATATGTGTCTCAGTTCTTGAGAGATGAGCAAGTGTCCCTCTCCAGCTACTTTCAACTTCACAGTCTGCTTACGAGGTCAGAGTTAAGGGTTTGGCATTTGGCAATAGGAAATATTTTCAGCTCTCACAGCCCAGTTTTGACTTGATGGGGCTTTGCTTTTCTAGCATGCATATGAAAAGCTTGTCTCTAGGCATAACCTGCAAAGTTTGCCAGGCTCACTGAGCAGCTGGAGCCCCCCATATGTTTGCTCTTGGTGTTGCTCTCTGCCATCACTGCTTTGTCACTTACTGTCTCAGTGGTAGCAGGGCAGGAAGCTGCTGCTCTGGTTCTTTCTCTATACCACTCCCTTCTCATTGCTCCCTGTGCCATTTTCCTCTTTGCTACACCTTCAGAAGCATTTATCCCGTACTTTTAACCTAAGCCAGCTGGCTGTAATCCTGCAAAGTCTTAGACTCTCTGGGGCCAATAATGGTAAGCATAAGAGTTTCGCAGATGATTTATGTGCACCAGTGCACCAAAGTGGCAAATGACTTCTTAAATTGTTTTTATTTTTATAAGCCACTGGTGTTGAGGTTCATTTGAATATATCTTCTGCCTTTATTGTAGTCAAGCTTAATTTTTCTTTCACAGGGGAGATTTCCATCCTGCCTTAAGATTTTCAGCTTGTCGTATCAGTGCCTACTGCTTCTGTTCAGAAAGAGGACAAAAAAAGTAAAATCAAACCCGTATGCATAAACAGAAAGAGAGATGCTTTTTGCATTCGGACACTTCTCTGTGATTTGCTCCCAGCTGCACAGCCGGCTGCATGTTAACAGCAGGCTGTGTGTGCTGCAGGGCATGCATCTGAGATTAATAAAATGCTGTGTTACTCCAGCAAGTGTGCAGGCTTCTTTCCCAAAGCAGCTGACGTCGCTGGGAGCTCAGAACCCTCCCACTCTTCCCTGTTAATTGATGGTGACGGGCTCTCCGCTGAGCCGTAACCTAACATAGGAGCTGAATCAGATCAACAGCCGAGAGAAGTCTCCAGCAAACAGGATCGCCTCATGTGGGCAAAAGCTTGGCGCTTTAAGCCAGGCCTGAGGAGGAGAAGGAGCTGATGGTGGTTAACGTAGGCTGATGTGCTGAAGTTTTGGTGGTGTGCTGCTCAGCTGTGGAGGTTTTGCTGCTGAAGGACACGTCACCGCGGGGAGGGCTGGCCTGCACGGCTGGCATGCTCAACAGACGCCCAATGGCTCCACAGGCTGAACTCGGTGCGCCGGGGGTAAGCATATGCTGCAGGAGCCAGGCCAGATGCTGGGGAGCAACTGCACTTTGAAATGAAACGTACAGACTGGCTAGCAAATTAACTTAATTACAGTTAAAATGTTTCACTTTGCTCTCATCTAGCCGCATCCAAGTGGTGTTGAAAAGTGTGCCCTACTTACAGCGGAAGTGCAAATGGTATTTTTGAGCTGTTTGGTTTTGGTTTGTTTTACTTTGTTAAGCAGATGCTAAATTGCTGACACTGAAAAACTGCAAATGCTGGAGGTAAGGGGATGCAAAAGCCTGTGCAGGTGCTGCTGTCTGTAGTCCTGCTAACCACAGCTGAAACCAAGCATCTCACTGTTCTTAGGATTGTGCTAAATGATTGTTTTCTTCTCAATATGAGAGCAATGGGACTCTCTACTGGCAACACTTTGAAGTACATTCTCTGCCTGGGCGCACGTGCTGTGCTGTGTTTCTTGCCTGAGCTGTGATGCTTTGGAGAGTTTTGATGTGGCATTATCTTACTCAGTGCGTGTCCCCTGGTGCCAGGGGATGACGGGAGCAGGGACCCATGGCTTCAGCTGAGCTTCTGGAATAAAATGTAAATAACAACGATGTTTGAGAAGTTGTACTTAAGTGCACTTTGTTTTCCTTCTTGCACTGTAGGAAGCAGAGAATGGAGATTAAAACAGTATAAATAATATATTTCCATAATTGTAAACATAAGCTTGATCCAAATGCTTGGCTTAAGCTTGCTCTATGCAAGGTTTGAATATGGTTGCAGAGAAGCAGCACACTGGAGGCATGAGTGTGACTTTGCTGTTACTCTGCGACTGCTTGGGCACAGGGGATATTGTAGAATGGTTGCTCTGTATCTTTCCTAAAAGGAAACCAAGTTTGGATCAGTCCTTTCTCTAAATGATTTGTGGATTGCCAGTTGATTAGCTGAGTAGCTATTGCTAATTTTCCTTCTGTCCACCTGTTGACAACTGCTCTTTACTCCAAATTAAAATCCCCTCCAACTTTTGGGTGGCAGTAAGGATTAAGCTATCCCCACATCATCATGTTCCATCAACATATTCAGCATGTTTTAGAAGTGTGCCATGAAGTGTGAAGGTATACAACTACCATCTGCAGCTGAACTGGACTTGTGTTCAGTGTGCATGCTCAAAATAGAGGAAAAGAGGCATTATGTTCATACCTTCAGCTGTCTGTAGCGTTTCCTTATGTTATTAGCCTACTTAAGTGCTTAGCTCTTTAGGCTTCAATACATATCTTTTCCACTGTAAAGCAGTTTGGAGAGTTCTGATAAATTAGAGTGGCAGTAGAGGCATTTTCTGACAATCTCATTGCAATTACATGTGGGGAAAAAAATTGAGATTTTTTTTTTCTTTTTATGAGGGAAAAAAGTATAAAGTAAAAAAGAAATAAAATTGTAACAGTAAAATATTATTTATCTGAAAATATGCTATCTGTTGTCAGAATTTAGCACAAATAATGTCTATGTGTCCATGCAGCATTTTCCTTTTTCTGTGTGCTGGTTGTCATATAATGCCATCAAGAGGGAGGTGAGCTTGATGCATTTGGGATTTTTCCTGATATCACAGTGTGAAGAAGCCCAGGCTCTGTCTGGGATAGTCACAGAGGTCCTGTGGAAGGAAACATGTGGGGTGCCACAAAGCTGAGCTGTGGATGTGCAGGTCTTGGGGAGCAAGAAAGCTGGATAGGGAAAGTGGAACACAAGTGGAAAGGAGAAACATTTGACTGAAAGTATTCTGTGCATGTCAGGTCCTCAGTGAGAGGAAGAGCAGGGGGAATGAAAAAGAAAGAAGGAAAAAAAAAGTTTCATTTGTGAAGCTTAATGTACACAGCTGAACAAATGGCCAACTCTTGTGTCAATGTCATGGCTGAGGACCCTTTTCATGTTCTCTCAGTTTCTCTCCTGGTTTCTAGATGTGCTGTGAGGAGAAGAAAACTTGGCTGATGTGAATTTCTGCTGTCGTCATTTATTGTTCAGAAGGATTTTATGGGAAGTTGTGTTTGAAAATTAAGCTTGTTGTTAACAGTAACAGTTCTCAAACATTATGTCAATGAAAAAGAGGAGTAGTTTAGATGGCTGAGTGAAAAGTAATAGGAAGACTGAAAGAGAGATACGGCCTGAGAGCTTTCTCTTTCATATTTCTTGACACATGTAATTAAGTAAAGTGCTTAATGCCCCTTAATGACAGATACTCCTTCTAATAAGTTGATCCCTAAATGGTTCCAGTCAATTAAAATGTTACAATAACATGAAATAAAATAATACTTCTTGTCTAACCACTGATCTATTTTCACCAACACCGCAGACTTATGACATAAAACTCTATGATATGGGAACTTCTGCCAGAAAACTGTAAGCACATCACATGCACTAATCCCTTATGGTCTGCTGACGTTGTCACTGCATTGCAAATGAGGTGAGGACACCAAGAAGTGACATCTGTCTTTTTGCCATTTTATCCCGATATTCATGAATGTATGTTTTCAGCACTGAAGGAACACGATGTTGTTATTATTTTTAATTCAAATTGCAGTGAACAAGTCCAGAAATTTCTAAAATCAAAGAAGTTAGTTTTGTTATTATCTTACCAGGATGGGCAACATAGAAATGCAACACGAAAAGGGTGTGAAAGAAGGGAAGTAAAGGGCCCCTGAAATTCTCTTGCCTTGAGATATATTTTTTTGTAGGCTTTTAAATCACTGAGCTGCTCTGTTTCACAGTGACTTTTTGGTGTGGGCCAAAATACAGATGTTATATTTGTGAATGTAGTTTTCCCAATCATATATTTTTTTTATTACTGATCTTTACATGCCATTCCTGTAAGTACAAATCTTCATGCACCACTGGTGCCACATGTACGTTGCTTCAAAATCTGGGGTTTATATAATGCTTTCAACTGCTTAATAACAGCAGCCAATGTTCTGTGAAAGAGATGGTTTGAAAAATATACTTTTTTACCTTGCTGGTCATGCAGCATCTTATATTTAAACAAGCTGCTGAGAATTAAAGCTCATGGACAGTCTTTGTATAACAACTCTGATGTTTAGGTTGGTTTCCTAGATGAGCTTTATGCAATCCCACTTTCCATCTGTTAGCAGTGCTTCTCAGTAACTTCAGTCCAATGGCCGATTTACATCAACTGTACAAAGGTCTTGGAGCTACAGAGACCTTGGGGGCTGGCTGAAGCTGCCAAAGCTATTTGCTCCACATGCAAGCATTTGGATTAAGACACTCTCTGGGCACCCCTGACATCCAGAGATAGCACCCAGACAGCTGATTATCATGGATTTAACTCCAGTGTAACCAGACCAGTGCCTCTTGTTCAACCAGCAACTGGTGGGAAGTTTGGTGAGGGGAGGGGAACCACGTGTGCAGAGCATGTGGTGTGTAGGGAAAATGGGAGCGAGCTGAAGGTATTGTGGAGGTGTGAGTGGGAAACCAGGCTTTGTTACTTCTGCTGTTCACAAAACAACTTGTTTTTCTGCAGCTCGTCATTAATGATACATTCCATTTTGCAGTCGTTTGGTGGATATAAATTTCTTTCTTTTTCTTTTTTATACATATTTTTATTATTTTTTCCTGAATATTTTGAGGCTGTTGAAAGGATGCTGACAGATTGACAAGTTAGGATAGTCATCACTTAAAAATTATTAACTTGATAGCAAATGAAATTTGTAGTCTATTAACATCAGAAAATGTATCATTTTAAACTCAGCTAGCAATTCTGGGTACAAGCTGAATTTCTTTTTGAATGGGCTCCCACTGATCCAGGGCATCACTCTCACTGCAGTAGTCATAGCTTGGTATCTCCTCAGTCTGGCAAAGTCCTCAGTGAAGTACATGTTATTGTTTCTGTGCAATTCACTTAGTACTTGGTCAACATCTTTCTTCATAAATTTATGTGATTCAGACATACTTTGTTTTCCACCGCATTATAAGTTGATGATTTTGTTTAGTTTTTTAAGCATTGCACTGACTAATAGTAATTTGAAAGGTTCTAGTGGTTCCTGTTCTTTCTTGGTAATGTCCGCATATTCTTTATCATTATATTATAATAAAATATGGGTATATTTTCTGCTTTCTAATAATGTAACAATTTTGAAAAATGATGTCATTTTATTCTTTGAAAGAGCAATCTCCTCAGTATTTGCTTTCTATAAACTAATGGATTGCATATGTAAGGTATTGCGTTTTAGAAAAAGTAACACTTGAAATCTGAGTATTACTTTTCAACAGTATTCCCGGTTCATTCTGGAAACAGTATCACTAGGGGATATGAGAAAGCTGTTACCTAAGGGCTTAACTAGGTAACAGTTTCAGGAGTTCACACTACAGCGGAGCGCTATAAAAGTCAATTTCAAACCAAGGATTTTAAGAAATTTCTGCTGGTTTTCAAGGATATTAGTTAGTTCCCAGAACACAGTGATATTTCTGGCCTCCATATTTTCTGGCTGGGTGTATTCTGTTAAGAAAATACAATCAGCTTCTATTGTGCTTTCAAGTGAATCTTTATTATATGCAATTTGTATAGGCATAAAAACGAGTGTCACAATAGCGGAATCTTTCATTTTTAGAAGATGAATCCTAGGGTTTTTGAACAGAAGTGCTGGAGGTAATTGTTTTCTTAAGTTTTAGAAGTAATTTTCTGCATTGATGCTGGCTTAGTGTAAATCTGCTTTTGAGGTCATGTCATGCACAGTGCAATAAATAACTTAGATTCAGTTTTCTGATTATAAGAGAGGAGAAGTTATTGTAACTTGGAATTAAAATACTGGCTTTTTGTAGGTCGTGACCATACTGAGATGAATAATTATGAATTTGATCAGAGTTCTTGTTATGTTAGTCACTTGTAACTTGAATCAGTTGTCCAGTAAATACTTTGTACTCAGGAAGAACTTCTCAGCGACCTACGAAGTCCTCACCCCACTCACTGTAATGTATCTGAACCTGGAAATGGTGTAGGGATGTCTGCTGAATCACCAACGGGATCACCTTTAAAACTCACCCAGCAGAAAGTGCTGAAGGATCAGGGCCCCCATGCTGAGAAGGCAAGTCTGACAGAGAAAAAGTCTGAAGTGCATGTTCTGGTCCTGCAGCAGGAGCTCTCAGCCGTGTCCGTGCTGACAAACTGAGCTGTTTGGAGCATGCATTTCTTTTTGTAGCGAACATTGATTGTGAATTGTAGCAACAGAGAACTAGAAAAAAGTGTCAAGCAGAAAAATGATATTCAGACTCCAGCGCTGCTGGCAAGGTTTCTATCATTTAAAGTGTGCGGTAGTATGACCACGAGTTTACTACCCGCTGGGTTTCATCAGGGGAGTGCTGAAAATACCTTTGTCACATGTTGCATTAGTTCTGCGCAAGGAATAGTTCGGATCTTATTATCTCCATTGCTCTACCGACTCCTGACTATGTAGCAAACACTACTTCTGGCTGTGCTTCCACCACAACTCGGCAGTTACAGTTACAGTTTCTGTTAGCCAGGGCCCTGCTTCTGGCTTCCTACATTACAGTCAACAGTGTTCCTACAGTGCCTGGTGACACCCATACCCTGAGGTGCAGGAGTTCATTACAGCAGCAGCTGCCTAAGTGCCCCTTAATTCCTATTCTGAGCTCTGAAGTGGGTCTCAAAACATGCACAGTCCTTTCTGCTGGTGGGATGCGTTCCAGCTTTTGTATCACATCAGAACTCATTTCACTGGAGCTTGTTAAACTGTGAGGACTGGCTTGTACCAAAAATTAAGCGTAATTAATAAAGATTCTAGGGTTGCCAAAAATACAAGCATCAGAAATACTGCATATTTCACACTTGAAGAGTGGGAATTGAGATTTGAAGAAATGATGAGACCAAAGAAACGACAATGTTTGGTGAGAATCTAGAACTTCAGCTGATTGGAAATGTGGAATGATGGCTTGTGCAAAAACAAAAGCAGTGCCTCCTGCGGCCTGCTGTTATAGCTCTGCTGATCAGATACGCTTTCACTTCTGAAATGATAACAGAACGCAAAGCTATCCGTAGCTTAAATTTTACAAAGACTCCTATAAATACAGCTTTGAGGTATGATTGGACTTCATATGTGAATTAGTACTTCATTCTAAAAATCAGAATGCATTAAACCCTTCCACTGGGAAGTATCATTTGATAAATCAATACCATGAGGACCCAGAGGACAATCTGTCGCTTGAGCCAAATTTTCAGGATGTGGAGATGCAGAGACAGTTAATGTATATGGCAGTTCACGGTAGCTTCTGTACACAGCTACAAGCCAAAAGGGTTCCCCCAGTTGCTCTTTTATCACCAGCTCTGGGACATCAGTGGCTGGTAATCACTGTTGAATGCATCTCACTGAAGTTACATCCTAGTGTTAATTCGAAGTATTAATCAGTGTAGCAGGTCAGCAGCATGTAATGGTGACATTAAAGTTTTGACTTACTAAATTTTCAGTGGAAATCTGTATTTTCTAAGGAATGTTTGCCATTAAGGCTTTTTTTTTTTTTTTTCAAGTTTTTCCAAGGTTTCATGTATTTTACTTCAAAGATTGCTTCTATCATTGCTGTTCTTATGCTCAAAAGCATATGCATTTTTCTTCTTGAAATTGATAACTATAATAAAAATGAACGTTATCTCTGTTTTGTCTTAAGGGTATGATTATTATTATTTATAGTGTTGGTGATTTTTTTTTTCCCCAACCACTGAAAGCTCTGAAATAACTTAGAGCTGTTCAGAAATGTTTGGCTGCTCTCAGTTGCAGGCAGTTTGTGTGAAAGACTTGCACTAGCAAGGGCGTGTTGACTATTTGCTTGCTCTTTTAGTCTGTCCCCACTCTGTACTTCACTGCTGCAAGACTGCAAGGTGTTTCCTTTGACTGCATTGTATTTAAAGACAAACAAACACAAACAAAACCAAACCCATACAAAAAAAATCTTGCGCACGCATGGGAACAATCACCTGTGGATGGATCTCCCAACTTGATAGCACCTTTCTATTCAGTGTGATAAAAGGATCCATAATAAAGCAGGGAAAATGGTGTCAAACCTTTGTCTGACACTCATCGTGGTATGGTTTAAATGCTTCAGCTGCAAGAATGGCAGGCAGCTTGTTATTTCTGTGAGAACATGCTCCTGTTATCTTTCAATGCAGGAGGAGATAGCGTGTGCTCCTAACGTATGTATATCTGCAAGATGAAAAGTCTAGTCTGTTGTTAATGTTATCACTGCTGTATCCTGAAATAGAAAACTGCAGGCAGATTGGATTGTGTTAGAGAATGGTAACCATAATAACCAACAACAATCTGCAAATGATAAGCAGCTTCAGTGCTTAAAAATAAAATATAAATAGCTTTCTAATAGTTCCATGGTCGTACTTCAAGATTTTACTGTTCCTTCAATTTAACGTTGCTTTGGAGATCAAAGATTTGACATTATATTGAGAAGATCTTCAATTAACTGACATTGTTTTGTTGTATACCTTTAGGAAATTGAATTTCATCAAATGAAATGTTCTTACCAACCCTTTCTCAGATGTATGCCATATGTAGAGGAAGATTACCAACATCCTACGTGATGTATGGACTTTTATGTAAGGAGATGAATTTTAAATTCATAGCTAGATATAAAGACAGTACATTCAGAAAGGAAATTTAAAGTCTGTTAAGTTGAATGCAGAGTACCTCTGTGGTTTGAAGTTTGCACCATGCTCTAGGATACTGCCCAATGCTACTAAAATGAAAATCTAGGAAAAACAATATTGAGTAAACCTTTTAATAGTTCTAAATCATACATTTCTGGGAAGGTGCTTTAAAAAGAAAGGAGGTCCGTGTCACATTATTCCTCCACATAACTTCACTTACAGATAGGAACAGCTAGCAGGAGCCTGGGGAACTCAGACTGAATTCCTTACTGATTGCAACAGGCTCTGAGCCTTCACTGCAACAGCACAGTGCTGTGCTCAGTGATAGCCTTTCTAGTTTGTTTTCAGTCTCCCTTGCTGAGACTATCCTGCCATTTTCATAAAATACTTGGATACTTCTTAAAACACAGTCTCATTTCCTCTATCTGCATGGACACTATGATTACTTGTGTAGTTCATTCAAAGAATAGCTATAAGAACTGAAGAAGACCTATTCTTCGAAATATACCGAAGGAACAGGAAAGCCCAGGCTTCAGATTCTTTTGGTAGTTCTTTGCACACTGGAAGGCCAACTGTATCCAGGGCTGCATCAACAGAGGAGTGGCCAGGAGGGAGAGGGAGGAGATTGTCCCCCTCTGTTCCACCCTCCGGAGGCCCCACATGGGGTACTTCATTTAAATTTCATCGAAAATGATGAAAAAAAATCTTGCTAATTTTCTAATTGAAGCAATACGGTTAAGCTGCTATTCAGTGTTGATATGGGAGAGGGTAGTTTGGAAGTTGGGTAGTTAAACAGAAAGCTCTTGTTCCTTGGTCTCATATGAAAGATATCGGGAGTTTTCTGCCACAGGTATATGAAAAACATAAGTAGGCGTAGTGCCAAAATTCCCTTAAGAATAAATCACTCTTTATGTTTACAAGCAAATTCTTGTTGCTAGCTGTGCAAAAGAAGGTTACAAGCTGTTGACGTTCTTTACTGGGAGCTGAATATGAATCTGATTTAAGTAAAAGAGAGTCAATTGTTTACCATTAGAGTTCTTGAAGGAAAAAATAGTTGTTACTGTTGGATGCAAGTTGAAAGATTCTTGTTTATCAAGGAGCGTCTGTTTAGTCTATTAACCTTGACAACCGTGTCAGCAGTTTTTTCTGTTTGTTTTCCCAAAGGCACTGTGTTGAAGTAGTATGATATACAGAGTTATTTTTAGTGGAGACAATTCATAGTTACGGTTAAAAGACATAGGTCAGAGTTTAGATTCTAGAGGTAAAAGTTGTCCTAGACAATTTGAAAAGTCAGTATGTTTAATCCTTGAAAATTAAAACTGAGGGATGGAATCACTAAAATATCAACATGAACTAGATATTTTTTATACAAGTTTTTTTTTGTTGTTGTTGGATTTTTTTTTATTTTTTTTTTTTGTGCTTCATAGGCTTCCTGAGGTACGAAGGTACTTCTGGAGGTAGTCTGGCCCAATCGCCTGCCCAGAGCAGGATCAGTCAGGGCTGGCTGCTTAGGGCCATGTCCAGGTGGCTGTTAAATGTTTCCAAAGATGGAGACTCCACAGTGTCCCTGGGAAACCTGCTGTAGTGCTCGGTCACCCTGAACAGTAAAAGGATTTTTTTTTCCTGGTGTTTAAATGGAATTTCTTACATTTCAATCTGTGGCTATTGCTTCTTGCTCTTTCACTGAGAATCACTGAGAAGAGTCCAGCTTTGTTTTCTTTACTCATTCCCATCAGGTATTATTATACATGGATAAATTTGTATTTAAGGAAAAAATTTGCAGTAACAATCTGAGCAAACAGTTCACGCCCGTTGACACACTTACATCTGTGCTTGCTCGCTCTTGGTAACAGGTGTTTTGTATTGCTTTTGCTGTCCTGGATTCTGTGGGTAAGTAAAGACTACTCTACAAATGGTTGTGCACATTAGAAAGCTTAAGAGGTGACTCATTTCCTTCTTGTGATTTACACCTCACTTCAAACCAAGGTCTTGACTCTCATGATCAAACCTCTAGGCAGTTCATTTTCCATTAGTGTGTAGTCTGGTTCTTAAGATGAAGACTGGATCAAGTTGAGTTTGTGTAGCTCTTTGTCACATCTTCAGTTATGTGTCCTGCTGGAGATTACCAGTGGAGGAGGGGATCATTTCTACCTCTCAGCTGAGTCCTTAGCTTTGTTTCTATTTTTTTTCTGCAGATTTGCTGTACTTTTGGTGCTTTCTGCATTAATCCCAGCTCTGCTGCTATCCTGAAGTAGCTTTCCTGCTGAAGTTCCCATCCTAGAGAATTTTTGGTAGTCTCTAATTGCTTGGTCAGACAGTTCTGCCTGGGCATCCCAGCGTTGGGCCAGCATCTTTCTGCCCTACTCCTTGCTCACCACCTAGCTTCAGGCCAGTCAGGTAGCCTTGTTGTTCCTGTCCAGATCTTTCCGATCAGATCTTAGCCAAGAATGGAGTGCAAGTCATTTAGAAGTTGTTAGAAGTTTAAATTTCCTCAACAGGGGGTGACACTTTTGCAGACTTTAATTCTTGAACCATAAAAGCTATACACAGATTTGCTTTTCTGAAGCCCTAAGATAGACTTGGGTACCTGTCATGATGTTTCAGTTCAAGGGAGCAATGAGCAATTCAGCTTATTTTCCGTCTAAGCTGCCAGACTCTGGCTGCTTGTACTGTCTGTAGTGAGAATTGCTTGTGACATGTAAGTCACTTACGGTGACAGTCTGAATAAAGTCCTTCATCTGTACTGAGTCTATGTGAACTGCAATCCCCCTGACCCTGATTTCATATTCATGCCCAAAGTACAGGAGCTAATGAAACTGTTCAAAAATGATCACCGTGATTTTTAATACATAGAAAACAATATGCAACCCTTATTGATGATATTGGGAGCAGCTGTGTCAGTCCTGCTGTTTTTATTTGTTGGTTTTGCTTCGTTTTGTTTTGTTTTTCCCCCTCAATTGCTCATAAGAGCTCTATGAGACAAGCAAAATAATGGGTGATGACACTGGTTTTCCTAGTATTGACAGGTGTGGTTTCATGTTAAGAAGCTGTGCAGTACAGCTCAGACCATTATGTTCAGACTAATAAGTGTATGTAACCACATTCTTACAATATCAATAGTGGCTGGCAATGGTCTTGGGTGAGTGGCTTGCATTCCATTAGCAGTGTCTTGTAGGAATGGCACATGCTTTGTTTACTTGGTGGGAACACAATATTATAATATTATTTGTTTGAAGCACAATTTGCAATTGATGTAATGCAAAGTGACCACTTTGGCTGACAGATTAAACTACTGCTGTTTTGTAAACATATGGCTGGAAGACAGTGAAGTAAAATTAAATTGTTCTGATATCGAATTTGCTCTTTCCGGGAGCATGCAGCTTGGTTTTAACTCTGCTTTAGAATACCTACAATAACTTAAACTATGATTCATGAATCACATCACCGATAGTCTGCAGAAGACCAAAGGTCTGTGGTGACAGAGGAGGCAGGCTGAGAGAAGCGTGCTGTAACACACGCAAGGGAGTGGTGAGAGGTGAGGTCTATTTGAAATTAAGGGGGGGAGGGCTGGGGGAAGAGGCATGGGGAGGATGTTTACAATGTATTTGAACTGCATCCCTGTTGTTTTTTCTTAGTGAGGAACTCTTGTCCTCCTTCCTTTGTGCAAGACAAGAAGTTGAGCAGCCCAAACTATTTTTCAATGCTTTGTATGCCTGTGTCATTATGTGTTATACCATCACGGCTATGGATATGGGCAATTACACACACATTTCATTGATACATGTTTACAATCCCGCTATGAGCATGTGCTCTGTTCGTGGGACGTGGAGCTAGCGGTGGTACCGTCAGGATCTGTAAGCAGACCTCTAAGGAGCTCGGGGCTGAGCAGAAGGGGTCGGCTTTGGAGCTGCTGCTGGGCGCTGCCGGCGGCCTCATCCCCAGCTGCGAAAGACAGCCTTCAACTGACAGCGGCGTTTCTGAGTGCCCAGCTTTGTGCCTAAACCACCTGTCATCAGTGCTACATTTTGAATGCCGTCAGTAAAGCGGGGTCTGAGGTCTGCCAGAATGGCACGCGTTAGGCTCTCTTCGGCGGCTGCCCCTGGCTGTCCTGCCGTGCTGTGCTGCGCTGGATCCCTGTCCCGCAGCGGGAGGTCCGTGGGCACAGGTATTCCGTTACCTCCTCTCATCGCTCCGCTGCGGATTAAGTTGCAGTGCGTTTCACCGGCGGGGCAGCCTGGAATTAATCAGCAGAAGAGAGTGACGACGGAAAACAATCCCGGAATGACTGTGTATCGCGGAGTGAGAGCTAGCGGGATAGCTCCGCGATACTTCGGGCTGCCGGCATCGTCCTTCGGAGTGCCCGGAGCCCGGGGTACCGCGCCGGGCTCGGCGGGATTCCGGCAGCCAATCAGCGCGGGGGGCAGAGCAGCCCGGCCCCGCTCGGCCGCGGGGTTCGCTCCGGCGACGGGAGAGGAACTTCAGCAGCAGCTGAGGCGTGGGAAGCGAGGAGCGGAGCTGCGCCCGGCTGGGGAGGGGGGGAGAAGTTGGAGATGCGGAGGGAGATCGCGCTTTAAGCGGATCGGGCGCTCCGGGCTGGTGCAGCGATGTACCTCTTCGGCAGCGAGGACTACGAGGCGGTAAGACGCGTCCCCCGAGAGGGTGGTGGGGTTTCATAGATGTTCTTTTGAGGTTGTGAATTTCTCTGAACTGTGGTCAGCTCTGAATGCTTGGTGTAGTCCAACTTCGGTGCTCAGCGATGTGGTTGCTTTAAAATGTGACGTTTTTCTGCCGGTTCTCCACGCAGTGAGACGCTGGTTGATGGATTGGGCTGAATTTCCGCTCCTTGCCACGCTGATGGCACTGAGGTGGTCCTGCAAGCGTTCAGATACAGGGTGCGATGGGGTGACACAGGCAAGCTGGAGCCCTACTTCCAGATATTTCAGACTCCTTCTTATTTGTATCTATACGGACTACACGTAGGTTACAGGACTGAACTCAGTTGTAGGTCATGGGGGTGCTGCCAAGTCGTTTATTTTGTCCGATTTCAAACATGTCACGGCGATGTAATGCAAGGTCCACTGCAAAAGCCAGCTTAAAAAACCTCACAGCACACTCCCATTAGTATCTAACACTGCTTACTTCAGTATTTGCGTAAAACAGCACTCTAGAGGAGTTGCCGATGAGAAGAAAAGCACAAATAAGTCTGTGCTGTTGCGTGTTATTGGTATTTGACATCAGAGTTTGCAGCCCAAGGCTCAAGTGCTCCACTGCGAGCGGACGGATGGATCCCTCCACCCACACACAGCTCGTGACAAAGACCTGAGGAGCTTTAGGGAAAGGCAAAGACAGCAACAAAAACGTTTATGAACTTCTCTATAGGAAGTCAGAATAAATTCTGTGTATTAAAAACAGTATGATCTTTGCATGCAACGTGCAACTGCAAACACTTTGTTTTGGCTACTGATGTTGTTCTCTGAATATGAAAGTACTTTTCCTGGCATTCTGGGTTCTCCAACATATTCCTGGGAATTAACTGAGTTACCCTGGATTTTTTTCCCTCATGTTTTTTAATGCCAAACAGCTATGTTTGTGAGATGCCGGAAACATGGAAGAGGTTGTTGAGGAAAAGAATTTAAACGCAGCTGTCTGCACATGGAGCTCATTGTGTGTGAGAGTTGAACCAACTTTTGCAAAGCAGGGAAACTGAAAAGAACAGAGTTTCTCCCAAGCAATAAACAACATGGTGTTGCAGTAATTAATTTTGAACAATTAATTAATTGTTTTTAAAAACTGACAAGTGACAGCGAGTTTCCAACTATAAGCTTTTAATAGACTATATGTTGTTTTAATCCACTGCATCATGATAGCTATATTGTAAAGCATTGCCAGTCTGTATTAATAGTTTTTGAGGTTGTTTTTTATTTTTATTTTTTGTACAATCTCTACATTCCACTACACCTTTTATGGTTACTTATTGCTTTGTAAAGTGAGCAGGAGCTGTGAGTCTGAAATGCTGAGGTACCTTGAGGGTCACCTAGATGAATTAAGAGTGGTTTTGGAGTCCTGTGCATCTCTCAGTCTCATCCCCCAATACATACTGTTCCAATAGGAAAATGAGTTGTGCGGGCTTGGGGGTGCACATATATTTATTTTTCCTTCAGAATCTCTAGAGGTCTATGAAACAAAACAAGATTTCATTAAGTCCAACCCAAAATATCACTTATATTTTTTCTTTTATGTGAAATTATGCTGAGAAAAACAGGGGTGTGCTTTTTTTGATGTTATTTTGGCAGCCAAACATACCAAGATGCTTGCTTTACTCAGTGATAAGAATGTATTATGCTATTCTTAAAGTCACCAAAAATAGAAGAGTTGTGCTATGAGATCTTGAAGAACAGTTTTATTGTTCAATAAAACATAGAATCAGTGGAAAACTTCTTTGTACAAATGTGTAGTTCGTGAAGCCATATGCTCTGTAATGTGGAGAAGGCATTTGTTTTATCTTCCCACACGATTACTTATGAGTCACTGAAGGACAGTGTCAGTGAAAAGAGTGACAG
The DNA here is from genome assembly GCA_013399175.1 of Odontophorus gujanensis. Lineage (NCBI taxonomy): Eukaryota > Metazoa > Chordata > Aves > Galliformes > Odontophoridae > Odontophorus > Odontophorus gujanensis. The sequence goes on along the minus strand of VXAB01007535.1, from coordinate 361,354 downwards.
TGAAGATTCTCAGGACTTCATTTGAAGTTCTTGATTAATTTCAGCCAGTTTCAAATGAGTGTAAGACATTCTAGCTAGAAACATAAACTGTGATCCTTATCTTAGGAAAGTGATCACTAATAAAATTAAACGTGATTTAAGTATCTCCTAGAGGATTTCAGTAGACCTCTCTTAAGATCCCCACCTTTGAGTAGAGAAACTCACTTTGATCACTGTATATATTTCTTACGCATACCTGTGTGTGCACACATCTACAGAAATATGATCCTGTGAAGTGCCATTCCAGCTCAATTAAATTTAACAGTGAAGCTCCATAGTCTGGTATAACCAAGGTTTGCACATAGTGTCCTCTTTGGTTTTCCTCTTCAGTTTTCCTTTATTACAGTGCCTAATCAAACATGCATTATTCGTTTTTCTGGATGCACAGTAAGTCTGGCAGGACTGATGCTCAATTTGTATGCCGTTTCCTGCAAAACTTGGTTAACAAAGACAATATTCCATAAGGATCAGTTATCAAAAGACAATGCTGTGGTTTAGGACCACTCAATATTCAGAAAAAAGCCCTCATTATCACGGCACAGTAAGAAATGATGCATTTCAAATTGTAATAAAATCGTGCAGCCGTAGTTCTCTCTTGTTTGAATGACATTTGCATGAAAGTTTGGACTGGGGATGTTAAATGTTTTTTACAGTATTTTAGCCCTTTAGGTTGATGCTTATAGAAGACAACAAGAAGTGGTTGCTCCTCTCATGGTAAATTGTGCTCAGCATTAAGCTCCCAAATCATCCAAAGTTTACCTCGGGTGGCCTTTTTAGTCAGCACATAAGGGGTGAGGGAAGTGTAGGGTTGTGTTATATTTCTGGGAGGATTACCTGGCTCTCCTGTGCCCCCTGGCCCGGCAGAACATTTCCCATAGCCACAGGTGCTCTACTCCTGCTCTATTGAGTCAGCTTTGAATGGGCTGCAGATCAGCAGCAGCCCTGCCCCCCTGCTGCCTTTCCCAAGCCCCTCGATTTAGGTATGTAAGCCAGGTGGAGCCTTGTCATTATCAGGGCCAGGACACCTTGGTGTCTCACCTGTACCCCTCCTGGCAGCCCTCAGTGGGAGAAGTATTTGGCTCCTCTAGTATAATGATCAGGCGCTGCTATGATAAGTGTAAATTTAGGTAAAATTTCTCCTGCAAACTGACTGTTGGAAAGGTTTATTGTAGGAGAGTATTTCTGAAGTAGGGGTGAGTTTTCTTGTCAGTTACTCACTTCAGGAAAGTCACTGGATTTCTTCCACTCTTGTTTCCAAATGTCCTTCCTGAGGTCTGTCTGTTGAACTTATGTATGTAGCAGTGCTTTATTTACATGCATGTCCTTGCTAAATTTACAGCCAAGCTAAAGTGAAATGACAAAGGTAAGGGTATGTGCTTTAGAAGAAAGCATGTGGTCTGGAAAAGGATTTAATGCCTCAAAAATGCAATTCATTTTATCCTCCAAAACATCCATAGTTGAGATAAAATGCTGATAACTGAATTTACAGTTTAAAATACTCCTCCTTCTCCCTTAATAGCATTTTTAGTAATAGCACTTTTAGAAAGTGATACTTGATGTTTAGCATTTATCTTTCTTTATCTTGTTTGTTTTTATTTTTTTCCTTATTCTGGTTACGTATGTAATTCAAATACATTTTCTCCTCTATCATATGCAGTTTTGAAAGTTTTTCAGTCAAGTGGTTTTTAACTGAAGAAACTCAAATCTTGTCTCTCAAACTTCTACTCTTCATAGATTTTTCTCTTCCCAGGTATCCTCAGGAGGAATAGAAAACCTCTTTATAGTTTCAGTGAATTGGTTGTGGTGTCCGAGCAAATGTTTTTGTTGCTTGTAAATCTCGTGTTTGTCACTTGCACTCCGCAGGCAAAAGTTATGAAGTTGTCTATTTAAATTAAATCTTCAGTTCCCTGGAGTTTGCTTATGTCCTTTTGCAGGATGGAGCGCTTTGCATGGAATATTAAAGATGATGTTGACAGATGCCAGTTACACTTCTGGCTCCTGCAGGGCAGCCTTATCTGTTAAAAAGTATGAAAATCTGTCTGCTGAATTTTGAAAGGACTGGAGAATCTTGAAGTATTCAAATAACACTCAAGTCTGAGAAGAGTTACTTTTTAAGGGCTATCAGTGAATCAAACCTCGATTGTTTTCGCAGCAAGCATGCTGCTTATAGGGTGAATTTTGCTGTGAGGAGAAAAGCCCTCATCTATTTTGGGAACTTACAATTGTAAGTCCTAGAAATCAGCAGAGCAAACACATTGATGTGTTTCAGTGTTTAGTCTGAATCACTGCTACTTACCTTATTTCATGAACTGAGCAAAGGGAGAAAAGATAATTAGGGTATTGTTAAGTTTAGAAGGAGTCATGTTTAAGTGCCCAGCAGTGGCCTTTTTTTTTTAATCGTATTGCAGACTAACACAGGATCATGACTAGAAGTCATAAATCAGAACTAATTGATTTGGGATACCCACTCACTTGAATTGCAAATATAGTTCTGCGTATTACCTGTGGCAGAATGCTGTAAAAATTAAACCAGAAGATTCTGGAATAACTTTTATTTGTTTGACTTAGTTCAACCTAAGGCAACATCTCACACTGTGTTGAGACGAATAACTTCTGTGGTACTTGAGAGTGTGACTTGCAGAGCAGACATGTACGGCGGGAAAATTAATTCTGTAGTTTGTCTATCCTTAGGCAAATCATTTAACATTTTGATTCTCTGTGCTTAAACTTCAGATGATATCTGATTATCTCCTGGTACGAATAGAGGTTTAACTTGTTAAAGGTGAAAAGTTGCTTTAAAAATTCTGTCTTTATATGTTACAAATGCTGCTATGTGATTAATGTTGTATGCCTGAACTAGGAATGGAGTTAATTGTGTAAAAAAGGCTGTACTGCAAGAAGTGCACTGTGTGAAAGACGTGCTCACATCCAGAGCTGCATGCAGGTTTGTGAGTCACACTTATCAGCCCTTTGCCCATGGATCCTCCTCAGCATTCAAAGACCAGAAGCAATACAGTTTTTGTTTCCTATGTTGGAAGAATAAGGATCATTCTGTACAGCATCAATCTCCAGGGCTAGCATGGAGACACCTCAGCTGTACTCAAGTCCTTGCATGTGAGCTCCAGGATTCCCTTGAGGGAAGCTGGGAAGAGCCATGGGCTCCAGGCCTGTGTTGGAACAGCTCCAGCAATGGTATCAGTTGGGACAGCAAAACACTGAGGAGGAAAATCGTGATGCACAGAAAGGTTTTGGTCACTTCTGCCTTGCTCTCAAGGGACCCAGCATGCTATCCAGTTAGTGATCTGTGGAACTGCACTGAAAATATTTTTTCTCCTCAGAATTAAACCAGTGTTTATCCTCCTGTCGTGTCTGTGCATCCAAGGTATATTATCCTTAGTAATATACATTTTCTTGTAAATTTTCATTAATTTGAGTCTCAAGTGACTGAGGATGGAGACTTTTTGTTTAGGGGCATTATACTGGAAGTTTTTGTGTTGCACTGGAGCAGGCTACCCAGAGAGGTTGTGAAGTCTTCTTCTCTGGAGTTACTCAAGACCCATCTCCTGTCTGACCTACTGTAGGGATCCTGCTTTAGCTGGGGTTTGGACTAGGTGATCTCCAGAGGTCCCTTCCAAATCCTTTCATTTCATGATTCTGTCATGCTACACCTGGCCTACCCCTCCATCCATCTCCAATACATGACAGAGCAATGTGGGAGGCGTGTGAAGGTCACCTTGAGGTGCTGAGCTGGTTGTGGTGTTATACACAGGCTCCTCAGCTGTATCTCAGCCTTTCACTGCACAGAGTGTTGCTTGTTTTTCATAGTGTCCTGCCCTGGGTGTGCTGTGCCCTCTGAAGCTAAACCTGAGTATCCCACCTCAGGAGCTAACTTCTAAAAACATGTGTCTGACAGAAAATTGTGAGGCAAATCGATAGCTGCAATTAACTCAGTCTCCCATAGCAGATTATTGCTGAGTGGTGCCTGAAGGCAGTGGCAGAAACTCTGAGCATATCTCTTGCTGTGGAAATGAGACATGAGTAGCTCACCAAGGCTGAGAAGCAGATTCATAACTGAGGCATGCACAGGAAAGAGCCCTGTGAAATAAAGAAAGGTCAAGTGCTTTCTGGCATGTAGAAGCTAGCCACACCGACCAGCTCCAGGTGATCCAATGACAAGGGAGAAGTTGAGTTTTGTTTATGGAGTAGAGGGTATAAGATGAGGAATGTGCAAACTGGCCTAGGTTGGCAGAACTAGTGCAGTTCTCATGAATATAAAGAAAAAAAAAGAAAAAAAGAAAAAAGAAACAAAAAATATTTACAAATTTCGCACACATGTAGCATAGGTCAGTATCCTTGTGTTACTCCTGTAAATTCCCCCTTTGCTTCTCACCTTCCTCTCCCAGCTTGTAGTAAGTGCTGGTGGGGAAAAAAGACTCAAGGGCAGAGATGAGTGCAGAGCCTCTGCATTTTCTCCTCCAATCTGCTCCAGGTAGTCCTCCTGTACCTCATATCATCCTCCATTCTCAAACAGCATCAGGAAGAATAGAAGGAAGTCTCACTCAGGACCTCGGAATAGTTGGCTTCTAACAGGGCTGACAGCACCAAGGCCTAATGAAATCTTTAAATTACTTGGTTCTTGTTACAGTATTTCTGATTGAAGGAAATAAATATGATATTACCACATACTTTCTGGCAGGTCTGACTGTTTCTTTAGCAACTTTCTAAAAATAGAGTCAAATACTGTTTTCCAATAATATATCCTACTGCAGGTAATTACAAAAAGAGTATGCTGTTTCTTGTGTTCACTGCAAGTTCTTTGAGTATTAGATCTCTGAGTTAAGGCAAAGCAAGCCAGTCAAAACAAAGTGCATGAGCTAACAAAAAAACCCCTCAGGTATTTTGGAAAAGCAGTCACGACTTGGGGAACTATTGAAAGCATTTATCCAGTTGTGATTGCATATTTGTACTCAGAAATGTGGTAATCAGGTATGATAAAGCAGTGTTACCCTTCAGTAGTTCAGTGATGTTTTGTGTCCTTTTAGGAAGAATATTTGCTGACTTGTTAGGTGTTTCTGTGCTGTCTTTGAGTCTGGCAAAGCTCTGGTCAGCATCTCTTGCTGAAATTTTGCTTCATTGAAGTTAATCATCATGAACGTTTAAAAATATATGTAATCACGATCAAGAATAGCATAATTTTTCTTTTCTATATTGCCATTTGCTCTACAGGTCTTGATGTATTTAAAAAAAAAAAAAAAAAGAAAGGAAATGAGGAGTTTAAATTGAGCTTATTGTAGCCACAGTAAGAGTTAGCTGTAGGGACACCAGTCTGGCTATGGCAACAAACACGGAGGTAAAGATGGGCTAATTCCTTGTTCTTCTCTGGTTTATGTAGCTACCACATACAGAATTAGCTTGGATTCTTCTGCACACGTCTGAACGTGTATGTGTATACTTGCCTGAGCGTTTAGGAATTATTTACTATTCACTCTTGGTTGTACCACATGCATTCATACTTGATATTTAATGAGATGTCAGGAGACATTTCTGGCTAGAGAAGTCCTGTGGATAAGAGATACTAATGTCACGCCTGTTTTAATACATGAATTTATAAGTCTCAGGGTAGAATCCTATGCAGAAAAGTTACAGCTATTTAGAAGGCAGCTGGAATGACTCTCGTTTAAAAAGAAAAAAACAATTGGGTCCTTTATGTCTTGTGTATGAATGCAGCAGCAAGAAATTTCTAGAATTTGCAGGGGCCCCAGTGCAGTGCTTTTAACAACGGACTTATTTTAAATTCTGTTCTCCTGTTAAATATTTGTGATGTGCATTTTGATTACGATGTTGTTTAGTCTGTGGATAGATGTGAATTAGCAGCAGGATTACACGTGCAAGATGCTTGATGTGAAGAAGTGAATTGTGACTCCCCTGCAGTGCGTATGGGATGCTGAAGTCACAGAGGCATGTTCACACTGTCTGCCATACATGCCTGAGTGACTGCTGTGGCAGACTGCCTGTTTTAGATGCTCTATCTTGGGTAGCACAGCTACTTTTCTCCCATCTACAGTATATGAGGTGGTGTTTGGCAGCCTAGATAGCTCGCTGCTCCCTTGACCTTTCATCACTATAGTAGTTATGACAGCTAGATTAAGCATTCCTAGCAGGCAGGCTGAATATAGTCTAATGTCATTTTGATAGGAGCCTTCCACACAGGTGAATCAAAACCAGAACAATCTGCTTCAGATCATGTGATTTGAAACTATTCTGCTCAGGGACACGATTTAGTGGAGGGTTGTTAGGGTAGTATGGTCATGATTGAACTAAATGATCTTTAAGGTATTTTCCAACCTGAGTGATTCTATGATTCAATTCTGTTCATCTTTTCCAAGCATGATTCCTTTTATTTGTTCCTTTATTTTCTTCTTTTACTGCTGAGATTGTGTTCATGTCTGTGTGGGAATAGATTTTTGTTTTCCAGTCATTTATAATAAGTAGATGCCACTTTCGAAACAACTGATCACAGTAAACATATTATTTATTCCTATTTTCCTATTTAATATTGGCTGTGAGGATGTCTATTACAGAGGAATCTATGTAGCTCTTTAACAAACCACAGGCATCTATCTTCACAAAGATTTGTCTTCTCTAAATAGTAAACAGGCTCTGGGCAATTGATAGGCTAAATGAAGCACTGTTTGTTTACCCAGTCTACATGTTCTTTTCCAGATAGCAACTTCAGCTGATGAGGAAGAATCGTGAAAAGCTGGGGATAGTTATAGCACCTTCCATAAGAGGCACTAATTCTTCCTATTTATTTTTATTTTTATTTATTTTTAAATGTAGAAATAGGCAATGCTAACAGTGTCAGGCTTGTTCATTGTTTTGTGAGTCTCTGACCAGACTATTAACTAGGATTTTTACAGGGAGAAAATTTAGTGAAACTTGTCTGTTTTGACTCCTGTAATTGTAGGACTACAGGAACCAGCAATTTTGAAAGCTTTTCTCTGAGGAATGAATGAATGGAAGCCCTCAGAATTTCTGTGCATGTTTCTTTGTCATTTGTAATACAGTGTGAATCTACACACTTTATTGTAGATATCAGCAATACATGATGTGAAATGCTGGAAGATCTATGAATACTCAATTCTAGAATTATGTACTGTCTTTTATGGTATGCAGGATAGTTTTACTGTTCTGTTAAATGTTACAAACAAGTAAAATGGACTTAACAGTACAGTTTTGACATCTTTTAAGGGCTGTTTCAGTGTTCTTTTCCAAATATCTTGGCAAATATTCATTGAGTATTTGTTTATTGGTGCAAGCAAAACAACACTGTTGCGTAGATCCGAAAAGAGTGTGGGTCCTACTAAGTTGAACTCTTCAGTCTAAGGGCACTGAGACCATTCCGGAAATTTTATGCGGGGGGAACAATGTTATGCCAGTTTATAGAAGCAAAGATGGTTATTATATTTTTATTACAATAATATAATTCTATTGCAAACCTACCTGTAAGGAAATGCTCAATACTGAAAGGAAAATGTCCTTCATATCTTTTCATAACATGAAGTTGCCCAGAAGTCCATAAGAACTTAATTACTTTCAGTGAAGAAAAAATGTTTCTTTCATGTGAAGAAATGAGATTTACTGGAAGTTGCCTTCTGTGGAACTTGATGCATTTGTACTCCTCTGCATGTGTAAACAGCTCAGCAAGACCAATTCTGAGACTAAATGTCACATAACTTCTAAATTTATTAAGAAGTTTAGTTATTATATAAATAATATTATTTATTCTTAATGTATTTATCTAAGATGTTAGATTAGAGCTTGTTTCTATTTTTTCCAGAATGGGAGAAAAACAAAGAAAATTCTGTATAAAGTTGCAAAATTTCCATCCATGTTGATTTTCAAAACTCAACTGATCTGAGCAATCTGACCTGACTTTGAAATCTGGCCCTATTTTGAGTAGGCATTTGGATTAGCTGTCCTCCAGAGGTCCTCTCCAGCATGATTTTTTCTGTGATTCTCTTCAGAGAATACAGACTATTAAGAAATCTTGCCATCAGTGAAATAGAAATTCCCATGTTTTATGTTAAAAATCAAAACTTACTCGCAGAAGTCTTCATCGTGTTCAACAGTTGCCTAGTTCTTGTAGCTGAAGGATGCCCTATGTAGTTCTGAATCTTCAAGTCATTGGTCTTTAATTAAGCATAATTCTCTTGCCTTCATCTGCTTTCTGTATAAGCTTGGTGTTACACATATATAGAGTGAGAACTGAAGGACAGGGGCATTAGGTTGTTGCTCAAATATACTCCATTGATCATATGCATTGCATTGTGGTATACCACATATATTTAAGAAAGTTGTATTCTGTTTCCCCTAATTATCGTGCGGTCTTTCTAAGATGGAATTATCTCATTGTTTGCTATAATTCTGTTGTTTGTTGTACAGACGTCCTGGCAAGAGTATGGGTGGCCTTCAGAGATGCTTAAGCAATTCATAAGGCTCACTGTACAAGGGCCTAGTACCATATGTGAAATTTTGCTTTTGCTGATTGATGTTCCTCTAAACCTCAGCAGCAAGAAAATGATTTTTTTTAATAATCATCACATCTGCTGATACCTGATAATAGTTTAAACCGCATTGTCTTCTGGTTATAATAGTCTTCTTCTGCGTGCATGAATGCTATTGCCCTCTACCCGTGAGTAGTGTGGATTTTTAAGGAAGAATGCATAATTTTGCTCAGCCATATCTCCTTAATCCAAAAGAATTCCCTGATCGGTTTGGAGGCAGACTCTTGATGGGCTCTACGGGGAAGAAAATCTGGGAAACTGTCAGAATAGGACTGCCCTTAGTGCATTTATGGAGAAAATATGATACAACTGATACCTTTCCTCCAGCCATTGCAACTTTGTCACCACCAGACTAAGACTTGAGATCTTTCTGTAATCAAATACCTCCCATTTATAAAAATACATTAAAAAAGGAAAAAAAGAAAAAAACAAACAAAAATAAAACCTCAACTACCACAAGTTATTTGGTTTTGCTTAGGGCTATTTTAAATAAACCTGGACATCTGTGTTTGTAAGTGTAGTGGGAGAGATTAGTCCTGCAGTTACACAACATGTTCTGTCTTGTGACGATTGACAATGTTGTTCTGGCACTTCTGTGGTTGATTTCACGACGTGAAAAAATTCTGATTTAAATCAAGTCTATTTTAGCATAATCAAAGAGGAAACAAGAAGGACCTATTCTTCGAATCATTGGCTATGATGATACTGAAAATGAAGAGGACTTCAAAATACGTGATGACTTTTCAAATCGTAAAAAGAGCCAACCCTACAGACAACTAACAGAATGTACAGGGTAACAAGAAGACACATTTGTGTTACTGTGACAGGTGCAGCAACAAATTGCTATCTGTATGAGTTACCAGGTTATAGATGGAATAACTATTGACTGACAGAGTGCAGAGGGTTGTTGTTGGTGGTGTAGTGCCCGGTTGGAGGCCTGTGACCAGCGGTGTCGCCCAGGGGTCCGTGCTGGGTCCAGTCTTGTTTGACATCTTCACTAATGACCTTGATGAGGGGATAGTGGCCACCCTCAGCAAGTTTGCTGGTGCTACGAAGTTGGGAGGATTGGCTGACACGCCTGAAGGCTGTGCTGCCATTCAGCAAGACCTGGACAGGCTGGAGAACTGGGCAGTCAGAAACTGGATGAAATTTAACAAGAGCAAGTGTAGAGTCTTGAACCTAGGGAGTAATAATTGCATGCACCAGTGCAGGCTGGGGGATGAGCTGCTGGAGAGGAGCTCTGTAGAGAAGGACCTGGGTGTCCTGGTGGACAACAGGTTGACCATGAGCCAGCAGTGTGCTCTCGTGGCCAGGAGGACCAGTGGCATTCTGGGATGCATTAAAAAGAGCGTGGCCAGCAGGTCAAGGGAGGTGATCCTCCCCCTCTACTCTGCCCTCGTGAGGCCTCATCTGGAGTACTGTGTCCAGTTCTGGGCTCCCCAGTATAAAAAAGACAGGGATCTCTTGGAAAGAGTCCAGCGCAAGGCCACAGAGATGGTGAGAAGGGCCTGGAGGATCTCCGCTATGAAGAAAGACTGAGTGAACTGTGTCTCTTTAGCCTTGAGAAAAGAAGACTGAGAGGGGACCTGATCCAGGTTTATAAATATCTGTGGTGTGGGGGACAAAGTGGCGAGGCCAGACTCTTTTCAGCAGTGTGTGGAGACAGGACAAGAGGAAATGGACAGAAACTGCAGCACAGGAGGTTCTGCACGAATGTGTGCAAGAACTTCTTTATGGTGAGGGTGACGGAGCACTGGCACAGGCTGCACAGGGGGGTTGTGGAATCTTCTTCCCAGGAGATATTCAAGACCCACCTGGACGCCTACCTGTGCGACCTGGTGTAGGGAACCTGCTTTGGCAGGGGGGTTGGACTCGATGATCTCTTGAGGTCCTTTCCAACTCCTATGATTCCATGATACTGCAGAAGGAGTGATGGAAGAAGGGAAGTGCGCTTCTAGAATGAAGTTCTGCTTTCATAAATGGAAGTTTACTGTATTTTGTAAAAAAATACTTCATTCACACTGATTGAAATCAGTTAAGGAAAAATGTAAGTTAAAAATTTTAAATAATTCAATTACCATTTTTTATTTTTTTATTTTTTTTTCCAAATTGGAAATGAACTGGAATACTACCAAAAGTCAGGAGTCAGTCTTCTTAAGACATTTTTTTTTTTTAATAAAACGTTTATTGCATTTGTTTTTGACTTCTGAGTTTATTCTGACCAAAGAAACCAGCATTGCATTTCTGGAGAATATTCCAGAGGGTTTGAGGACTAAGATACTTGAGTTGTGGTGTAGCTACACATATGCAGTCTATATGCCCACTAAGATTTTGGTTGTAATTTCTTACACAGAAACTGATTTCCTTATGAACTGGAGGAAGTAATGAATTTTTAATCAGCATAACAAAATGCATTTAAGAAGAGAATTAATTTCATTTTCAAACAATGGAGCAGAGAGGAAAAAGCAGGCTTTAGCCAGTGCACATCCAGAAGAATACGAATTGGCAGGGAGGACATGGATTTGTTTGAATTTCTTTGGTGAGAGCACAGTGCATTTCAAGACCGTGAGTTTCCACTCTGAGTCTTGCATCACTGCAAGTGCTTTTGTGCCCTCTGCACCCAGCAGCTTGTGAGGAATGTGGCTGGGGCTGGAGCCCTTCCCTTGCAGCAAGAACCTGATGGAACAGAGCTAAAGGCGACCGAAATATCTCACAGTCCTGAGAACAAGATGTAGTATGTTGTCACACCTCTAACACAGGAGAGAGCTGAAGCACGTGTTTCAGTCTTTGGTTCTTCTTTTTGAAGATTTTGGATTTCCCAGCAAATCAATTTTTGTTGATTTTCAATATTGCAGCAGTAGATGAAAGAGCAGCCAGAGGTTTGTGATTTGACGCTTCCTCTCAAGGAAGAAATGGTTCAAGAGGGGAATGTGATGTAACGTGCTCTCCTGACCCAATGGTCTGTTCCAAATCAGGCAGAAGTCTGTTCCTGATGTTTCTTTAGTGCATAAAAAAAAAATAGAAAATGTTTGGTCTTGCAGGTCAAATCCAGAATTCACTTATTATTCTGGAAAGTGGTTGCTGTACTTTACTAAACTTTGAACATTCCAGAGTATGAAAACTATTCCAGCAATGAACTCAGAAAGATCACAAGTTCGTGTGCTTTCTTATGATTTCCTGGATAGTCTTCCTATTTATTTATACTTGTTTTGCCTTCAGGTTAGCATCTAGTAGTTGTCTTCAGTAGCTGGCATGTTTCTGTTGTCGGGTTGCCTAAAATGTTTATTCCTCTTCTAAGCCTCCCATTATTTAAGTCATGTCTCAGTGGTGCTAATATATATTTGTACTACAATATAAGTTTTAGATTATCAAAAATATTCTTAGATTTGCACATTTTTAGAGAATGTATCTTACAGGTGGTTTCCTACCATCCTTCACTAAACTGTTTCAGTGAAGTAGTGTTTTATGTACTCTTTGTATTCTTGCTAGTTTTTGCTTGTAGATGGACAGTTGAGGCAGTAATATACAGAGACATCAGCCTCATTTCTTAGATTAAGATACCACACTGAAAGTGCAATGGGTTCATGAGTCAAAATCATAAACTATGAGTTGCCCTCTCTGTTTCTAAAGGACTTGGCAGATCAGAAGTTTTCCCAGCCATGTGGATTGTGATGTTGATGTGGGCATGCTGTGCACTGGGCCAAGCATTACAGCCATGCATGTATACAGTTGCCCTCGTCCTGGTGTGTAAGGTTTGAGGTTAGAAAGAGCCAATGGATCTCAACAGTTGATACTAACTGGAGTACTTTGGTTTTAGAACAAAAATTGTGAAGATAGAAAATACTGGAAAGAGAGAGTTTGGCAAGACTTTGGTTTGTCAGAGTCAAGAGAAATAAAAGGCCTTTCCAGAGGGACTTTTGCATTGATGATAAAGTATTACATGCTGTGTTGTATTCTTGAAATCAGATGAGATTAATTATTGGAAATCTTATAATACCTAGATAGTGTAAGGAGCCTCATCTCAGGAGGACTGCAGGCAGATTGCTTCAGTTTATGCTAGACATAGAGGAGACGTAATGGGTGTAATGAGCCAGTCCTGATGTTTTCAAGTACTACGCCTAAGGCTGAAGGCTGAAGCTAACACCTGAAGGACACACACAGCTTGCAATACACTTGGAAACAGCTGACATGTAGCCCACTGAGGACGATTCATGTGCTGCACATGGCGTTTCTGTCCTGGAGCAAGCTGAGCTGCTCAGTGTGCCCACAGCTTGTTTGGTGCTTCTGGCAGTAACACAGCGAGGCTGCAGATGCCCAGGGATGGCTGTGCCTGCTGAGGCACCTGGGCTGAGTCACCACCAAGTAGCTGGCTGACAAGCCTGAGCTCTCAACAACTCTCAGCTAGGGAGTACTTCCTTAATGAATTCCTCAGTCTTAACTGTGTATAATTTAACAAAGGGCTTGATAAGAAAACTATCCTAACATAAGCAGTGAGCAAATTACAGTGTTTCATGTCATGACAGTCACCGATTGCTGTTAACACATGATAATGAGTAGAAAAATCAAGATTTCAGTAGCGGAAGGTGAACTGGAAAAAACTTGTCAGAGGTAGAAAAATGTCATTTCTGACAACTAACCTATGACAACAGCTTCTTTAGAGCGCACTCTTGCAAAGCATCTCAGAGAGATGTGTGGAAACAAAATAATTAGTTAAACAGTCAACATATTTACAGTATAGAAATGAAAGATAACAAGCAAATATACATCTCTAAAGCAGCAGTTCCATTTGAAACAGTAGAATATGGACTTCACTCCGTGTATTTAACCTCAACATTTTTAATAAGTAAAACCAAAACCAAGCAAACAAACAACAACAAAACACCAAAAAGCCAAACCTTTTATTCTTTATCTGGAGTAGATTTAAAGGGTTAAATTAGAAAATCAAGCAGGGCTCATACAGACAGAGACAATTTGATGAAACGCAAAGGAAATATTTTTTTCCTTCAGAGTTCTCCATTACTAACAGCATTTCATGCTAACTTTTAAGGGAAGTTATTTTTAAGTATGCAGAAAATCTTAATGACTTGAACCAAAATCCCAGATAAAAATATACCAAAGATCTGGAACAGAGAATCTAAATTGGCACTTTTAAGTGAGCTGAGACAAATTGAGATGATGGTTGCCATGCTTTTCTGTAACATCTTTCCTTTGCTAGTTGACTTTCTGTTTCCTTGTTGTTATCTCAGATGCATTTTCCATTTTTTCCTCTCTTATTAAGAGCCCTCGCAATTTTGTGGCTGACCTAATCTTTGTCTCTCTCCATTCGTTCTTGTATATCGACTCATATATTTAAAAACTTTTTTTTCTGAGTTTTCTTTCTGCAGTTTAAAATCCTTCCTTTGTGTTATCAGCTGTTCATTAATACAGTCAAAAATAGTATTTTCTTCTTTCCTGAAAACATTCCATTTTTTTTACCTGCTTCTTTTTCAGTAAGCAACACTACAATTCAACTTATTACTAATAATCTTGGTTTGCCTAAGGGCTTAGACATATGGTTAAGTTACCACAGCTCTAAGGAGTTGTCATGAGTCAACCAAGTTGTGTTAAGATCAGTTGTGTGTGCTGGCAGTCTGAGGCAAAAGTGAGATGATTCAAGTTCATGCAGCTTGCCATCATTTCCTTGGTGTATTTTTCTTATTGACACCTATCTCTGAGTCGCTCCACTGGCAACATCTCTTACCTCTGTCATTGCTCTGACTTTCACAGCTCAAAATCATCAATAATTTAAACTCTTCCTCTATCCTATATCAAATTACTTATCTTGATGAAAATCAAAACAAAACGAATTCCCTATTTTATTTAAAAAGATCAAAACCCAAAACCTAAAGTTTCTAATTACTTGAATATTGTCAGTAAGGTATATTTTAATGAGCTGTGAGGCCTTCTAAGACTTCTGTAATTGCCCTAATCCTAAAAAGCATGCTAAACTTTCTCTTTTCTCATCAGTGGGAGAATCTCTTTATCAGAATATAGAGATCTACCAGATTATCCTCCTTCAGAGGCTCTCACAGAACCAATCTTTGCCATAATACATATAGAAAACTTACTTTAACAACAACCCACCATGGTTATGCAAGTGATGAGTCATAATGCTGTTACTGAATGGTTAAAATGCTTTATTCTCCATTGAACTTGCTACCTTGATCCTGTTCTTCTTTTCTGATATTTGTTCATGCTTTCAGATCACAAGTTTTTTTAAGCAAGGTTTTTCATTCGCTGTGACTGTACTTAGTACAGCAGTGTCTCAAACAGTTGGCTCTTTTTTGGAAAAAAAAAAAAAAAGGTAAACTATAGCACATTGGAACATGCCATGGATTTGGAGAAAGCTTAGCTTTGGGGTAACTGTGGGGTCCTCATCTGCCCTCCCTGAATCAGTCTGCATATACTGCTGAAAGTTTTCCTAAGAGTGACCTCAACCAGCCCATCATTCCACTAAAAATTCAAACTAATGTTACTTTGTCTTAGAAAAGCAACAGCAGAAAAGCAAATGTTTAGGCTGATAGTATGAAAATGTTAGTGTGAATGTGTGTGGGATGTTTTTTAGTGTGTGACTTTTCTGGGGGACATTTTTTATTTTTTTTTTGCTTGATAAAGTACCCAGTACAGCTGTTCCCCTGCTCAACAAATGCCTTAAACTCAGGTTTCTACAGACCTGAGGGCTGTTTAAAAAACAACAACTCTGCTTTCATCCAGCTGTTGGTTGGATTAGCATCTTGCAAACCTGTTAATGTCCAGCTGGGTGCTGCAATTAAGCTTGACAAAGTCATGGTGACAGTAAAGAGAAGATGTGTTTCCTATATAATCTCCTTTTTAATCACATTACTACCCTAAAGCTCCCAGCTGTTCTAAAATTTCCCTCCTCCTGTTATATGAAGGTCTTCTGTGGATGTCAGTGCTTCAGCAATGCCTAAATTTCTCTTAAACAAAGAAATGAACAAAAGTCCAATCAATACTGTTTTGTTTTTTAAATGCAACAAAAATGCCAGTGTCTATTCTAGGAGTTGTTCACATTCCTTATATACTGCTTGTGTGAGAAAATGTTTTACAGGATTTAAGTGAAAATGGATGTGCAGTGGGCAAGTAGCCAAGCTCTGGCCATGCCAAGGGCTTAGAGAGCATGAGGACTCACCTTTGTGACAGCCCCGCTGCGATGGCCCTCATCAAGGAGCCAACAATTCCTCTAGATGAATGTGTGATCTCTGTCTTTTTTCTCAATATATTTCTTTAGTTTGCTGTATGCAACAAAAGTGCGTGAACAATCAGAATTACTTTGGTATTTCCTTAAAAAGGCCGCCCTTATGTCAATTTTACAGTCTGTATGAGGTCTTATGGCACTTTCAGCGTTGTGTTTTGTGCTTTCTTCCACATCTTTCAAAACGGTGACGTTTCTTAGAGGTCTAGGTAAATCTTCCTAAATAAGACAGCTTCACCTTCACCAACTCTGGCCACTGTGACAACCAGAGGCACTTCTTGTATTGATGGTGTTCTAATTGTATGGCCCATTGACAGCAGGTTGGTTACTCCCTTATGAAACAGTAGATCTAAACTCTGTTAGCGTATTATAAAAACTTGCCCATGGCAGCAGTTTCACTTCATATTAAATTTTACTATTTGGCATTTTCCTTTTTGTTTGCATTACTTTTAAAGATTTTTAAATGAATTGAAAATTTTACAGAAGTAATCTTTAAACCGTTTTTTTTTTTTTTTCTTATTGCCTTATTTTCTGGTACACCAGAAGTAGTAGCACATCAGATAGACATAGTACCTGATTTGATACAATATACTATCAGAATACATGATGCCATTCTCATGATTTCTGCACGGTTAGAAGATAAGCAGGTAAAAATATCTCTGTATAAATTCTGAATATTTTAATCAGTAGGAAAAGTGCAAGTGTCACTGTGCTAGAAGGGGAAACAATTCAAAGTATGAAGGTATGAAGACATTTCTCCTTTTGGAATTAAAATTCTCTTCAGCTTTAAATTAGTGAGGAGATAAAAAACACATCCAGGAGAAAAACCTAGCATTACAGATGAGGACTCAGTGTGCACTCACAAATACCTTATTCATTGAAAATCTTGTGTCTGCACACTGCTTCACGTCTTCATTTAATAAGTAATAATGTAAAAAGTTCCTACTTGCAGAAACTTGTTTGATCATTCTAGGAAGATAATTCTTTCAGAATGTTCACTAGTTTTGAAAGTTACCTGTCCTTATGATATTCAGCTCATAAGTGGGTTGCCAACCTTCGAAGAACCACTGGGTACCCAGAGGACCACTATTATTTTTCATGAGGGAGGCATAATATAAACTCCTGACTAAATTTGCAAGTGTAATGATAGCTGTATTAACCCAGAGAGAATTTATTGCAGTTACAGACAAAACATATCAACAGATTTGGCCTGTGAATGTAACACTTCACAGACTGTATTCAAGTTCCCACTGTGCTGACCAAAGTTACTGGTGGCAAAGAAAACTATCAAGAAAACGAAGACCTCCTGAGGTACCACCTAATGTAAATAATGGATTTCTACCTGCAAGTAATGGAAAATAATAACAAAAATCATAATTACAAAACAGTGCTCCTTGCTTGGAGGCCACAGTTTTGGGAGATGTTGCACTTCTACTAAAATAAGACATTATGGTCCTGAAGAAAATAACATCAAATATGAGTACATGATTTCATATTAACAGTGTGAAAAGTATGGCTTCACATTAAAATAAATAACAACGACAACAAAAAACCCAAACCAAATAAACAAACAAAAACCCCCACCAACATATAGAATCTACTCTCATACAGTAAGTGATAAGACAGTTGGTAAATATTTGTCCAGCCTGTCATTAAAACAGGAAATGATTTTTAAGACAAATGTGTTTCGTAAACATGCCAAGGAAGGATGAAAAGGGAAGAATAAACAGATAGGTTAATTATTAACATGAGTTGTCTCAGTTCTGTTATACAGTTTCCCATGAAAGATGAGGAACTGGAGGCCATAACAGCCCCCAGTCTTACTGCAGCTCTTCCACATTGCAGTAGAATAAGAAGACCTGCAGAAACTCACAATTTCAGAAGCACCCGGGAGAAGATTCTTGCTTGTCTCCAGAGCAAGCTGTAAAGCTTAGTGCAACCCAGGAAGGTAAACTAGTTTCCTTACCTGTAGTGAAGGGATGACGCATATCCACTTGGCTTTGTATTCCTTGAGTAATCAGATTATTTCCAACTTAGATAAAAACTGTGATGAAACTACAGTGGTCTACATTTTGTTTTGTTTCAGATAAAAGCAGTTGAAAACCTTCCTAGCGCATTAAAAAAATACTAGCTTGCAAAACATATTATATGTTCCCCTTCTTCCCTGATGTCAGACTTCAGGTGTTGCTTTTTTTTTTTTTCCTTTCTTCTATTTTATTTTTTATTTTTTATTTTTTCATATTCAGGAAGTGAAGAAGCTCCTGACTTCTGCTTTCCATAGAAAATTTATATGACCATGTCTGTCCCACTGGGGAAATGCAATGTTGAGTTTAATTCTTGTAATTTGTCAATATAATTAAAATAAATTGAATCATTACGACTTTCTGGATGTGTGTTGGGACTGTGGCCAACACAAGACAGGACCAGCACTGGAAATTATCTCTGTGGCTAGAAAATGAAATTCCAGTTTCAGTATTTCTGATCTAACATCTTGTCCCTTTTAGGGGGCACAAGAATGATGTTTCTGTGCTTTGTGACTCTCTTATATGTTGTGGACCTTAGGCAATATCCCTTGTGGATAACATTAGAGATAACATTGCTTAGGGGCCGATTTGCAACACCACGCCGTGCTGTGCCAGAGCAGTGTGTGGAACTGCCATGCAGGAAGTTTAGTGGTGCCCAACTTGCAGCCAACAGGTGCTGGGGGACCCTGGAGCATCCCAGAGGCTAGGGCTGCTGTCATGGGGCTTAATCACAGTCTCAGCTTTGATACAGCTCTGACAAAAGCAATGGTTTTGATCTCTGGTCACTATTATGTCAGTTGAATCAGTATTTAACATCTACATTGAGCTTCTGGCCACTTGCTGCTACTCAACTTTTGCTACTAATTTCCACCAGCTCCATTGGTTCAACACCTTGATAAAGGGAAGCCTTAAACAATAAATACATTTGAAATGCCCTTACAAGATTGCAGTGACTCTCGGCATTTTCCTAATGGAAAATGTATTTTACAAAATTCAAGGAAAGTTTGAGTATATTTTGCTTCTTTCATTTTAATTCAACAGGCATTTTAGTTTTTGAAGATTGCTAGAACATGGTAGATGTTTTTGGACTCCTCTAAGCAAAATACCCCATGGTGAATAATCTCCTTGATGTAAAAGACAGATTATTAAACTTTAAGCTTATTTTTCATGGGCTTCAGGGAAAGAAAACTGTGATAGTTACGTTTACCTTTATTTTAAACTACCAGTTTAGTGCCAACTATTGTTTGCTGTAATAGAAGTTAAATGTAGGCTGCCGTATCTCTTGCAATGGGGTGATACTGTTAATACACAAACAACAACAGGACACAGTCCTTGGAGCTGAAGGGCTCTGACTTCCCAGCAGAGGCTGACATGCTGCTACAGGTGCATGGCCACTACCCTCAGCTCTGATCTCTGTTCTCACTCCCTTGCTCTTGTAACTGTGAATTCATAGGTAAGGCAAGCACTTCAGCCAAGCTCCAAGGATCTTTTTTTGTCAGAATTTTGCTTATCGTCAATGAATTGTAAATATCCTGGATAATCAGACTTTTGTATGTTATTCCCATACCAGCTTATGAAAGGATGGAAAGCAAACTACAGCAATGAAATTTTTTCTTTTCCCTGTTAGCATCCAATATTTATGCATGAAGCAGTATACTACAGCATCCTCGCTTTCCTCATCTGCCTGTGTCAGACGAACATGAGCAGTGACGGGGGGGTTAACTGCTGCTCAACAGGCGCGTTCCTGAATTCAGGGCTCTGCGCAGCACGGAGCAGGGCTGGCAGCAGACGTGTGCGACAGCAGTGAGACGCTGTACCGGCTTGTCCAGTTTTCCCTCGCGTTTTCCAGCTGTTTACCCTTGAGATGTAAAATGGCAATTTGGCATAGGCTACCAGCACGGTGTGATGTGAGCATCTGCGTAAAAGGCTGCACGGATGGAGCATGCCCAGTGCTCTGAGCAGCCCGTTACCCCACCCCCAGCCAATCTAGGAGGAGATGAAATGAACTTTGCACTCGCAAATGTCACTGAATGCATTTTGCACAGGATTTTAAAAGGTTCTCTTCCAAGCACTATTTTTAACAGCCAAATCCGCCCCCCCAAATGAAAAAGCCCTAGGTATTTTTCTCTGATCGACCTCAGTTATTATCAATTGAAGCATCTCTCACAACATTTACCTGAAGTCTGGCGTGTTTTACCTTTTTATCATTCAAGCTGAGCTTTTTTTGGTGGTGGTGTGGATATCTTCTTTTTTTCTGATTTTTTTGTAAATGGCATGAGAAAATTTGTGAATTTAATTGCACTAGAATACTTGGAAACAGTGAGGCTGCAAGCTTGAAAGGCAGAGGGAAGAGAAGAAAGGCTCTCGCAGCAGAGCATGGATAGGAAAGGAGCGGTGATTCTGCGGTGCTCAGCGTGCACATGTTGTGTGAGATCAGTGCCGGGCGCTGCAGCTGCGGACAATAACTGAGCTGTCTAGCTAATGAAGGCCACCTGGATCAGGCTTCTGAAAAGAGCCAAAGGAGGACGTCTGAAGAATTCTGATATCTGTGTAAGCTCTGTCTTTTCGTTATTGGTGTATATTCTATGTGTTGCAGAGAGAAAAGAAAAAAAAAAAGAAAACAACAAACCAACACACGGTGTGGAGAGGACAGTTGTTTTCATTCTAATTGAATTAGCAGAACTCTGTTTTGTATGCAGGGAGATGCAGAGGGAAATCAGAGCTGTCATTATTTATAGAGCTGTTCTGGCGTTGTGACTGCTTCCATTGTGGCAATTCATGGACCTGTGTTGTATCCAGACAGATTTTATTAGCGAGAAGTTGATTTGTGGTCATTTACATGTCTTGCTGAGGGGTAAGGATGGATATGAGCCATTTGCAGTTCTGATGGGGAAAGTGTGTCAGGTAAAGAGGTTGCCCTAAAATAAAAATGCATAGCAGAGATTAAATCTGCCAGCAGGAGTGTTGTGTCATGGCAATTATTGATGGTTAAGTTGCTTTTTGATTGTAAAAATGTGTCTCCTTGCTCATAATGTCACTGCTTAGAGTTTTCCTTTTTATGGAGCCATCCTTGAAGCTGCTGTGTGTCCTTCAGCCCTGCACTGCACCACTGCTGTAACTCCACAGAGCGACTGGCACAGTTTACTAAAATGCATACAGATCAGAACACAGGGATAGTGTAATAAATGAAACACAAGGGAAGACACCTGTACTTTGGAAGTTCTCCAGAAGAAAATGTCTATTTAGATAAATTTCACTGAGTGTCATTCCCTTTTTGGCACTTATTCTCTTTTCAGAGATACAGATGTAAGGGGAAGGACAAGGTGCATAACGACTTCTGCTTTTCTTTGGATTCTAGAACAACTTGTGATCCTGTTTTTCCTTTCCTTGTGCAGGGCTCGGCGGACTCCTACACCAGCCGTCCATCCGACTCCGATGTATCTCTGGAAGAAGACAGGGAAGCAGTGCGGAGAGAGGCAGAGCGACAGGCCCAGGCACAGTTGGAAAAAGCAAAGGTAAGGCATTATTTCTCATCACGGGTCCATGCAATGTTCTGCTTTAGAAGTCTGTCATCTGTTACTGGTACAAATGTTTTTAATGTGTGAGCGCGCACCATCAGACGTCCTATAAAGATTTTTTTCATATAACAGTAGAAATGATATTTTTTTAGCAAAAAGTCAGAATCTGAATCTTTCATGAAAAGCACTCAATTTGCTTGTGTATTTAAGGGTAATATCCTTAAAATGCATATACTTTTTTATTTTACTGGATGTAAGCTTTAATTTGCAGTACATATGGTCAAAGCTTAGAGCTCTTAGTGAGTCTTGTAGAAGTTTGTCTGTGGGTCCCTAGGGCACTTAAAACTTCTAGAAATCAGCCCTCAAACATCCTATTCACCTCCCTTCCATGAAGGATCAGTCCCTAGGAGTCATATGGTAATGAAATCTCTTGGAAAGATCTCTTTTTCCTAAAGACTTCGCTGGCTTTCTTTACCCTTTGAGTGTCCATTGATCTTATGAGCAATATGCTCTAGGACTTGTTAAGACTTCTGCTTATAACTTCACACTGTTGGCATATAGTGACAGATTAGTATGGAAATACCAGATGAGCTTCAGGTTCTTCCTTGGTGTTTATTTGGGACTGTGAGGCTTTTAACAGTAATACAATGAAAAAGTATTTGCTTGCTTTTCTTTCATCTCTACAGCATCTTTAAATACCTGTAAAAATCATGCTTCTCTTGTTTATCCTTCATTTTTTCACTTCATTTCAGTCTCTTTTTCCTTTGCTGTCTGCCAGATCTCACTGTATGACTGTTTTCTAAGAGCTGTTTTTCAGTACCATTTCTTATATATTAAAATACGCTATATAGCTTCCTCCTCAGCTCTACCTTTTTTCTTCCTGCAATGTCTGTGTTTCTCTCTGACTCCTTTCCTCCATTTTGCCTGTTTTTATTTCATTATCTCTGATCTATCTTCCGTTCTGTTTCCTTTTCCGCTGCCAGCTTTGCCTCTGCCCATTTGTACCACCTGTTTTGTGAGGGTTTTTCATAAATTCAGGAGTCCACATCGCCGAGGAATTCATTTGATCATTTATCGAGAGCCAACTCCATAAATAATATGGGAATATAATGCATAAACAGAGGGCTTCTTCAGGCCAGGAAACTCAAACAGGAAAGCTAAAGATGTTTTTTTTTTTGCAAAACATAATTGTTGACCTATATTTAATAACAGCTTCTCAAGCAGCTTTTTGATGAGCTGTTGGAACTTGCCAACCACAGGAGATGCTGAGCACTTCTTTTGAAGTTGAGTGCTGCTGCTGTCACATCAGTACAGTAGAGGTGCCCCAGAAGCAGCCTGTTTTTTTCCCTTTTCCTTTGTATCTTACAGCTGGTGCTGACCGTAATCAGGAGTTTCAGTTTTATCAGTTTTCTTTTTTTTTTTTTAGTTGAATATTTTCTCCTCTGTTAGGAAAGATGATAAAGACTGCTCCAAAATTCAGGTGAAGTGTGGAATTTTATCTGTAAATGCACAGCCTTTAAAAGAAGAGTTGCAATAATATCTTGCGGACTAATCAGGGTAGCACTACTGCACTTACTGCTGAACTGATCCTTCTCCTAGTGATGAGTAAATCTATGCTGGTGTTGCTATGGGAATTTGGCTTGCTGATGCTGGCTTGAATGCATGGACAGCCCTTATGTAATATTCATGACCTCTAGCACAGCTGCCACTGTAGCGCATAGAGAGAATGCTACCAAACCCTGTTTTTAAACTGTCTTTCTATACATTTAAGCAATGTTCTCACTCCAGCTGGCGTAAGATACAGTCTCCAGGTCTGACACCACTGAGACTATAAGACAACTTGTGATAAGTCAAAGTAGCAAAGGCGACTGCCAATATCAGCCCGCAGTAACAATAGTAATTCCAGTTGTACATAAACACTACGTGAATTATTTAAAACTCTTGTGCTTTAAAACAGATTGAAGCTGGAACTACATGAGCAGTTTTGTTTCTTGATCCAAATATTAAAAAGAAGGTCAGGCTGTAATGCATGGAAATCATTTTATTTAGAGGCCATAGTAGTACAGTACTTAGGGTGGAGTAGTATTTAAATACTGTATGAATTTGTCACTTATATTTGTAGCAAACACCTTTAAAATGACAAAAACTAAACCTAACACAGGAGATCTGGAACACTATAGAGTGTGCTTTTCTGTCTTTGCTAGCAGTTCAGTTCTTCCCCTGTCTGAGCAGTCAGTGAGGCAGTAACTCGTGCCCATGCTGCTGGCTCCCTGTGCCCTTTCCTCTTCCCCCAGGCAGTCACTCCACAGCTGCTGCAGGGGCACCAGCACCAGGCAGTGCTGACACAGCTGCTTTAACTTTTCACCTTTCAGTGGTGCAAGTGGATGTGTTGATCCTAAATAAAGTAATTCTATCACAGGAATTAGAAAAGGGTGACATACATGAATAATGCAGCAGTGAGGGGAAATGATAGTGAATTAAGCATAGATTTTAAAAAATATGTATATGCAAAAACCTGTTGAAATGTGTCTTGCACTCAGTGAGAACAGTTTAATGACATCCATTTTCCTTCTTACAACTAGGGAAAATACCTAGACTGTAGAGAAAAGCTATGCTAGTAAAGCAAACAATGAGAAATTGTTAGGTTGATTTGTAAGGTTTTTAATGTTGGATTGTTATGGATTGTAAAATCGTATCCCATATGCAGCCAATAGAGTAACATAGAAACGGAAGGGAGAGCAAGAAAATACTCATTCTGTCCACTTGTCTTTTAAAAGCATTGCTTCTCTAGAAAATGCTTAAGCAGATTTTGCTGACTCACTTTGGCATGTGGTTTACTGTAAGGAAGCAGGGCCAGGGCCCAACTGTGGAGTCATACAGGGGTGGAAAGCAAAGAAGCAACAGATGAGGGTATCTGCGGGCCAGCAGCTATTCCCAGGGGAAGCAGATCTTCAAAAGAAGCTGTTAAACCTGCAGTGGAGATAATTGTTTTGGTTTTTGTTTGAGCAGTTTCACAGTGCAGATGCTGAAAGGTGGATTTCTGTGTTCAAAGCACTGAGAATTTCCTGGGAATCCTCTTCATAGTCCATAACGTGAGGAATAGGTTAAAGAGGATCTTCACTGTGGCTGATGAGTGCACCCTAATGATGCCCAGCTCTAAGGATTTGTACTGCTTTTTTTTTTTTTTTCCCAAATTTTGTATTTATATAGAGACATAAATCTCACACATTTGTAAGGCAATAAATAAATAGATTCAGTGACACGTCGCTTTTAGTATTAATACTTTCAAAATTTGTCCTTTCTGCATGGTTTTTGGCTTTGAAAGTTGAGGACTAAAAAGAAAGAAAGATCTTTCTGTCAGTTCCTAGGAAGTACTTAATTATCCCATAAAATATTGCAGTTGATGGTATAGGTGGGGTCAAAGAACTGAGGTACAAATGTTAGTGAGATCTCAAAATTCAGTGCTAAAGAAACTAATGCATAAGAAAGGTGGCTTTGGTCTTTTTTTTGTTGTTGTTGTCTCTTTCAATGCCATTGTCATCAAATACAGTAGAGAATATTTGAGTTTTCTGAAATGCACTATTTTTTGTCTGAGACGCAGTTATTCGGGCAGTATGTAAACCTCTCTTCTCAGCAAAAGCAATTTTTTTCTTCTTATTTGCTCTCTTCATGTTCTTAAATTTTAATCTTTTTTTTTTTCTTTCATGTTTCTAGAGCTCTTCTGTGATGTATTTGCAGCAATTTAGCAAATAAAGTAATTGATTTCAGTTATCTTTTATAAATGCTTAGCTAATATACCAGCTAATAAACCATGTTCTGTTCCTCACTTGAGACTAAGGGACAGCCTGATACTCTTTATGCTTTGTTAAGGATTGTTCTCAACATCCTTTGCTCCTGATACTTCTTAAATGGCTGTCAAAGTTGGACTGTGGCCTTTCAGAAGTCAGTAATTGTGTCCAGAATAGGAAATCTCAGTTCTTCTCTGCTCTGCTTTGTTTGCAAGTCACCTACCACTCTTCTGTCAGCATTCTGAGTTTATTAAAACTTTAAGTATCTGTAATCCTAATTTAAAACTTAAATTTATCTTTTTTACACTAGGATTGTGAACCTGAAATTTTGATGTCCATCTCTTTGCTGGCTCTTAGGCAAGAATACGATAGCAGTAATATAAGCTGATATGCTTTGTTTTCCTGATGTCTGCTGTTAACAGTGGTGATGGCTCTTGACTGTGAGTAATAGGGAAATGTTTTAAGTGTAATGCATCGTTCCATGTATGGTCTGGGGACCCCTGCTTTGAAATATCTAGCAGGTTAGGATAGGGCCTACATATCCCTGCAAGGCTGAAGGCATGGAAAAGATTGTCAGGTGTAATTACCCAGTGCAGCATGCCAAGACTAGTTATTTAAGTATTTGTTCACTCCCAAACAGGTTTCACAGCCCCTGAACGACCCCATGCTGCTAGCAGGCAGCTGCAAAGCTTGTTAAGGTATGTCTATTTAAGCTGCAGAAGCACTTTTGACAGGTGAGAAGTACCCATCATCTGGATGTATGTCCCTTTATTATGTCAGGGTGTTACATCATTGGAGACCCTCTCCATTCTCAGTTATGAGAGTGCTATGATGCTGAGCAGAATCCAAAGCCATAGCAACATAGGGTGGTGCTTTGTGTTAGCTGTTGTGTACGGTAATATTTTTCCATTGATTTCTTCTCATTTGCCCTTTTGTTTTAGAATACTTCATTGCATGTTATCATTTAGATAGCTAATGTTGTGTATCAGAGTTGCTGGGATTACATGGGAGCTGGCACAGTGGTCTAGCTGGAAATAAATGAGTTGTTGATCTAAAAGCACAGTTGCAAATCTGGTTGTTGCTTAGCTGGGGGCGAGTTCTGCATTGTTGAATCTGCTTGAATCAGGCTGCAGATACTCCTTTCCATTTTCTTAGGATTGTAACACTGAGGCATAAAGCACTGCTTTACACTGCTGTCTGTGACCTGCAGTTTTCTTTTTGTCTATATTCATGATAATATTTTTTTTTTTCTGCTTTAGTGGATATGCATTAGTGCCTGACATTATGGGTGTTGTTTCCCTCAACATTTTATCTGTTCTCATCGGCTGCATTCTCTGGGGACTGGAATTGTTTCTTCCAGTGGGGTCTCCCATTACCTGGAATCAAGTGCACCAAAAGCAGTACAGTTTCCAAGAAAACATGTAATCTCCCATTCATACCATGATTAGAGTGATCAAATCTGTTTCATAAGTATCCTTTCCTTTTCTGCTTCTTGGAACTGAATGGGGAAGAAAGTGTAGGGGGAAATGAACACAGCCTGTATTTAGTTGACTAACTTAGAGAGAGATCCTTTAGTATTCTTATGGTCTTCAAATAATCAGAAATAGGTATATTGTCTCTATGGTTCTCGGAGAAATAGAATTCAGTGGGAAAGGCAAGGGATAAGGAAAGACTTCTTTGCTCTATTTCATTTGTGTGGTTCAGGTACCATAGAAAAGGCAGCAATTCAAATAGTACTTCTTGCATGCAAAACTAAACCAGCTCTTTAGTAGAAATATTTTAACTAACATTAGTGTTTCAAGCCAGGTACAAACACCTGCAGACATCTCCAGTCGTCATCCGGACATTTTCCTCCCTCTGGTCTCTGTGGCAGACACCATCTGCCACCTGTCAGCACTGCTGCATGGCTGTCATTGCTGAGCTTACAGCGGGAGGTTCCCAAAGGCTGATGCTCCTGTTGCTTGCAGGTTGTAGGTGGTGATAAGCACTTGCTGCCTCCAACCTGTGGCTGCTGAGCTGAGTTGTTGAGTATGGATGCTCGCTCCAGCCCTCAGCATCCCGCAGGCAGCTGTGATCTGTGAGGCCAGGTGTTGGGCCAGGTGCTGCTGTGGGGGTCAGCAGAGACTGCACAGGGTAGTAGAACTCAGAGGAGAGAGTGAGGGGCAGATTTGGAGATGCTGTTTGTGACTAGTGGAGGGTGAGTGTGTTTGATGGAGCGAGGGAAAGGAGGGATTAAGAACGCATTTGCATGCTGTTCAGGCTGGCGTAAAGCTGAGCACTTTGGCTAATATAGATGTAGTTAGATGTTGATGGTGGTTCTAAGCAAACTAATTTCCAGTTAAGGTGTATATTTCTTGGTTCGTTAACTTTCTTGAGGTTTATATTAGAGTCTGATTTACTGTTCCCAGCATCTGAGATGGTATGCCATAATCCAGAACGTGGCTTTTTTCAGCAGCTGGTCTAGCCATCTCAATGCCACTGGTTCTTCTAAGGAGTTAACATATGTCTTTTTACTTGGAAGAAAATAGTGATTTAAACAGAAGAGAAAATAGGATTTCAAGACATAGGCAATCGCTGATAGTTAGTAAACTGCTCGTAATGTTTTTAATATAAATGGTGATTTTTAATTTTTTTGTTTGTTTTTAATCTGTGATATCCACTTTGGGGACAACTTAAATATTTTTTCTTTTTTATTCTAAATGCTTGATGTATCATTTTTCAATTCCAGCTTAATGTCAAATCTGCCTAGAGATGTTTTGCACTTTCTGTTTTCTGAAATCTTTTATTATTTTTTAAGTAAATATATACATGTGAAACGTGCTCAAGTTAGTCATTACTGATGTAGGCATGCATGTAGAAGCATTGGGGCTCTTAGTTTTTCTTCAGCAAAGTATAGGTTTTAAATTGTCAGCCTGAATGTTTATATCTGTGTGCCCATAGATATGTATGCATTTTATATATCCATATGCACATGTGTACATATGTTTACATGTATTAGGTAATTGAACTTGCCATTTTTGTTCTACAGTTGGTGACTTCCTATTGAAAAATGTTTATTTTTTACACAAGAAAACTGCTATACTAAGGGTTAGCCTTCTGAGGTAGTGTGTTTATCAGAGAACAAACTGTACCTGGGATCAGAGCTTCCATTGGATTTATAGAAGCTGATGTTAGGTGGAGTAAGGACTTCAGTGTAGCCAGTAAAGGACCACCGTGAGGAGGTGCCCCAGCTGGCACCGTTGGACCTGATGTGATGCAGCAGCTCAGAGAAAGCAATTCTGTTGTCCCATCTAGTCTGTATTTTCTGCTGTAGGCACCTGATTGCTGTTAGATACAACACCTGAGTGGTGTGTGTTGTTATGCAAGGAGGTGATTGTACAGTACAAAAGTTGACCGACAGCTCAAATGTGAAAATGTTTTCTTAGGAAACTTTAATCACAGAAACTAGTCATTGTGTAAAGCCAAGAAAACAAAAGCCCAAAGTAAACTGTTGATACCTGGGAGGAAGATACTCCGTGTTTCCAAGTTAAGGATGTTTAAAGTGGAAAAACACAGCTTGAAGAGTGTATGGGCTCTGCATTATTCATATGACAGAAAAGTATTAAAAACATTTTGGGATTCCGGGAGGGCTCCAGTGAAGGTTTGTTGCTATTTTTTCTGCCATCTTTTCTTTCTATCTGCTGTGTTAAACCAGGGCATGTGCTAGAGCAAAACCAGCTCTGTGGCATGAACTTCCCCTTGTATTCACTTGTGGAGTCTATGCAAACCACAGAACATTTTCCTTGTACCTCCAACCCCGCGTTGATATTTTCTTCTGGCACTTCAAATTCACCTGTCAATCAGTTTTATTTAATCTGAAATGAAATATTAACAAATAGGTGATATTCTCTAGCATTAGCTGAGATAGTGTCCACTGAAATATTGCTTTATATCCTTTTTCCTTCCTGCTAAATAAAGATGATGGTTATTACCATTGTTTCACACAGGATTAATTAAAGTCAAAGCTTACTGATAGTATCACACAAGCAAAGACTACATTGTTTCAGAACATCATACTGTGACAACCAATTGAGTTATGCAAACAACTTAGATGTTGCTGCTATTGCTGGAGAGAATCCTATGGTTTCTCCCATTTTCTTCTTGTTTAATATATCTATCGGTACTCCATGTGGTTTACAACCTGTCCATATGTGGACAATTCTAGTATGATGAAATACTATCATACCATATATATAAACTATGAAATACTGTCATACTATTTTTCTGTCCTTTCAGTTGCCCCCAGAAGTTGACGTGAAAATGTGAATTTCTCTTTAGTTTGTAATTCTTAGAAATGAAAGTTGCTTCTTTCTAACTCTTACAAAATCCTCATTCTCTGCTAACAGCTTAAACCCTTTTGTCTTAAAGAGTAAAAACTGTTCTTTTCTTTTGTTCCTGGAAAAATTTGATCGTACATTGATGACAAAGGTACATATCAACAAGACTGCCTTTTGTTCTTATTTTGGGAATCTTCTCAGATTGATACCTATTCTCAGTGTGGTTTGTTTCATATTATATTTGGATTCCACAGAACAGTTTGAAAACTTCAACCTTGTTTTCAGTGTTTTGAATGGATCTGCGTTTGACAGATACAGAAAGTGGGGATCCACCATGTGGTTTGGGGTTTTATTTTGCAAATATTCTTGTGCTATTGTTCTGCAAACTGTCCTTGTTTCAGTGACTGAAGGAAAAAAAAATGTTGAAAGGGAAGATGAAGGCTCAAACTGTAGCTGCT
The DNA here is from genome assembly GCA_013399175.1 of Odontophorus gujanensis. Lineage (NCBI taxonomy): Eukaryota > Metazoa > Chordata > Aves > Galliformes > Odontophoridae > Odontophorus > Odontophorus gujanensis. The sequence continues at coordinate 331,392 of VXAB01007535.1, read as the reverse complement.
TTGATTATTTTGACTGGAGATGTCAGAATGTTGAAGTAAGAGAAGAGATGCGCTTGCTGCTTTTTGACTCCATCTGTTCAACCAATTATTTGAAAATTGAGTTTTAAAACGTTGTTGTCTTCTAATAGTTTACTTGAAATGAAATAGATGAGCAGAAAGCACTTGTTGTTCTGCTATCTTTAGGTCACCTCTGTCTGTCATGAGAGAGTTGCTTCCTTATTGAAATAAACATTAGAAGAAATGCTGAGTGCCTGCCATCTTGAGACAGCTGTATATGTTGCTTTAAGTAATCATCAGTAATAAATGGCAGTAATTGAAGAGGGAAATACATTTCTGACTTTAGATTATAGTCAAATTACAGTTGAAAGTAGCTTTCCCAGAAGTGCTGTGAGGAAACTTCAAACACTTACCATAGTTGGCTTTTGTTTTGTTCTTTTTCTTTTTTTTTTTTCCTTTTTCTGTCATTATTTTGACTCCTTACCCTTTCTTGCAGCCAGCCGAGTGACTCATGCATTGAAAAGCATACTTGGTTATTTTCTCCCCTGGTGTTTCCTGACAATCCAGCCACTGTGGACGGTGTGGTGAACTTGAATATATGTGTCTGTCCCCTGCCTGGTGGGCCCACTTTGTGCTGTCCCTCCTGTTGCTCAAGCTGTCAGCTGCAGGAGTGGGGCTGTGACATTTGGCACCTCAACAGGAGGATGAGAAAGAGGAGTGTTTCCAGTGCCTGTTCCAGCTCTGGTGGGAGTGACCTGGGCACTGGGATGGCTGAAAAGCTGATGAACAAGGAGGTTGGTACCTCCCTCTTGCAATAGTAACACTGGGGAGCTGTGCTGGAGTATATCCGCTGTGTGTGTGAACTCAGAGGGGAAGGATTCCCCTCCTCTACTTTTAAACTCTTCTGAACCCCAAATCACCAGATAAAGTAATCCAGCATAATGTAGTTTTTTTTGCTGTTAAGTATTCCAGAGCAATAGCTCATTTTGGCATTAGGCTCAGTGCTGGGTGTAATCTTCAAGGTAAGTTTGAATTTCTCTGGAAAGCTTGTGATTAAGGTGCAGACAAGAGGACAGGGAAAAGGCAAACGGGATGAAATCGACTTGGAAAGTGATGGACAAAAAGAAGATTGATTCACGCGGCCTTGTTCTGTGATTCAGTTGGAAGATATGGTGGAAAGAAAGAGGTGCAGGGAGTTGAGTGTTGACAGTCTTGAGCAGTGTTCAGGCTTGTGTTGTTCACTTTTATTTTGCACTTCTCAGACTTGTGTTTCTGTCACACCCCTTATTGTGCTGTGTGTCACAGTTTCAGCTGCAATGGAACTGTTTTCTTCAGTGCCTGGTATGATGCTATGTTTTGGTTCTAGGAGAAAAACAATGTTGCACCTCTAGAGTCAGAATTCCCAGTCCCTTCAAAACTCCTTCCAGCTGATGTCATGGTGTGGAATATCTTTTTGACCATTTTAAGTCAGCCATCCTAATTCTGGTCTCTCCTAGATATTTGGACTCATTGCTGTGAATGGTCTTGGCTCTCTACAACACTGCTTAACAGGCAACAATAAACGTTGGTGTGTTATCCATGTTATTTTTCTCCTAGAACCAAAACACAGCATCATACCAGACATCTGAAGAAAACAATTTAATTAGGGACAGAATTAAGACTGTATCTCTGACAGCATGGTTTAGTGACAGTGGCTTTGGATCCACAATAATTGTTTGAGAAATTTCCATCTGCAGTTGCTCTGTTAATTGTTTCACTTGTTATTTCTTTGATCTTTCAGCAGACCACAGTGATGGTCAGTGGGCTGTGGTGCCACCCCATAGGCAGTAGTGTGCCTATGTGAGGGAGTGGTGGAGACTGAAAGCTCCACAACACAAGACTGAACAAGTGTATATTTTTCATCTGATAAATCCTTTATCTTTTCCTGTCTGGAGTAAGGTCTTGCACTTTTCTACTGCTGAAGATGGGAACCCACACAAGTATGATTCAGCAGCTGGAAGATACAACATGCATTACATTCTACGTGCAGCTTTCATGTCACTGCAGAGACACTGATATTTTTTCTTTGTTTTATTCATGGTTAGATTCTTGAAGCCATGATCATTAATTCTAGGCACAGTAAATAGCTGTCCTTGTACATGACTTCCTGCAGATTCTCCCAGTATGTATTAATCCTGACTTGAAGCTCTCTCCACAGTGTTCTTTTATCAGAAAAAAAAAAAAAAAAGAAATTACTAGATTCAATGCCCACTAAAGCAAACGTGGAATTGCAGAGATGAAAAGCTGTTAAATATGCTGTAACTGTATTTTAATCTCAAATGTTTTATCGAGCATTTTATTGTAGACATTATTCGTGGACACAGAAAAGTTCTCTTTCTCAAAAGTGATAAACAATTAATGACTTTCTGATACTATCAGGTTTCATGAGGATGTATTCAAAGAAAAATGAATTTAAGTTCTATATCAGTTTATCTGAGGTATTGCATCAAATATATTGTTTTGTAAGATGGATTAAGAAATTAAGTGAGAAACATTTGTGCAGTTGGAGAAAAGTCAATTTACTGAGCGCTCCTCAAATTGATGGCTAAGAAAAAACATTTATCAGAAAAATGGAAGAAATAGGCTGGTCTCTCCTCGGATCAAACTCTTCAATTTGTTTCTCTTGCTCATTTTTTTCTTTTCAATCTTTTAATAAAGATAAAAAGAGAAACAAACAACATTCTACTTGGATAAAATAGAGTATTATGTGTCTAAAGTGTTTATAGAAACAAGTTGTCTACCTCCAATGTCCTGACATTCTTTCTTTCTCTAAGTTGGTTGACACATTTTCTAACAAGCTGAAAGTTTGGTGGAGATAAAAGGGGGAGGATGTCTTATCAAATTACTGAAATCTGTTGATGTTCTTTTTCAGTGGAATAACATTGAACAGGAATAGAAGATAACGCGTTGGTGCAGTTCAGAACATACTATTTGAATTTAACTAGTAAATTAAGCAGCGACTCAAGTTTTAAGAACACAAATTTATCTTGTTCAAAGACTATAGATCTAATGCAGCATTGTGGTCATATCTTTAAAGAGAGACAAAATATATTTTTGTAGAATTCTGCAGTAAGTGAAAAACTTTCTAAACCTTATAAATGTATTCTTTAAATTCTCCGTATTGTATTTTTTTTCTTCAACTAAAGAAATTTTCAGCTACTTTTGATTAGCATTTCAGTACACTCTGCATTTCTCGTGACTTCAGTTTGTCACATTCTATATGAGGTTTGAGATCTTTAGTGCAGTAGAAGGAAATTAAACTGTTGAAGATCAGCAAATTAAGTGGATGATGCCTTTTAGCAACAGTTGAATAGCTGCTGTGTGTTGCTTTAGCTATATTAAGGGTGGTAACAGCTTTAACAAATGCTGGGTCCTGTGTGAAATCAGTATCAAATATGCACAGGAAAAAAAGCCTTTTGCAGAGGTGGGGGACGCACATGTTCTTGCATAACACTGTCAGATTTAGCAGTCAGTTGAATAACACCCAAAGAAGTTTCATGTGTGGAGAGTAAGGCTTCTCTAAATATCTGTAAAATGCCAAATGATGGGTATGAAACACTGTATTTTGGCAATAAGCAGCTCTGCTACAATGCTTCAGTCACTGTTTATCCTGTGAAAGAGGGTGCTGAGCGTGGGGTCAGCGGTGCGGCAGAGCTCTCTTGAAGCTCAGGCTCCTTCTGCGCTTCTTTTGGCTACTGCCAAGCATTCCTTTAAATATCAGCTGTCTCCAGTCAGGCTGTCTGAAATGTATATACTAATTTTTGGTGACCTTCATCAAAAAGATAATGACAAATAGCGAAAACACAGTAAAAGTAATTATGGGAAATGAGTTGCTGCCTCTGTCGTATCTCTGTTGCATTAAAATGCCCTTGTAGTAGAAGGCATTGACAGTTTGTGTTGCTTGCTCTTTGCAAATATATGCTTTCTTTGTCTGAAATTTTCAGATGTCTTTTTTTTTTGTTTTGTTTTTTATTCCTTTCTGACTCGCAACGTGCGTTTCCTCAGCATCTCTCCTCCTGAGATGACCAACAGAAGCTTTCAGAGCTTCTGAAGTCTGCTTTTAGAAGTGAAAAAGATTGAACTTTCTTCCACTCCCTGACCAGTAGCCCTAAGATTTAACAACCTAGCTAAAAACCAGTGTGAAATCCAGCTGTGGTCAATGGGTGGGGCATAGGACCCACAGCTTAGACCCATCTTCAGTATAATTGGATGGGGAATTCCATGGATGGACTCCATTGCCGTGCAAACTTAATAGTTTTATTTATTAACGCTTAAATTATTATCTAATATTAGGGCTATATTTAGGAAAGGTTAGGAAAAAAATATATTTTAGTGTTCTTCTAGAACTTGAAGAGAAAGTAATGTATTAAATGGCCTCTAAATCACTTCTGCTATTCTTGAAGTTGTGAGATGGAAGGCAGTGTGTGAAGAATATCAGTTTTGAGTAATATATTTTGTTTAATGTAGAATGATTAAGTATAATATAAATTCTGTGTTCAAACCTGGGATTAGTCATTCAATTCATTTTTCAAATAGTGAGAGAAATTCAAATTTGTATAAGTCAAAATGTAGTCTTTTAAGGAATCTCCATGAAGTCACGTGCTTTTATCACCAAACTAGGTAAACAAAAAGGCAGGAGATCAACATCCAGATAATGTGCAACACTGAAAAAGAAACATATTTCAAATCAATTTTATTTAAACAAGTTCGTAAGCCGAGTTAATTCACAATTACTTTTCTTTGTTGGACTATGCTAATTAGTTAATGTTATAAACTTTAGGTCATATTTTTCTATAGGTGAATGTTGTTGACTTGCTCTCTTGCTGGAAAAGCATTTGTTTATGCCGCAGCTTGTTGAAATAATTCTGAGAACTATTAGAGTTAAATGTAATGAGGAAAAATGTTTTCAAGTGTTAGTTTTCTGATCCTGTTAACCACATTGTGATAAATTGTCATTCTGAACCTAAAGAGAGTATATGGGAGTAAGAAGATAATCAAGTGTTCTTAGAATGTCCTTCAGACCACTGTTTGAGTATGAGTTACCTGAATTTCTTTATTAAAGTGCCCTTGAAAGTACATTTTACGCTTCTGCTTCACTTCATGAATAGTCAGTACTTTGCCTCTGATCCAGGGCTGTTCATCTCACTTACTTCTGTATTTCTTGAGCAGAAGAGTTATTCCATTTTACTTTATACCCTCTATATTAGTTTATAGAGGGAACAGCTAACTTGTATGTAGACATAAGTTTACTAGTCCTGAATTTCTGAAATGGATTATTTGTCCCTCTCTCCCCAGCCTTTTCCCTCAAGCCATGGCAACAGTGCATTAAGGCACCTGGCAACCTGCATCCTTAGTCCTTGCCCAGCTGGTGCATCTCTGAAGCGAGGCAGTAGGGGCAGGGAGGGCTGCTGGCTGCTTCCTGCCATGTGTGAAAAGGCTGAACTTGAGAGCTGCCCTCATTTTAAGCTTAAACAGGGGGAGCAAATCATTTCCTTTGCAGAAATTCCTTTTATCACTAATATTTGGTTTCTTAGATCTGGAAATAAAACTAACTGTGTAGACAGTATGCTTTATCTGCTCTTTGTGTCTAGTGGCTGGGATCATTTTTAACTGCTTTCTTTCTGTGTTAGGTGGCTGTCTGGGTAAAATTCTCAATGGTCCTCTTATGCTGCTTTAAGGCAGAGCAGGAACTTTCTTATCTTTACTAGCAGTGAGAAAGGGGTCTTTGAATGTGCAATGTTTTTCTAAAATTCAAAGGTTGTCAGTTTTTTTTTTTTTAATATAATTTTCTTCTGAGTTCTTTGCTGTTTTTGCGTGGTTTTTTTTTTGTTTGTTTGTTTTTTGTTCTTATTCTTCTAATAAACTAGGACATTTATTCCATTTTCTTTAGTTCTGTAAGTTATCAACATTTTTTATAAGTTCAGAATATATTTTGCCCAGAGGCTACTTCTAGTTTTGCAAGAAGTAGTTGTACTCAATATATGGCTCATATTGCAAAAAGATGGATGCACATGATCTCCAGAGGTAAAATTGTGTGTGTGTGTTTCTCTGTATTCGTACACTTATGTTAAAGTACCAAGTCTTAAATCTTGTAAAAGTGGCTCTCATGTTTCTACAAGCAAATCCAACCTCTGTGGAAAAAAGAGCAAAATCCACATGAAATAAATGGAATGCTCTTATACAAGAAGAGAAAAGTAGTCTGCAAATTTAATAAGTAAATGTCTCAAATAGAACGCTTTTCACTTGTCTGGATTCCCTCTCAAGGCAGGAGCCTTGTTTTCCAGGACTCATGTAAGGTTTCATGGGCTCTGTATGCTGAGCAAACAAGCCATTGAATTGGACTTTTGGCCTCTGCCTTTGAATTTGTCACTACCTCTTTCATTCTCCATGTTGTTTCCTTATATGCTCATTTATTTTAGTAGTTTTTTTTTTGTTGTTTTTTTTTTTTACGTCTTCCTTCAGTACTTACATCCCTCTGAGATCTTCCTTAACACATATTATTATTTGCCTCTGTGGAATGATTAGCATCAGTAGGCATTATAATCTCTGATTTTTGTGTTCAATTTTTTTTTTTTTCCTACGTATCTGCAATTTTCCTTGTTGTTGTTGTTGGCTTTACAAATGAGATGCTGTAGCTAATTTCAATGTTAAAATCTAGTTCAACATATGTGGAGAATTTTAAGTGAGTTTGCTATGTCTGGATAGAGCCAGAGCGATCAATGTGTTTAATTCCTGCCCATCCACTGTGCAACTCTTCTTTCCGTGCATTCAAGCCTTGTTTCTCTTGCATTTCATTTGCAAGCTTTTCAAAGTTCTGTCATTCCTTGTTCATTTTTAAAAATGCTGTAGCATTTTGCTTGTGATCCCTAGTGCTCTTCAGTGTTTTAGCCTGTGGAAATAAAATCTGAAAATGATTTATTTATTTATTGATGTATGTGCAGTACCTCAGATAGTGTTTTCTGGTCATCCTTGTATCTTATCTCAATTTATTGCATAAACATAGCAAGATGTGTCTGTTTTCTACTAAACTTGGTTTTGAAGATTGAGAGTAACATGTCTTACAGAGTCATCTCCTTGCCACATTTGAAGCTGCACTTCTGCTCATCGTTTGAACAGTGATTTAGTGATGGTTTTGGCAATATTGTTCAAAATGTAAATTAAGTTGATTTCTCATGCTAAAGCACTGAAGCCTCAAAATGATGAAAGCCCTGTGGTCCTGAGTTTTAGCACCTCTCTTTTATCATACACCATCCACTCAATATTGATATTGTGTTCAAAATCACTTTTGGATGTTTCTCAAAAACTTGATAGCTCCTTCAAGATTTGGAGGTTGTGAATAGATTTCTACCTCTACTATTTATTTTTGTTTTGTGGAAGTTCAGTGACACTCTTAAAATCTTCTAATGTCAGACATTCCTTTCTTTCCTCGAAGGGTTGGATGATGTCTGTCTTTGCTTTATTGCTTATGTTTGAAATATTTCTTCCTCTCCAGCTCGTGCTTATGGTAACAAAGACTTTAAGATATGCATAATACTGTTCACTGTAGTTGTCTACAGAACCATTAAATGGAAAATACTATACTGCTAGGTTTTAAATGACAATATCCTTTTATGCTACTGAAAAATTATAAATAAGCTTAGATTTCTGCATTTTAAGGTGATACAATAAAGCTCTGTCTTAGGTTTAGAAGGATAAAGGAATATTAATAGGTCTTTTGGTTTGGTTTTTTTTTGAAAAACATAGAATTTGAAATTATGTATGTCTAAATTTCCCATTTGAAAGGGAGGAATATGTTATGGATGTGTTGCTGGATGATGCAAGGTTTTTGGGATATGATGTAGCACATGTAGGATCCATTACCTAATTGGTGGAATCATCCTGTGTCAGCACTGCTTCAGGAGTAATTTGCCATTGCAGTTAATGCCACCTTAGTCATATCTGTTGCATTTACTTTCCTCATAGTGAATTTCTCTTTCCCCGCTCCCTTTGGGAAGGAGAAATATTGTCTTTCCTTGGAAAGTATATATAATGATTGCAAATCAGTGGCCAAGGAGATATACTAATGTACACATTACCTACAGTTTAATATATGTGTGAATATATATATTTGTATATATATAATCCCTTTCAACATGACAAAAAAAAAAAAAAAAGCTGCAAGGTATATTTCATGTTTTCATGTTCGATCTACAGTTGGATCAGAAGTTACTTAATGCCTTCACTGAGTCCAGCCAGAAAACGTTTCCTCTAAGTGCACATAATACTGGGCAGTACTTTGCCAATTGGGAACACTGAAAGGGCTGTTCTCTCTGCTGAGACAGAGAATTTTCAAACAATAAAATCACAGTCCCATCAAAATTAGTCTTCATCATTATACATGGAAACAATAAAGACTCAACAATATTTTCCTGTTGAATTCTGGCTGTGACTCTATTCTGCTCTGGAACATTTGGTACTTTTGATAGCTAAACAGAGCCCCTAGCAATGTAAAACTGAACATCTTATCCAAAAGATTCCTCATATTGTTGACCTTTCCAGATAAATGAACGCCCTTAGGAGGAGAAATACAACTGAAAAACCTGGTGTATAGTCTTGCAGGGGCAGGTTGCAAGTTTTCCTTATTTTTGATATTGCTTGGTTTGAGATTTCAGGATACTAAGGAAAAGTTTGCAGTGGCATACATGACTGGAAAAAGCATACAGCATTTCAAAATTTTTATAGAATAAAACAAGTACAGTTTAAGAGAGTTGTACATGATTGGCTTTATTCCTGTTTTATTCACTTCATTTTCATGTTTAGTAATCTATTTTTAAAGCCACAACTTGTTCAGTAGTTATCTCACATTTCTACAGATTCTGTTTCTCTGTATAGTAGAAAATTTTACAAGCCAAATAACTTTGGGGTTTGGCTTATTTATTACATGTAGTAATAAAAAAAAATATAATGTATTTATGAGTCCTGAATCTTGAAAGGACTAAAATGAAGTTGTGTGAAGTATGATTTGAAAAAGATCTGCCTTGTGCTGCTTGGGCAAATTCAAAGCAAAGAATTTGAATGATACAAGGAAAAAAAAACCAACAGCTCTGATTGAATGTTGTCCATTTAGTGAGCTGGGTTTAGCTAGCTAGCAACATGCCTTTTTCTTAAGTAGGCAAAAAATGTTGTACTTTAACTTTTGCTCTCTGGAGGAAAAATGAGCCGGATTTTACTTTTCACTTCTAAATACCAGCATGGTTTAGGGGAATTGACCTTTTGGGAGGCAGTCCTGATGTTCCAGCTGCTATTACACAAGGATGCCTTTTTCAGAAATGGTGTTCTTATCCAGATGCCTTTCCTCATTAACTGCACCTCAGTCACAGAATCGGTTGGTTGAATTATTACCAGTTTATAGCTCATAAACTTGCTGTGGTGGACTAAAGGAAGCTTTTAATATGTAAAGCCAAGAGTTCATAATTAAATAGCTATTGTTATTCTTATTTCAATTGTTTCAAATTATATGCAGTGAAAATAACATATATACAAATTCTCTAATCTACATCTCTTTCTTTCCCCACTGCATCTCTGAGTCCTAATGTTGATGGGAGCAGCTGAGATTAGGGTCAGGGTCATCAGCATGGAGTGCTGTGATGAGAGAAGTACAGAGCTGACATTGGTGGGTTCTTCTATCTCAGGACAGCATCTGTTGTGGCTGCTACTCTGTGTGTCAGCGTGCTCTTCCCAAATTGGGATATAATTTAATGCTACAACCAGAAGTGGTCTTTTAGGCTGGATAGTGGTTCTTTGCTCCATTCTTTACCCCTCAGGCCACATTCCCTTAATGGTGGCCAGTCATAGCATTCAGGGCTCTGCTTTCTCCCTGTGCACGCGCTCCTCTCTGCTACCTTTTGCTCCAGGATGATTGACACTCATTTTACAGAGGATAATTCCTGATTAATACAGTCCGTTAGTTGTAAAAATATATTTATTAGGCACTACACAGCACAATTGCAGAAAGCTAAGCAAAAGGTAAAGCAAATTTGTAGTGGTTACATGAACATTGTATAGTTTCTGTTAGGAGCTAAAAGAAGTCTCCAGGCAGGACAAGATAAGATTCTCAGGCCTGTGTTATTAATTCAACACAAAGCTAGTGGCCTGAGACAAGGAACACCAACATTTCACATATTCAACTATAAGGCAGAGTGGCATTTCTCCCGCTTTCTCCATAGGGCCCTTGATAAAAGCAGCTTTGTACAGATATCAGGTATGATGGAACAGAGAACTGAGGGCAGAATCTTGTCCAGTTCATCCTGAGTGAGTCAGCTGAGGAAGGAGAGAGAGGATGTGGCAGGTGCCTGCTGAGAGAGCAGAGGGGGAAATTGCAAAGAACTTCAAAGCAAAAAAGCAAAGAACATCTGAGACCCATAGGTGGTGATGACGAATCAGCAAGGACAAAAAGAAATTAGAGAAAAAAGATCACAGAAGTAAAGGCAATTTAGCTTAGTTTAGTTGCAGACCTCAGGAAGTCATGAGCTGAACACTGAAAACAGTGTCATTTATGAAGTTCACTCTGAAGTTTCTGTGCCTTTAGTCAAGGTTAGCACAATTGCTAGGGCTGGAATGCTAGCTTTATTTTATTGTTAACTTTTTAATGAAAACCATGATTTTAGCTAAATCATAAAATTTTATGATCACGGGCTATAAGGACTAAGTAGTCCAGTGCTTACAAAATTATGCACATTGGCAGCACTAGTCGCTTTCAGAAAGCTGACAGTTAGGGATGATTGAGAACTGCAAGTGCTCCTTGTTGTTTTACCCTTGAAAACATTTGCCTACTGCATGCAGCCAGCTGTGCGTCTCCTGCTTTTTTCATTTTATTTTTTCTTATCTGAATGACTGCAGCAAGTAACTTGGCCAGCCTTAGATATTCCAGCACATTACTAGCTTCTTGAGTTCAACGATTCATTGAATTAATGGCTCTGGCATAGATAAATAGATGAAATGCTAAGAGATTACAGGCATTCTGAATGATATTTTGTGACAAAAAATAGAGAAATCTTAATTATTTTCTCCTTTTCAAGTGAGTTTATATCTCCAAAAACATTTTGGAATACATCTTAAAAATGTACAAATGCCTTGATGGGAGACCTGAATTTACCGAAGGAAACCAGTTTTCTTGCGAGGAGTCTTAGTGCTGTCTGTCCAGTGACTGCAGTCAGATTTATGTGAAGGACCTTAAGAAGAGCCATGCAGCATCTAGATTTAGTCACTGCTGTCACATTTCTATATTTAATCAAAGTTATTATAGAAATACTCCTTTGAAAGTAATTCCAGTGTCACATGAGGATTATCTCAGAGGACTGTTCGTATCTCTTATGGTTATGACCTGAATTACCTATATTTAGAGAAAATCACAGATCTTAATACCTGTAATTTCACAGTTTCTGCTGTGCACTTGAAGGTTTAGTTAATCCTGAATATCTGCAAGTAGCAACATAAGCCTCCTTATGGTGGCTTTTTAAACCTGTGCAGCATCTTACCATGGTAAATGTTCCTGTTCTTTAATCTGGTTACTCTGAGAAGGGAGAATAAAGATAAAACTGTTTGACTTGATCTTAATCAATGCATGTTCCTGTTATATTTCAAGAATTATGTAGTGTTAATAATTTTGCTTTATTAAAAAGGAGACTTACCTTTTCCTCCTTGGGAAATGTATGGCAGGATTTCGGTTTCACCATCTTCCCCTCTGACACTATTTCTTCAGAGTGATATTTTTTGAACTTGAGGTTATGGATGTAATTTCTTAATTACTCTTTGTGATGTTTGGTCGTCCAGGACTAATGTTGGATGAAAGGTAATTTCTGATTATTGCATTATCGTAATAGCCTCCACAGCTGAAGTGGTTTTGTACATTTGTTGCAAAGGTTAATGGAAGTAGTAACACTGAGTGGAGGGCACTGACCCTTCTAAACTGGTAGTCATATAGTTGGATAGCTAATTGAGAATCAAACATTTTATAGTAAATGAGAGAGCACTGCTGATGAGACGGTGAAGGAAGAGACTTTTTTTTATTTTGTACGGAGCACTCACTTGATTAGCACAACTTTATAAAAACAAATTCTATATAACATTAATAGAAATAATTTTAATGCAGCTGGCTTATCTTATTTCTAAAATAGCTGATTAGTTAGTTACCTTCTTCTGTCATTATACTGTATTAGAGGATACTTTACAATTGTCTTTTATAACAATAAATTGTTGTGTCATTATGAGTTCTAATTCTAATTGTTTTGGAGCTTTCTGATGAATGTGAAGCTTTTCTGTCAGGGAACATCAGAGCCAAACTGAATGCCTACTTCCTTATGGGTTTGGGTGAAGCTGCATAAAGAATTATATTTCTACACTTCTGAAACTTCTTGTGAAAATAAACTTTCTGTGAAATAGAATAGCTTCTGGAAAGTTACTGTTTTGTTCTTATTTATTTTTATGTAAATCATGCAAAACTATTCTTACCTGAAATTAATTTGCTAGTAATGTGATTTAAACACATTAACCGCTAATCCAGTTCATTTTCTAAGCATCATTTGAATCAAATGTGTACCTCAAGACTAGTATATCTTAGCTACATATTGGAACAAGTAAATAAAATAAACTTTCTTTCTATAGCACAGTTATTTCACTTATTATTCTTACTACTTTTCTTCCCTACCTTTGTGAAGATTCTTTCAGTGAAAATATTTATTGTTTTAATATTTCTGTTTCTTCATTGGAATGAAACTTCGGGGCGTTAGGAATGTGAAAGCCAGTTAACTACCATTAACCTTTGGTTCTGCACTTTGATGAACAGAAAGGATGAGGGTTCTTCCTTCTTCCTTCTGGGAATAGTGCATCAATTTGTTGGCTGATCAGCAGTAATCTCCTGACCTTGTGTGGCATTTTCCCAGGATTTCAAATCTCCTCTTCCTTCCTCTCCTATGCCCTATGGGACTGTGCTTGTCTCTGCAGCCTTCAGCCAGGCTAAACATCCCTTGGATGATACAGTTTCCAAGATCTTTTCATCGGGATGGTGGGATTTCCTCTTCCTGGAAAGAAAATGATATTTATGATGGAGGATCTACAGGGTGCTTTTAAAGACTGAGTTCTGGGCTTGTCCTAAGCCTCTCACTGCAGCTTCTGCGATGCAAATTGTTCAAATCTGATATAATGAGATATAGCTGGGGAAAGATGGCATGCTCTTCACTACTGCCTTGTAGGATAGGGGAGGAAAAAAAAAAACAAACCCTCACAGGATGCTCAGAAGAAAGCAGCCTTTTCACAGAATGTCTTGATGTTTCCTTTTGTTGTGTTTAATTTGATTTCCATTTAGGGTAACAAGTGTAGTTTGTAGACCCTAGATTTTTTTCATACTGAATTTCTCTTTATTGAGATTATCGTGTTAATGAACTACAATCAAAACAGAGCTCTCCAATGCTAGAGTTTAACATTCTTTTTCTGTTACTTTAATTTTTGATCATTTGCAAAATACTGTTGACATTTCTGCATTGGTTAGCCCAGTTTTATGCTTTCTCAAAACTTACAAGAACTTACTTTGCGTATGCTTCTGCCTTCATCTGTTAAGTTTGTGTGAAAGCTTGGAGACTTACCGAATGGAGGATTCATGGTGTCAGGATGAGCAGACACCAGGACACAGTCATGCAAAATGACCCATTCCCATGCCACAACTCTTGTTGCACGGGGTACATAGTGTACCAGGAACACCTTTGTTCTGTGTGGTTGGCGTAATTCCAGTGCTCCTGTATGTCAGAAGCAAAGAAGAAAACTTGATGCAAGCTCTAATGTGAATTAAGAAATGGCTAATTTGACTGTGCAAAAAAAAAAAAATATGGGTGCCAGTGAACTAGGAAGGGATGAAGTTCTGGGGGATTTGTGAGATCATTCAGTTACAAGGCCAGAACAGATTATACAGAGCTGCTCTGTAGAAAAGGGTGAATAGATTAGGTATTTCTAAACTAATTTCTGTTTATACCTCTTGTCTTTGACTTGTTACATATAATAAGAATAAATAATAGGAATCATTTTAAAAATATGATGAATGAATAAATAACTGGTGGTTTTATACTTTTAGTTGCAAAAACACAGATGTCTGGAAATTATATGATTTCAGGGGGGGGTTTTGTTTGTTTTGTTGTTTTTTTTGGTATGAAAAAACCACCACCAACAACAAAAAAACTGTCAGGCCGATGGACATTTTTCTCCTAAGCCTGGAGCCTGTATAGTTCCCTCCTTTGCAGTCAGTACTGTTCTTGGCTGAACAGAGCAGTTCCTGTAGAATATAGTTAGTCCTTGGCAAGCTTTCCTTGCAGAGTGATCTGCCTGTACACCAGGGTTTGCCTGCCCTTCAGAGATCATCTACTCCAACTCCCAGTCAGGTTTTCTAGAGTAGGTTACACAGGAAAGCGTCCAGCTGGGCTCTAAACATCTCCAGAGAAGAAGACTCCACAGACTCTCTGATCATATTTTACCAGTGTTCGGTCACTGCTTCAGTTTCTACCCATTGCCCCTTGTCCTGTCACTGGGCACCACTGAAAAGAGCCTCACCACATCCACTTTACATCTACCCTTTATATGTTTTATAAGCATTAATGAAATCCCCTTTCAGTCTTCTCCAGGCTGAATAGTTCCAGTAATCACTGCTTTTAGATAAGGGAGATGCTCCAAGTCCCTCTTCATCATTAAAGCCCTTCAGAGGACTCTCTCTGGAAATTCCTTCTTTCTTGAACCAGGGTGCCCAAAACCGGACACAGTGCTCCATATGTGGCCTCACCAAGGCAGATTAGTGGGGGAAAATAACTTTTCTCAACCTGATGGCTATGCTCTTTTGAATGCACCCAAAGATAACCTTGGCTTTCTTGACCATGAGGGCACATGCTGCTGTCTTGTAGTCCACCTGTTGTCCATCAGGACACCGAGTTCCTTCTCTGCAGAACTCTTCTCCAGCAGGGCAGGTCAACTCCTAACCTGTACTGATGCATGCAATTCTTCCTCCCCAGATGTAGGACTATATACTTGCTCTTGGTGAACTTTAGCAGGTTTCTCTCCAGCCTGTCCAGGTCTGTCTGAATGGCAGTACAGACTTTTGGTGAGTCAGCCACTCTTCCCAGCTTCGTATAATCAGCAAACTTGCTAGTTACCTTCTATAACTTCATCCTTGGCATTGATGATGTTGAACTCAGTAATGGTCCCTGGAGAAAGCTGATAGCTACTGGCCTCCAGCTAGACTTTGTGCTGCTGATCTCAACACTCTGAGCTCTGCCAGTCAACTATTCTAAACCATCCTCACTGCCCACTTGTCCATCCCACACTTCCTAAGTTTACCTACAAGGATTTTATGGGAAACAGTGTCAAAAGCCTTGCTAAAGTCAAGGTAGACAACATCCACTGCTCTCACCTCATCTACCCAGTCAGTCATGACATTGTAGGTGGATACCAGATGTGTCAAGAACCATTTTTCATGGTCATGTTTCATCTTTCTCACCACAGTGCCAAGAACAAAACAAAATCCTTCATTTTTTAAAATGCCTGAGACCTGCTCAGAACTTCCTAAAGTACTTAAAACTAGAACAGTGAACTTCATGGAACTGAGAAGACTTAAAATGAGAAAGACAACTTGTCCCTGAGTAGAGTTGGCCCTCTCTGTACGGGTTATTTTCTGTCCAAGAAGTCAGTAACTTTCTGGATTGTTGTAAACCCCATCTTGACTCTTTTGGGATCCAAGAATAAATTCATTCCTTCTGTCACTTTGGATCTTACATTATTTAGGCTTCCCTCTGCCTGCATATTGCCACTGCAAACTGCATATGAATGCTTTTATGAATTTTTGAGTATGGCACTTAGATACCACGTAATAAACACAAGAAGATTGTTGATTGCCAGAAATAGATACTCAACCAACCCAGTGTTTATGCATATAGAGTCTGTCTGTTTGCTGTGGAGACTAACATAAAAATAAATAGCTAAAAAATCACTACAAAACCGCTAGTAATATCTTTGATATCTCTACTCCAATAAAACAAGACTAGGAGATATGCAAGAGAGATTAGCTTTGCTCATGACTCCGTGACGTTCATCATGTGTTTGTTTCAGCAAAAAGTGGCAAAACAGTCATAGAACACTTCAGTTTTCTCTATTAACTTTCTACTGTCCATTGCCTGGTTGTTAAAGTAATCTTTATTGTTGTGGTATTTCTAGTTTACAGGTATCTGTTTACATAAACTCCTGGTGAGTTGTATCTGAATAGTTCCTGATGGGTATTTGCAAAACTCACTCTTAAAACATCTGTCAGATAGAAAGTAAATATGTTCCTTGCTGTTTACTAGAAGTTGGATCATCATTGCTGTTTCTGGCCAAACCAATTTTGGTCTTGCTACACCCTCTTGCAGCACTGTACCCCAGACATTCTGGTCAGTGTCCTTGCCCTTCTCAACTTACATGGAAGAATGTTTTCATGCCTTTTAGGCTGTGTTCTTTCTTGTTCATCCTTCAAAGGGCGCTGCCTTTCATGCACATCTGACCCTTCCTTCTACTTGTGATCCCTTTCTGAGAGTGTGTTGTTAGGCTCAGTTATGTATTTTGGAGCTGGTGACTGCCAAGTTTACAGCTTCAAAATGACACCAGTACTCCTAATTCAGTTGTGGCCTACGTTCATTTGGGTAATTCCGCTTGCTTAGAAAAACAATTACAAATTCTTGTCAATTCTTCTACTTTTTCTTTTGTTTGTTTCTACTGCTGCACTATCATTGGTAAATTTAAGAAGGATATTCAGCGACCTGTCATCCAAATAGTTAATGGAAATACTGACTAGAAATGACAAAGGACACAAAGCTGGAGAAAATCAATCACTCCATCTTCCATGTTTTATAGCCACCTACCATCAGCTTTTCCAATCCATCAAACAGTCTCCTTCTCAAGCACTTTTAGAGCTTGCTTACTGAAACTGTTAGGGGAGCAAAGTTCAGAGCATCACTCAGACCAGCAGGGAGAAAATCCTCATTGACTGTGATGTATTTTGCTGCATATTTTTTTTATATTATCTTCCAGCTTTCTCTTTATAAGATTTTTGTTGTTGACCAGACTGACTTCTATATGTGAGGTAGCCCTTTCTCCCTACTCCTGCGGCTCAAAAATTGCCTGAGCATCATGCACTGAAACTTGACTTTTATTGAACTTCTGTCTTACTGTGCTTTACTTTCTCTACCCTTAGTTTTTATTCATTTGCCAGAAGGACTTTTTTTTTCTTTTTTTCATCATTAAATATGCAGCAGTAGAGAACTTTTTAAAAATTGAAGACTGAACCAGAAATACACCACATTTCTGCTTTGTCGGGAACATTGAGTTTTAGTTATTTTCCTTTGGGTGAGAACTTTTTTTGATCTTCTTTTTACTAGTAATACACTTAACAAGCAAGGGGAAAAATGTTTATATGATTCTAACTGATTGTATATAAATTTATATTTTTTAAATCTTCTTTATTTCTTCTTTTATATTCATATTAGTATTCCCTCAAGCACCTTACCTAAATTTCAGGTTATGTATGTGCTATCTTTTCATATAGGTTAGTTTGTGCTTCTGCCCTTAATATGATTTCACTGAGGAGCTGTCACTTTGTTGAACTAATTTTTTTCCCTGAGAACTGCTTCCCACGGGATGATGTTATACTTGAGAATATACTGGAAGTATATTAATATCTACTTTCCCGGAGATCTCTGCATTTGTTCCCTTGTTATCATTCTTTCTTCACTGTTGGTGCATTTCTTCATTTCATGAGAACCAATACTTCTTTCTTTCAGCCTTAGTGTTCTTAGCCATTTCCATTCTCAGTAAATGCATGCATAGATTAAGTATGCCATTAAGACATTTATATTACACGTATGATATATAATTATTGAAATAAAATCCTCATCAATCACTTCCTTCTCCAAGCTTGGTAACGCATACAATCTCTTCCATTTCTTTTGTTGTTGCTGCGTTCTGAACCTTCAATAAGGTCCAGCATGTTTGTTATGCCAAGCAATGTCTTTCTTTTCCAGAAATTCTTTTCCCTTCATTTAAATTTGGATTATGCAAATTATAATCATACA
The DNA here is from genome assembly GCA_013399175.1 of Odontophorus gujanensis. NCBI lineage: Eukaryota > Metazoa > Chordata > Aves > Galliformes > Odontophoridae > Odontophorus > Odontophorus gujanensis. The sequence continues at coordinate 313,243 of VXAB01007535.1, read as the reverse complement.
ACCATCTTGTTAATTAAAAAACAATTTCTGTTAGACAGTGGAATTCCAGTTCATTTAACATCCTTCACTGGTGGCAGTGCAAAGTGACAACATGAAATGTATGTAAATTGTTTAGCGACGTATAAAAAGATAAGCTAGTCATCTTCATTCCTTAAGAAATGAAAGGATGCTGCTTTACTAGATACCCAGTCTGCATTGTTTCATGTAAAACCATCATGATAGTCTGTATTAAATAGGTGTTATTTTACATAGAATATTGTAGACTTCAAACTGGTGTTTTATATTTGTTCATTTTAAGTAGTTTTTATTCCTATTGCACAGAAAGGGATTCATTTTAGACATGAGCTGGTAGTCTGTACTTTTGGCTTCTGGTATCTGACACAAAAATGAACAAAGCCATTAAAATAAGTACTTGGAAAACTTGCATTTGATAGCAATCAATAAATTTAAATAGTCTGGTATGAATACCTGTTTTTTGAAAAGAAATACAAATGTAAAACAAGATGAAAATATATTCAAATAATGCCTTCTTTTTTTTTTTTGTCTCTCCATTCTCAGTAGCTTATAAACAGTTTTTTATTCACAAAAATAAACTGGATTAATATCCTACTTCTAAGCTTGACTACAGTCTCTTAAATTCTTTAAGTACACTGGGAAATACAATATTGCTATTAATAAAAATCATTTAAATTAAACAGATAAGTAAAAAACCAGAATTCTACCATCTGTTTTCCTGCACCCTCAGAATCAATTTCTGCACTTGAATTATGCAATTGTGTCCATTTGCAACCTTCTGGTTGATTACCAGCAGTTCAGAATGGGTTGCAGATCTTCTTGGAGTATAGCCATGGATTTTATGTAATTTTTATACTGGAGAGAAGATGCTGAATTTATGAAGTGTTCAGTTTCAAGCTTACAAGTAGGCAGGGCTTTGGATGTTTGTTAGTAAAGAGTACTTCCTGTCCACTAATTCATTGCGTTACAGGTAAGTGGCACTGTTGTGCAAAGTGTGCTGAGACAGGCTTGCATGTGCTAGGTTCTATCTCCAGATTCAGCCACAGCTGATGAATAAATCAACTCTTCACAGAAAAAGACACATTGTGGTGGAAAAACAAACAAACGGAAAAAACAGGCCATGAGATAGAGAGTGGAGAAATATAGGTTATGGGGGGAATAAAGGGGAACAGCCATCAACCAGATGGGAAAAAAAGAGATGGGGTCTTCAGGTGAGTGTCCTCTTCTGGGTGACCTCCCCACTGCATCAGGTGGTGACATTGTGTAATATCTGCTCTCTCTGGAAAAAACGACAGTGCCTAGATAAATAGCTGTATGGTACAGGGGGGTGTCTTACTTGGGCATTTTCCCTGGGAAGCCTGTGATCTGCTGGTTGAGCCTGAGGAGCTTCTTCCCAATATACACACAGAAAATGCACTGAGCACAATGAAGTATAAATTAAACATGTCTAGAAACCCTAATCAGACTTGTCCCTGCCACTTTCCATTTTTATGTAGTCTTTTTTTTTTTATTTTTCCTTACAAACAATGCAATTCTTTGTCGCTGTTGAACATTTTTGTAATAACTCTTGTTGCGTACAATCTGGAATTAAACCTTAGCTGTTCTATGGCTATAATAAGGGAAAAGTTTGTTGCCAGCTAGTGTTTCATCTGCTGGTTTGATGACTAGCTGTGCACCAGCTGTATGATATATTCTGCAAGTATAGCGTCATCACAGCACTTCACTCTTGGATCTCACGCCCACCAGGAAACCTGTTTTATCTTGTACTCAGAACAAGGAATTCAAATTAGGTGTTCTAAGGAAAAGTAAATAAGTATGTTAGGAAATACCAAAACCAAGTAATTTAATTTCTGGCATGTTACTCTGAAGGAGCATTTCTGGGCAGGAAAGGGATGAGAAATCCCATAAATGTTTAGGCCGTGATGTGGGCTGCTCTTGGCACAGCTCAGATGACAAATGGTCCAAACCGTGGCTTTTGGCCTCTCTTATGCTGGCTTTTCTCTTTCATGGGTCTAGCTAGTGCCTGGCTTATATCAGAAAAGCCTTAATGCTGCTCTAACTGAAATCTCTACCTCCAGGCGATCTTTCTAGTGGAAAGGAATCACTGGATCATATGGGCAAGGCCTTGATTTCTCTACAGAAGTGCAGTGCAGCAGCAGCTCTACTGCTGCTCAGCTTCCTGCAGCTCTTTTGTGCAAAGAGAAGAGTAACTGTGAACATTCACGCATCTGCCAGGTGTGTAAGGTCACAGCCATGAGCAGACTGGATATCCAAGGCCAAGAGTTCTCTCCTGAAGGGTGAGAGGAAGATTATATTAGATGCAGAAGGTTTACAGCAGATAAACTCGGTGGCACACAATCTGTTTGATTTTTTTTATTATTATTTGTTATTCTTCCAAAATTAAAATAATTGACCTAACGCTTTATGTGCTTCACGTTGATTTCAGCTGAATATATGTATTTTTAAATAGATTGTGTAAAACTTAGTTTTGCTTTAAATAGCAAGTGTTACAGCTAATCTGCTTTCACCAAATATTTGAGAAGAGTGCAGCCAAAGTGTGCCTCAACTTTATTAAGTTCCATTCCTCTGACAGAGCAGTAAACCATTTGCAATCTGTTAGTTCTTCAGTTGAAGTTGCAAGGAATCTTTGTCGATGAATATGAAGAGTATAAAGATTTTAGTTGTCCTCTTGATGTATGCAAATGTTGGCAGGATCTAGAAATGCATTATTTAAGAGATGTTTGCTTTATTTACACACAGAAAAATGCACATATACCAGAGTGAAAAAAAAATAAAATACCCTAACTATGCAATATCTGGTGCCTTAAAACTAGGAAATGAAGTTTGTCTGTGCTAACTCATGAAATTATAGAATAGCTCGAGTCTCTCATTATAGAATCATAGAGCCTCCAAGGTTGGAAAAGACCTACAAGATCATCCAGTCCAACTGTCCACCTATCACCAATAGTTCTTATTAAACCATGTTCCTCAGCACAGTGTCTGAATGTTCCTTGAATACCTCCAGGGTCAGTGACTCCACCACCTCCCAGGGCAGCCCATTCCAGCACTCGACCACTTTTTTGGAAAGTATTTCCTGATATCCAGTCCGAATCTCCTTTGGTGAAAATTATGGCCATTCCCTCTCATCCTATCACCAGTTACACAAGAGAAGAGGCTGACCCCCCAGCTCACTACAACCTCCCTTGAGGTAGTTATAGAGAGCAATAAGGTCTCCCCTGAGCCTCCTCTTCCCCAGCTTCCTCATCCATTCCTTAAAAGGCCTGTGCTTCAGACCCCTCACCAGCTTCATTGCCCTTCTCTGGACATGCAGCAGGGCCTCAATGTCTTTCTTGCAGTGAAGGGCCCAGCAGGTCCTTGCTCAGCTGTGTCAGTTCCATATTATATCATAGAATGGTTTGGGTTGGAAGGGACCTTTAAGGGACTTAATTCTAACCCTCTTTCTATAGGCAGGGGCACCTCCCACTAGACAAGGTTGCTCAAACCCTCATCCAGCCTGACTTTGAACACAGCTGGGGGGTTAGACAACCACAGCCTCTCTGGATATCCTATTCCAGTGCCTCACCACCCTCACAGTAAAGAATTTCTTCATAATATCTAGTGTTAATCTATTTTCTTCCAGTTTAAAGCCGTTTCTCCATATCTTTTTTATGCATGCCCTTATTAAAAAAAAAATAAGAAAAGTCCCTCCCCAGATTTCCTGCAGTCTTCCTTTCCACCTCTGTTTTCCTGTACTGGGGGATGGAGTGCCCTTGGAAAGGCATCCTTAAAGATGCAGCTCTGTTCCTTTATCCCTGTGACAGCTTCCCAGGAGATCTCATTTAATAATTCCTTAAGCAGCTGGAATTTTGCTCTCCTGAATTTCACGGTCCTGACTTTTCTTTTTGCAGGGCCATTGTTGGTCCTTGAAAGCCGTGGAATTTCTTATGATAAATTATTTGTGATAACAGACAATGTGTCATCAGGAACATCAATAATCACATACAGGAAAAAGTTAACTCACTGAACTGGTGATAGGTTCTCTGGCTACAGAGCACTCCTTCTCAAGAAGCATCCTTCACCTAAGACACATTCTCCTTTTGGAGGCTAGCCCTTAAGTAAGTCCTGGGTCTACCTCTTCCATTCATGTGGGAAGCATAGGTTAATTGCTTGGACCTGTGCTTCCTGGGCCAGTCACTCCCTTCACCAGGTGCTCAATCATACATAACTGTTCTCTTACACTCATACTCCTTGAGATCACAAACTTAATAGGGGTATGGTTGCTACAGCCCAGACTGTCTCCAATCTTAACCTCTTTAATGAGTTTATCAGCTCTGGTAAGCACCAGATCCAGGAACACTTTACCTCTGGTCAGTCTGTCCAATACCTGTACCACAGTTAATCTCAAGGGACACCAGAAGTCTCCTGGATTTCTTGCAGCTCACCATATTGTTTTCCAAGCAGACATCCGTCCAGGTGAGATGTCGCATCAGGGTGAGAACCTGCCAGAGCTTCACCTCTTGTAGCTGAAGCGAGAAGGCTTCATCAACGAGCTCCCCTTGATCAAGTGGCAAGTTGAAGATTCTGACCACTGGCTGTCCTTTATTGGTTTGGTGCCTAGTGTTAACCCACAAGCTCTCAACCTGATTATATCTGTTTCTTAGAGTTAGCTTTTCATAATCTATCCATTCTCTAACATAAAGGGCAACTCCCCTGTCCCAAAGATTAGCTTTACTCTCTGTGTGAATATATAATGATGTAGTATTAACTATGTAGTCTGGTCACATTTAACAAACAATTGTAGATTTTTTTGTTTTCTTCCTGTTTGCTTTCTTGTTGTGGCCTAGTGTTCTATTTATTGCGTATTAAGAGTTTGGACTTTTCTAATGTATTTTTGGGAAGGAAGGGGCACCTCATACAGCATGTGGCTGCCCGGGGAAGTGATGGAATCCCTGTCTGTGGATGTTTTCAAGAAACGAGTAGATGTTTCATTGAGTGACGTGGTTATTGGGCAAGGTGGTGGTGGGTTGGTGGTTGCGCTAGACGATCTTAGTGGTCTTTCCAACATTAATGATTCTATGATTTTGTAAGTAAGCTACACTGGGACAGAGGACAATATATGATTATGAAGTTAAGGGCAGTATGATAATAATGCACATAGTGTGGACTGAGTTAAAGATACCACTGTTCATCTAAGTTAAAGGTACTTCTGTTTTGGCTTTTCCCAAGTTTAACGTTCAACTTTAAAAAACATTCTTTCAACAAAACTTTAAAGGTAAGTATCATCTTATAGTTTCTGTATCTATGATCTATAACCTGTATCTAGGTTGTCAGGGAGATCTGGAGTTGATATTCCATTTAAATTTATATATGAAAAATATCTCAATGCAAGATCTAAGAGACTACTTATTCAGTTGATGAGAAGGATAATATAAGCTATTCCTATAAAATGTAACCATTTGAAAAGCATGCTGAGTGAGATGTAGAGTTTACCATGTTCTGAAATAACTTTTGTTTTTGTTCAATGTATTAGTTAAGGACTGTCACGACGTTTGATTTCTCAAACTCAAACATATTATTCTTGCAACATATATAACTTCTATAAATAAATTAATCTTGCTTTCGAATGTATGTTTCTAACAAAAAAAATTATCATTTTTAGCATAGTTTCTTAAGAATGGATGCTTAACATACCATTTAGAAATAAAATACTTTAATAGCATTAACCTTTGGCTGTAGTAGTTACACAGAGTTTCTGATCCAGTTGAAGAAAGTGAAATGAGAAATTATGTAAAAATTGGAACTAGCAGGAAAACTTGCAGATGTTATACCCAATTCAGAAACATTTTCCATGCTATACCTTTTTCAGAGGTTTTGGTAATAGTACCTTCATTTTTAACCAACCATTGTGTTAGTGGCTTATTTATTGTTTGCTGTGTCATGGATTTATGCTTTCCTGGAGAATTTTCTGAAGGTGAATAGCCTGAAAATGTTACTGCAGATCGTTTATCTAAAAGAAGCTCAGTTTAGCCAAAAAGCTAAGACTACTAAAATGCTGTCTCATAAGCATAAAATGTCCTCACTTGTGACATTGAGTAAAGAATTTTAAATCCTAGCACAGTATTTTTATTGCAAATGACAGCTTTCATCTGCTGGATTTTGCTGCCAGAAAAAGCATGTTTTCAGTAAGCACAAACAGACTTCTTTCTTCAGCTGTGTTGTTCCAATTGTTCCCATCAGTTCCTCAAGTGAATTGTGCAGCAGATCCACCTTCCTGGCACACATGCATGCAAACATCACCATGCCACCGCTGAGTTTTGACTGATGGCAGTATGGTCTAATAAAAAAAAGACCTTACTCGTATGAAAAAGCTCTGTGTGCGTCACTAAAGCTATTTCAGTCTTTGCTGCCTCCTGAGCTGAATGTAAACCGACATTGGTGACTCTATTCAAATATAACTTCGTAAAAGGAAGTAGGAAGCATGACTTTCAAGTTGTGTGTGAAGATGAGTTAAAATAGTAACCAAAGTACCTCAAGAGAGTATGAGAGGACATGAAAAAAAAAGTTCTCTTAAGTATATCTATTGTTACAACTCTCCTTTGTACCAGTTGGATGTATTAAATTTCCCCTCTTTAACACTAAGCATAAGCCTTATTGTAACAAAGAAACTAAGTAACTGAAAGGATTCATAGATTTCCTCATCAAGTTTTGCAAATTGGTCTTTATCCTAAGGAAAATAATCCTTAAGCTTGAATAGGTCAGTTTGCATGTCATTCTGTTTCAGCCTGCTTGGAGAGCAGAGAAGGCTGTTAGTGACAGGGGCTAGTATCACGAGGATAGCTTGCTGCTATCCTATGAGGGTGCACAGATTCCTGTGTGTGTGAGAAACTGTCAAGACAATCTCTCAGAGAAAGCAGTGCAAGCACTGCCAACAGCTTCCCATAGTTCATATTGCCTCAGTTTTGAAAGCACATGGTCAAATCCACTCAGATCCAATTACCAAATTGAGGACTGAGAAATAAGGAAGCTTGGCTCCAGAACTGAATGTTCTGGCTGTCTACTTGTCTCCCAAGTCCCTCAGGACAGAACCATGATATCAAAAGCTTTAATGATTCAAAAAAGTTTGAATCTTGTTTTACAGTAGCTGTACTCAGGCTGCTGTTCATTAACCACAATTTTATTGCATTTTGGTTTTGCATTTTTTTTTTCACCTTGATCACTTTGCTAGGGGTGCTCTGGGAGGCACAGGTCTGAGAGCCAAGCCTCAGGCTCTGCGTGGGTTATGGGAACAGTGCTCTCTTCTGTAGTAAAGTACTATGGTTGCTTTCTTAACCTGAAATACTGTATGTCCTTCCTTACCCCACTGCAAATGCCCATGTAGTGGTTAAAAAAATACTCCTTTATAAAACACCTAAATTGTAATAGGAAAATGGTGGTTTCCACTTGTGATACCACTTCATTTTCTTTGTATTGCTGCATGAAATCCAACATTTGTGGTCCATTATAGATCTTCATGCTCCTCACTCATATACAGGCTTACTATCTGGTCTTATTACCTTGAGGGTTCTCAGATGCTGGAGCAGGCTGTGGATATGCCCTTCGACACAGCCCTGAGCAGCCTGCTCTGAGCTGACCTGCTGGGATCTGGGAACTGGAATGGACAACTTTGGAGATTCTCTCCTAAGTAAATTATTCTGTGCTTCTGTCTTGCTACCAGTCTTGTCTGATTGGTACGCCCACACGAATAAAAGAAAGTTGAGTCTTTTGCTATTGATCGCTACTTGTAATGATGGCAGGTTCATTCTGATTTTCCTCTGGGACATCTGTCAAGTGTTGACACTTCCTTAACAATGAGATTGCTGAGCAGATGCTATTTTTTGACATTGGGCAATTACTTACTTGTAAAGCGACTCCAACAATAATCAGTGTTTAGAATGTAAATTTGTGGATTGTTTGTGTACTCAAGTGTTTTTAATTTTTGTTTCTTGCGTTACAGCATAAGAGATTGATATACCAAAATGGGATTTGAAAAGTGAAAGTTCTTTTGTTATTATTTTTTTTCAATTCTTTACATCGGCAGTTTCTGTTGCCGTATATATTTCATAACATTGCAAACTTTTTAATCAAGTGAGTTTCTATAAAAAATCCAGTAATTCTGTAACCCACCCAGGTTTTGTAGTTCTTTTTCATTATATGTTTGGCTCTCAGCCATCAACAGGGCAAAACAAAATGATGTATATTAAGACTGCAGTTATCAGGCTGTCACACTGGTATTGATTGTTGTCCTATGTTTTGTATTAACTTTGCTTATGGCACAAACAGTATCTATGGGATGGCTTGCACAAATAGTGCCAAATGTAGGTCATCATTTGGCATTTTTACCCCCAGTGAAGACAACTAATGAAAACTTCAAGAGTGGTGTCAACTTTCCTGAGCTGAGTGTGTTATTTTAAATTTTCATGAGTGCATACTTGGCAGTGTTTCAAGAGAGACCCATTATATTCATTACCTCAGAAAAAAATAATTCCTTGCTTTCTGGCTAAATTTACAGGCACCTGTGAAAAGTAGGTACAGTGAATGCCACTCAACATTGTGCAAAAGCAGCAAAGGAAGAGACTGACTTGGACACGAGTTCTCTGAACTCAGATGCCAGTATCAACATGCACTTCATCAAATTATAACTAAAGACATTTTCTGATTCAGTTCTGGACTTAGCTGACATTAGCTTCATAAAAGTTACATTCTGATCAGCATTCTGTTTTCATTTACGCTATTGTTAGTGAAGCATACCTATTCTCTGGGAGTGATGCAATAAAATGAGAAATGAGATGGATCCAAAACCCTAGATCCTCATCATCTGCTGCTAGAAGTAAAGGCAGCTTTAAGTCCTGCTTGTATTTTTTCAGCCATAGGGTCATTGCTTTATGCAGGCCAGCTTCAGGTGTAACTGCAGGTGGCTTGGAGAGCACTGAATCCAGGGAGTAGAGATACCTTGATTATTGAGCAGCATTCCCAAAATTAGTGGCCATGAGGGAGATGACCTGTTCTCTGATTAATTTCTGCGTCAGAAATTTTGCCTAGTTGGTGAGGATCCCCAGGGGCTGTCCCCACTGGGTTTACAGTATAGTATAACTAATACAAAATGAGTTATAGGAAAAAGAGGGTCCTGTCACGTTTTAACTATGCTACTAGAAAACAGGTTGTAATTTTCAGGATGCAGTATTTCCTGAGCACAAGGTAGAGATAGATACTGTGCAAATGCTTTTGTAGGCACTGAATACAAGTTAGTCATAAAACAGGAGTAAGGCAGAGTGTGAGTGCCAGAGTAGAATAATACTGTAAATATTATTGACTTAATAACGATAATTCCTTTCGGATCGACCCAGCAGCAGGTGCTCCCTAGCTGTCTTACCTTCAGCATTTAGGGTAAGGCCTTCAGGTTATTTTTTGGACACTCTCTCTCACTTTAATTCGTTTAGGCCCATCTCCCTTTTCTTTTTCCCTTTCCCCCTCCCCCTTTCCAATGGCATGGTCCTCGTGGGTCCTCCACCCCAATCGTCATGGAACCGAGCTGAACCAGCCCGTAAACCACTGACATACATATATTTTAAGATATACAGATACGTATGGTCAAAATAAAATACATGTTTTGTTTTTGTTTTACTTAAGATGCTGTTTCTCCTTTGAGCCCCATAGGAAAGTAACAACTTGTGTAGCACACTCAGATTATTTTACTACAACAGTACAGTTCAAGAAAAGAGAACATACTTAATTTTAAAGTTTTGTGGAACTCTCAGAATTATTTTAGCCATGTAAAAATGCCAGCATTTTAATTAGTTTTAAATATGCAGTTAGATTAATTATTCTTGTCTAATCACATGGTAATTCAGTTTCCCTCTCAACCAGTATGACAAATGTCTAAAATGGGACTTAACTGTGTCTGTGAGTATGTGAAGTTAAATGTTCCACTTTGTTTTCTACTCAGATTTTCACATTAATTTTTCAACAGCAGAAATCGAAAAAGGATATTTTTACCTGCTGCATAGCTTTCATGTTCACATGTTTTTAGATTAGTTTCTGTTTTCTCTTCTTCTTGGGTAGTAAGGCATTGCCCTCTAAAAGGAAATTTTAGATTACTTCTAAGTATGTCAAGGACATGAGCTTGCTGAAGTTGTCTGTTGGTTGCAATGCAGCAGAGAGATTTTATAGTCTTTAGTCAGCCTAGGGTCTTTCATCCACTGATAATATTAAAAGTAAGACACAATACCCTGATGAACATTTATTTTTATATTTGCTGAAGAATATAGGAAATGTGAGAAAGGACCAGCAGGCGTGTTCTCCACTCCATCAGTGTTTGGCAAAAATTGTTTCTTAATGTTTCCATTTTTGTTCTGAGATAGAGTTCTACAACGATAGTTTACTATGTTTTACAGAAAATTCATTCTTCATAACAATGAATGATATATTCTATTCTGAGTTCTTCAGTGAGGAAGTAGTATTTAGGAGTCTTGACAGCTTAATGCTTGCTCACATCCACATTTTCTGTATTGAAATGAATAATAAGATACAAAGCATCAACTCTGTTAGTCTGTAATTTTTAAATTCAGGAAAGTTGTGGGGTTTTGTATGAATATTGAAAAAACAATAATTAGTGTTGGCTTTTATCAAGGGTATTCTTGATAAAAGATACCGGTGTATTCAGTACATATATGATTACTTTTTTTCTTCTTGACATGCCTAGATCAGTAATACTTGGCTGTCATTCATGCAACATACTTGTGTTACAGCTAAAAATGTTACAAGAGCTGAATCAGATCTGAGATTGGGCAGCCAGGATTCAGACATATCTGCTTTGCATTGACACTGCAATGTTTTAAAAATGATACGGAGGAACTGCCAAATTTTATTTTGTGAATGATCGTTCTCATAAATCTCCATTTTCAGAAATGTGTTCACAAATACATAACCATGTTTTGGTGCCCTTCTTTCTATCGGTTTATCGATCTGTTTAATGATAAGGTGAACTTATTAAGGGCTTATTAAGGGACATGGGTATCTAGCTTGTTCTTACCTGCCTTTCCTGCTGGTGTCAAGAAATCCATGTTAAGTGCTCTTGTGCATCAAACTGGAGTAGTTCAGGGTGTTTAAAAATGGCTCGCTTAAAGTTTTTGATTTTATTGTTATATGTATATCTATATGCAATATTCATTATTACATATAAACAATTTTATATAAGTTTATGTTATTGGGACTGTCATTTTCTAGTGGTAGTTAATAAGAAAGTCTAGTAAAATTGACTTTGTTCGGTTCCATCACCATACAGATTTGTTTATAATTTTCATGTTAATGGATGAATTTGATCAGAGTCACGTACCTGGCGTGTCTGTGTATATTTTAAATGTAATTTCTGATTTGGGCCTTACTTTGTTAACACAGTGTGAATTCAGTCAAGTTATATTAAAAGAATTACCTGTTGAGTAGCATCTCCAGTATGTTGTAAAGGCAATAGGATTATGAAAGACAATATGTATTTTTCAATATTACAATCCTCAGCAATCTTATTGTAGCTTTTTACATAGTACTCTAATTTGTTAATTATTTTTTCTAATTTGTTGAATTTATCGTTTTTTTCAAATATATTGGTTTTCCATTCTGGAAGAGGTGACCTGCAAAAAAAGTAATCAAATATAACATTGTATTATTCTAAGTGTAGCAAAACAACAGGAAAGATAACAAACTCTTTCAGTCACAAAGATGGGGAAGAGGGAAGTGTGCAGTGGAACAGTTCAAGTGGTGTCCCATATGTGTGTTCAGCCTTACTGCTTAAATGTTGCCCATTTCAGCCTGTAGAGAGCTTCCTCCACAGACTTTTTTAGTATCTTTCCACTAACTACAGAATGAAAAGAAGGGGCAAAAGCCTTCTTGGATGGTTTCCTATTGATTTTGTTGTACAAATGCATATTTAGATTTGCAGTTCCACATAAATAGAAAGGCCATTCTTCAATCCTCTTCAAAAATTTATTGTCATTGAAATTGTGTGTTTCATTTTTGGACACTAACAATCTTGACCCAGTGTTCTGAAAAAGCTGTTGTTTCTCCCAGTTCTAATATTTCTTCCTAGAATGTGCACTTAGATGTAAATTGTTTGACTATGGCAGTTTATTCAAATACTGTCCCATTTAAGGAGTTTTATTGGAACCATGTGGTTTTATAGCATATTAGTCCAAATTAAGCTGCAGGGAACCTTCTCTCCCTTCATTTCAAACCATACTTTTGAGGCCCGGTAGCATGATATTGTCTTGAGAATTACTGGTATGTCTCCATAATTATTTGATCATGTTTGTAAATGCAGCAGATTTCCTCTAGTGCTGTACAAGTTGTCAGAATCATCCTGGGTGGAGCAGTAAGGGATATCTGGTAATCTGAAAAATGCTGTGTGATTTTTGATTTCAAGTTTTTATATTTGTATTCATGAAGTATCCCAAGAAAAGACAGATGCAATTCCTTAGGTGGGAAATCTGATTGTTTGTTTGTCGTCTCAGCAAAAAAACCTTTACCCAAACCATTAAGTGATGATTGATATGATGGATACCACCTCTGTCTAATCTTGGTTGTATTCAAATAGATATCAATGAAATAATTTCTCATAAAGCTAACACTGTTGTCTGGAGGTAGGTTAGGGCTCAGTGCTAACGCTGTAATCTCACACTGGGATTTGAGTTCCTTAGAAATAAAATTAGAAAGTACCTCATTCTTATAATTTTTCCTTCCATTGCTGATGTGAGTTGGATTACAGTGTGTAAAGCAGTGGAACTGAATTACATTAGGTTTGGCCATAATCACATTTGAATGTCATGACTCGTATTGGTACATGTATTGGTAACCTGAAGTCTTACTCCCTTATTCTTATATCCTTCTGAAGTCGGTAGGGAGCTCATAATTGCCTCGAAAGCATAATAAAATGTTCCATGCAAATGCAAGCACACTTCTTAAAATGCTGCAAGGCAGGTGTGTTGCATGCCTTCCTCAATACAGAGCTGTGATAGGAACTAATAAATCTTGGCCAAATGAAGATCTACTGTGCAATGCCATCATAACTGAGCACAGTATATGGATTGTCACATGATTTAAGATTTGAAATTCTTGATTTGGGGGTTGTAACTAGGTGATCTTTAAGGCCCCTTCCAAGCTAAAGCATTCGATGATTCTGTGATTACATGATTTGGTTTATCTCAAGTGAGTTTAGCATGCTCGTAGCTACAAGAAATTCATAAAATGTGTAAGTGAACATGACTTTTTATAATCATTTAAATGGATAGTTCATAATGCAAAGCTGAGTTTTGAGTTTTTATATTTAAAAAAAGGATTAAAAAAAAAATGTTCTACAGTTGCGAGTGTTACTTCTAGCATATTTAATTCTCACAATGCATTGATTCAGTAAATATTTAACATGGATTTTTGCTCTAAGTTTTCAGTGGCAACTAGGGATTTTAAGTGCTTCAGTTTTTCTGCACACTCAATGGCTGGTAACTTTTGAAGACTTTGACCTTCAGGATGAGCCTGACACAAGTAATTTGATGGTTTCAATTGCTTTGGAACAAGCATCATCCATTCTCGTGATGTGAACTGGCCTTTGTGTTATCCTGGAAAGTTTTGAGAGGAACAGAGATATTTTGAGAGTTCTTTTCCATTTTTACATTTAAAAAAGGCAACGAATCCACTCTCTGTGTGTACATTTATACAAATGCACCTGTTTGCAAGGGTAATCTTCATGCTTTTTATCTTTTCTTTGCAGACAAAACCTGTTGCATTTGCAGTTCGGACAAATGTTGGTTATAGTGCAGCTCATGATGATGATGTTCCAGTCCCAGGCATGGCCATCTCATTTGAGGCTAAAGATTTTCTTCACGTTAAAGAAGTAAGTAAAAATGAAGGGGTAAGCAGAGACCATCTTTAAGGGTCCATCCATCCATTAAAAGATGGGATAATTTATATATAGTGAAGAATATATCTTCCAAGCCTGATGATAGTGCAGAAGAATTGCTCTGCTCTCTCTTGTGACAAAAGTAGGGATGAGCTGGCGGAGAGTCTTTGGGAAAAAAAAAAAAAAAAAAAAACTGTCAGGATCTTCCAGTGAGTTTGGAAAAGTATGACTCAGTTTGGTTAGATTAAATGATTTCATATGATTACCTATTCCATTTGTATTTCATATGATCTGGTAACCTCAGACTTCACATCAAGTCTTTCCTCTGTTTCCAGGGGACTCAAAACAGTGTTAAGTATTTTTTTTTTCTGATAGAATTTATGCTTTTCATCATAGCTGAACTTAGCCTTGTGTGTCAAAATACATAGGAAATAATGAAAAAGAAAGAATTGTCCAAACTTTTCCGAATCTTCAGAAATGTCTTGAAAACAAGCTTAGCTCAACTGAGGTATTACGTTGTCTGTGGATGCATGTAGCAGGGAGGAATGGAAAACAAAATTAAAATGCAGTCCTTTATGCAACCTCAGGTGTTATACAACATGAACTCTGGACTAATTGCAAAACTGTTTTTTCCCTGAGCCACTCAGGGAAGCTGAACATCCAGCTGTGCTAGAATGGAGCAGGGATGCAGGTGAGGGTTGGGATCTTGGCAGCCTTGCTGCTCCCACATCTGGCAGCAGCTGCTGCTGGGCAGACCAAACCTCCTCTGACAGGTCCTGAGCCATATCCTTCCTATCCTACCTGTCCCTTGTTGTGGCTGTGGCTCTGGCCTGCTCTCTCTCCACGACTCTGTAATCCACTGCATACTACTCCTTCACTCAGTTCTCTAGTTTGTACTGCTGAGAAGGCTTAAGCAAGGAAAACTTAAATTCAAAATCTACATGGGCAATGGTGAATAAGGCTGCTCTATATGTGAGGGAATTTTGTTTTTATTAGTAAGTTAGATTCATTAAAACTCAGTACATGTACAGACAACAGATTCCTTCTACTGCATCACAGACTCCTGAATCTTTCAGGGCTTAAATGCATGGCCATAATTTTGCTTTGCTTTTAATTCCTCTTCGTGTTTCATGTGGATTTAGTATTTCTATTAGGTATATTAAAATTGCTTTTGTTGAGCAGTGGTTTGTTGCAATATAGGAGAAGACAAAATAATATTGTCTGTTCAAATTTTAATTTAATGATGTTTTTTAATTATATATCTCTTCCATTTAACAAGCTAAATGATTCTACTTTTGCAAACTTCACGTAGAACACAGCACAGACCTATTTAATGGCAGCTTCTCCTGGCTTAATGACTGGTCTTCCTCAACACATCTTGTCCTATATATTTGAAATGCTCAGGCTTAACTTTAATTAGAATTTTTCAGTGAAAGTTTACAATTTTAATAAGATGTTTGAACTAATACAGCTTTGATAAATTACTGTTTCAATATAGCTTCCTATCAAATGCTGGTATCCTTACTCATTAATGCACCCCATTGGATGAATAAGATATTATACTGCCAGTTATATTTTATAACCTTAAAATTGAGCTTATTTTAACCTTTATTTTTTATTAACATCATAAAATTTTCTTAAGGCATCACAGCATTTCTATACTAACCAGGCTTTATATCATTGATCCACCAACATGGTATTCTTAGTCAAATTATTTCTATTTCATGTGAGCCCACACATTTAACATATTTCACACCTAACTATGCAATTGTTAATTATTATTGTTTATTATTAAATATATACTGCAATAGCTATTTTCTTCTTCAGATTTAGAAAGGTAAATTTCCTTCCTGTTCAGATGTTCTCTTACAGCTTCATAAATTATGTAGACTATCCAAATTTCTTATGTGACAGTAGTAATTCCCATGGAACTCATACACTTTTGCATGCAGGGCTTATATGTAACTGTGACCTAGTCTCAGGCAAAAATGGGTAATAAATAATAGAGGGAAAAATAAATAGTGCATCTCTACAGAACTGTGGAAAAAAAATTCCTATGTGTATATGAACAATTATTACTGTATTAAATAGCTATTGTGTCATATTTCATACAGCTGAAATTCAGTTAATTGACTTATCTTTTGCACTTGTAAATTGTATTTAGCTATCCAAAGATATCAATTCCTTATGAATTTGTCACTTTCTGCTTAACATACAGATCACGTGAGCATATATGGGGAGTGGAATGTAGTTGTATTTTGTAAGATATTAGTGAGTTCAGAGAAGCAGGGGCGTTTGAGATGTGGTATTTTTATTATAGAGAACGCTGTTTAACAGAATAAGAAAAAATTGATTATTACAGAGCTGTAAAAATTGTTGCAGTGAAGAACAGTAGATCAGAAATCTGGTGTCCACTGAGGAGAAGCATCAAGGTAGAGCAAAAGCAACCCATGTATGAAGAGCAAAGGCTGCAAAGCAGAAAGAAAGATGGTGAAATGGGAGGATATAGCAGCCAGGGAGACTCACGATGTTTTGAGAGGGAAAGTTTCTGCTTAAGTACTGTAGCATTTTAATAATTTGCAAGGTATAATTATTTTTATGCATTTCTGAACATTACCACTGTTCTTCATTGCCATAATAACATAGTACAGTGATTAACTGCAGGGAAGAATTACATAAAATGACTTAGTTGCAAGTTAAAAATATTAACTGATCACAAGTACAGTAATTTCATAGTACAATACTTTATTTCTTCTCATTCTCTAGAAATTTAACAATGACTGGTGGATAGGACGGTTGGTAAAAGAAGGCTGTGAAATAGGATTCATACCAAGCCCAGTCAAACTAGAAAACATGAGGCTGCAGCATGAACAGAAGGCAAAGCAAGGGAAATTCTACTCCAGGTAACAAGGAGAAATCATTAAGAATAGTAGTGCTGGCTGTAACACTTAGTTTGGAAATTAAAGTTGTGTTTGCTATTGAATGGGACCTGACGAGTCACAGCCTGAGCTACTGATTGATCACCTGAGGTGAGCACTGTCAGCCACGGGAGTGTAGGAGAAGGCAATTCACCTGTGTGACTGGAGGGGGTGGAGTCTGACTCCACCTCTCCTAGACCTTGTTTGAGGGCTGACCACCATGAGGGAAGAATCTCTTGTTGGAGATCCCTCTGTTGTGGTGTTTCCTTTGTGAGCCTTGATCTTTGGAGACAGGTGAGTGTTCCTCTTATTACTGATTATCTCTTTACCATCTGGATAATCCTTCTAAGATACACCATCTATTGTTTGACTATACCATTTGGTATTATTCATTTGTGTCATACCCTACAGCTAAAAATCTCTTTAATTCTTATGATTGGCTGTTAAAGAATGTTGAATTAATGAAATATATTTATTTATTTATACAATTAATAATGTCATTGCAATTACATAGGGGATACAGATTCTTAGATTGGTGGTCTTTAATGATCTGTGATGGAGGTAGTACACTTACTGTGTGCAAACACAAAAATCAGTCCCCCTAAATTTTACATTATTTGTTACTTTTTTTCAGAGTATTACATTTGTGAAACGCCTTTCAAGTTTATTTCAGAAATTAAAGAAAATATTAAAATGAATTTGCTCCTAAACGTGGGACAAACATTTGGGTTTGTCAACTTCATTGCAGTTGAATACAGCTTTTAAAATACTTTTACGATGGAAGTTTTGTGCCAAGTCATTTGCTGTCACTAGTTCTATATAATGATGGCTGCAAAGATTTTGTATATAAACATTTTGTACAATACTGCTAGGCAGTAATAATATGGAATTTACTGTGGAATTTTAACGTAGTAGTTTTCCATCAAATAGTAACACATGTAGAAACAAACGCCATTTGCTTCTCCTTGGATATGTAGGAAATAGAAATATTTGTAGTATGTCTAAATGGCACTGAGCTGGAACTGGGAAAACAGCTGGGAAATATTTGGGAAGTCAGAAAGGCTTCCTGCTCCAGTGGGAAGGGCAGCAGCGCTTGAAGAGCATGCCTACATGAGAAGGGGACCAGGATGCTGCGCTGCTCAACTGTGTTCACTGGCTGTGAAGTGCTTTTCCTATGAGGGCCCTGTCTTCAGCAGGGGGAAGTCAGATTCCTTGCTCTGCTCCTAGCATTTCTGTTACAACCAAGTCTGACCCAAAGTTTTGATCTATACCCAGATTGTAAGAGCACTCATTCTCCAGAACTTCACACCAGAGAGAACACTGCCATACACTACAAATGAATTTACTTAGTGATTATTAATATTTTAAGATGGGGAAAATGTCAACTAGTACTGCCACATTAGATATTTAAAGAGAGAAAGGATTTCTGGCATTGATTTTTGTGTTTGTTATTACAGTAACTGAAATAAACTTACTAAAAATATTTCATATGCGCAGTTTGAGTAGGCTTTCACAAAGCAGAACTTCACTTATTCTTAGACTGTAACTTCCTCTGTCACACTTATTTTTTGTAAGGTTGTACCAAAATACTGAACAAATTTTTACTGAAATTGAAAATATTTTAGACAGGCACACTATCAGTTTCACTACAGCATTCTTAATAACTAGTCTGTTAAAGGAGATACATATACTCATTGGTATAAGGATCGATCGTAGTAGTAAGCAATAATATTAATAATTGTATTAATGTGTTTAATAGCGAGATCACGTTATGGACATAAGGTCATAAAAGCACATGCAACTGAGTGAAGCTGCAGAGGGGAGCATGATTGGTGTTTGCACATCCCCCACGTTCAAAGTGTGTTGATTTTGTCTAAGATAATATATTTTCTGTTACAGTCAGAAATACTGTTTGCTTCTGGGCTAGCAGCTAATTTAGAAAATAAATAAGGTAGAATAAATACTCAAAAAGCTGTAACACTTCAAACTAATTTTTTGTTTTATTGCAGTAAATCAGGAGGAAACTCTTCGTCCAGTCTGGGTGACATAGTTCCTAGTTCCAGAAAATCAACGCCTCCATCATCTGGTGAGTAGGTCAGGAGCCCTATGGTTTACAGGATCAGGCACATCATCCGCTGAAACTTTTATTACATTTCGTTCTATTTTTCTTATTTCCTCTGCAATTTTGTTGCCCTGCAAGGCTGCTTTGGGTAGTTTAATAGTTAATGCCATCAAGTTTAGGTAATTACAGGGCTCTTAACAATCCACATAATTCCTTCTTTCTTTGTTTTTGCCATGAAGTCTTATAGCAGAGGTCTAGTAAAATGGTGAGACTATCTTGTGATAGAATAATTAAAGGCTTAGTCCCTAAGCAATCCTGCCGAATAAGAAATACTTTCTAGTAGGGAGAAGCAGCAAGAAAAAGAGTAAGAACTCCCAGGAGGTTTTTCAGTAGTATCAACAACCAGTAGCTTTCAGTATCACAATTCTGATTATGTTGAACTGTGTCATCTGAATAATGGCTGTTCATTGTTTTGGGTTGGCTTTCTTTTTTTTTTTTTGCGTTTATGACACAGTTCGTTGTTTGTTTGTTTTTGTTTGAGGTTTTTTTTTGTTTTTTGTTTTTTTTTTTTTACAGAAGTACTGTTCTGAATTTTAAATAGGTAGATTTTGACTTTTGTTAGGTTAGGTTCAAACAAATTCATCATCATGAGTTGGAGCAGGACACAGGCATTAGCTCCAAATATATTATTTCCAAATGTATATTCAAATTCAGCTGCTTTATTGTTGGGTGGTTTATCTACTCCTGAGAAAGAAAATGGAGAGTTGGAATACTTGAAATCAGAAAATACTACAAATATTGCTAATGTCTATTGAGGTAAAGATGTATATTTTCCTATCATGATAATTCATATGGGGAAGGATCTACAGAGCAGGCATCTTAAAATAGTCATGAAGATTTTCAAGTATTTATTTGCACATTAAGAGAGAGACAGAGAAGTTGAATCAAATTGTGGCAGCAGCCTCATTTGGTTGAATTAACTGAAAAATGTGTCTGTCTTTCTGGTGAAACCATGTATTTATTTATAGTGACCAAGTTTATTAGTTAGTTTGTTTTGCTACCTAAGTTTCTTGACCACCATTTTTGTAAGAAAATATTTATTTTATTTTAATAATAACTGTCCATCACGAGTCAGTAGAACACACTTCAATCTTTTTTTCTACAGAGGCCTTACTCTGTCATGTGTACTGTCAAGGCCCCATTTTTCAATGGCTGCATTTTTGAAGTAGAAAGTGCCTGTGGACCTATGTTGTAATTTTGTAAACAGAACATCTGAAATGCTAGAATATTTTTATATACTGTAAACAGTTAGATAGCAGTATGTATGTAATTTTCAGGATGTTTCACAGAATTTAGAGGTAAGAGCATAATTATGTTGCCAGCACACTAATTGATAGTGATGCGGTAATTTTTAATATATTAATAATTAATAAATCTTCAGATGGTGGTTTTCAGAAATGTGGATTTCTGGAGAACAAGAAAAAGGTGTTTAAGTTAATTCAGTTACATTGAAGATTTGGAGAATATGAGAGTAGTATCTGTTAGCTTATTCTATGATGTTTATATTTTGAGTTTGCGGTGTTTTGTTGATTATTTTAATATATAGCAAGTAGGATGAAAGAAGCATAATTTTTAACCAGTGCTACAGAAAAGAACTTGATTTTTTTTTTTTATTTTGAAGTACAGTTCAATTCTAACATGATATATTACTGCTGTTACCAGTTCTCCTCTTTGTGAAAGTATAATAACTGGCAAAACCAGTAATTATATAATTAATTGAAGAAATGATATCTAAAATAAGATAATTACATATTTTGACTTTGGATCAGGTATTTTTTTTCCCATATAAACAAGGTGAAGAGTCACTGAGAAAAATACGAAGAGGAGGCCCTTAGTCCTTCAATAATCTGTAGTAATCAACCCCTACAGTCCTCACTGACCTCGCTTTGACCAGTTCAAAAAAGAAAAACAGCAAACTGAAGATAATTAGCAGTAAAAACAACTGTCACAGACGTTATGTAGTGGGAAAATTGAGAATGAAAAATATATATCAATATCTATCTGACAAAATGTTGCATTTCTCTTTTTCAGGGAAAGCTTAACAACCCCAATTTTCCTTACAGATGATTTTAGTTGGACATAGAAGTCAAGGAGTTCTAATATGCCTGATTATGAGTGATTTATAGCATCTGTGCTGGCCTGTATTCAAGAAAAGATAATGTGTTCTTTTTATACTTATGAAGAGGATGAAGGAACATTGTTGCTAGAAGAAAAAGTGTTATGTGATTTCTGTAGCTGCTTTTAGGAGCAGAAGTATAGAAATAGGCTGTGTTCAGATCTGCAGCCTTTCTTGTCAAGGTCAGACTCAAAGGGGGAGCTGCAAACTCAAAGCTTGTCAAGGATCATGGGATTATAAACATGGAAAAAAATAATTTACTCTTAAGAGATTGCTGTGACAGGTGTCTCTTAAATCAATAGCCATACACAGGCTTGACAGAAATATTCATTTTATGTATACTTTATTAGCACATGCGTGCCATTGTATTAATTGATGTCGTGCTCATCAAGCAGCTGAAAGCAAGTCACTAACGTGATTTCATAATAGTTTACAGTGATTAATTATAGGTTTGGATTAAGTCTATGCAAATGATGATGCTTACAGATTCTTTAGTGGTACCTTCAGTTCACCATAGTGGCAGGGCAAGGGAAGCCTTTTAGTAATGGGTGTCAAGAGGTGGGGAAGACCTTCATACACAAGGGTGATGTTGTATAGCCTGTTTGCACATTTTGAATGTACTTGTTTTCTGATGACAGCACCTAAGATCAGGACTGAATGTTGTAACAAGAAAGCTTATGAAATTCTCATTTTTCTGTTTGTTTTGGAGGTAGGTAGCAGGTATCTGTAGGACCGTTCCATCAGAATGACCTGACCTTTTGAAAATGTGTTTATTTCTGATTACATTATGTTTTTTGCTTATAATGTAATTAGTTGTTCACTAAGAAAGGTATATATTTTATGTGTACAAGTTTTGTGCTCTGTTTCAACCTTTGCGAAAGAGGTTGAACAGCAGTGGTTTGTTGCTTTCACTTCCATTTTTACCTGCCTACATCCTCACTCTTCACATAGGATCCAGTTCTTTCAGATTACCTATATCTCTTCTCTCTTCTGCTACCCATTCTTTTTACTTTTGACTATCAGTAGATCTTTTATTATTCCTATTAAATGTATCTTATGCCTGCTGTGCATTTTTTGTTTAAATGGTTAAGTATCAAATGTAGTATGTCATAAGACAAATGTAGGTATTGATGTGCCACAACTAGGCTGATTTTTGGCCCTGAAAGTATCTTTTTGTTTTTTGATTTGCTAAAGACACATTAGTACATTTTGAATTTCAATTGATGATACTCATTTTTAATTAGCTTTCATCACTATAAAATAATTCAGATGTTGCTGGCAAAAATTCTGTTGTTTATATTTGTGAAAGTATTATTTATTCCAGTGAATTAGTTTGGGTTTACACTGATCTAACAAAAAAAGAACTTGGCCTTTCCTCTGTTTGGTAAAATTAATTCCATATATGTCTCATTTAATTCTGTAATAAGGGATCAGAGGAAAACTGCTTTGTGTTTTTTAATCCTACTGTATTATGCCATTAATTTTTTCCCATTGTTTCATTATGTTTTGTATTCATAATTATTATTTTTTTTAATTTTACTCTCAACAGTTTTTTTTCTTTATTTCTTTAACTTATTTTTGCTTTCCCTGTCATCTGATAATTCTGAATTGTTTGTCTGTATATAGCTATAGACATAGATGCCACTGGCTTAGATGCAGAAGAAAATGATATTCCAGCAAACCATCGCTCCCCCAAACCCAGTGCAAACAGTGTAACATCACCCCACTCCAAAGAGAAAAGAATGCCCTTCTTTAAGAAGGTAACACCGACTTCCAAGCTCCCATTTGTCCACCTGCTCACCTGCACTGCGTCACATTTCTAGTCCTGTTAAATGTCTGCGTCCTTTGACAAGCCAATAACATGCATGCTTTGTTGTTCTTTGTTTCTTTTCCATGCTGCTGTAGCTAAGCAGAAGCAGAAATCGGTAAGTTTATATCAGCACTACCTGTGTTCATCCTGCTGCTGGCATCATTATGATTATTGCCCCAGTTTAACCATGCAGCTATCTTAGAACTGAAGAGGAGAGTAATTGAGCTGTTCAAGTATTCAAAGCACTAAAACAAACAGTGCTAAGTTCAGTGTGTCCATGAAACTCTGCTACAGTATTTATCCTTTTTGATGGAATAAATAGGGGTAACTTAGAAGGCCTTCTAAATGTCTGAGGAATTTTTTTCAAATAAATTAATATAATGTACCTCCCTAGTGCATGCCTATTCTTTTTATCCCTTGTCTTTTTCAAGGTATATTCATTGTAACTCAGTCTATTGAGATCTTTATTGGAATCTAATCAGATACTCAGGCAGTAGTTACAAAACAAAGAATCTAAACCTGTGAATTTTTATTAGTCAATATTTAAACTTTTAATTCACTTGGTGCAAAAATCTACAGATGAGAAAAAAACAGTGGAAAGTGCAGACTTGTTTTGGCAGTTTAGCTCCAGTTTTTCCTATTGTCATGTATAAATTACCAGCCAACTGTTCTTGCCTTTCATCAGTCAAATGCTTTTGTACCTCAGCTATTGTAAATGGTACTGTTAGTTCCCATAAGAGCCAATGTCTGTTCATAGATAACCCTAAGTGCTGCAAAATTATACCACTGGCATCCTATTACAACAAATAGCAATATGGGTCTAGTATATTTGGAAGAAAACATTACGACACTTGGTAGCAACCAATTTATGAGATTAAATGCTATGTTTCTACTTAAAAAAAAAAAAAAAATCTTCAAAGTATTCATAGCTATTCTTCATTTGCTTTTAGCTACTTACATCTTCAGGTGACAACAGACTATATATGCTGCTTGCAAACAGTGCCAAGTGATGCTGTTGCTAGTGTTTTGGATGCTGTCATGTTTAGCAAATAAAACATTTTATTCTTTCTTGAGCTCTTAAAAAATATTAGATCCTTCTCATTTTCAGTCACCAGTATTTTCTACAGTAGGGTCTGCGGTCTGCCACTGTGGAAATCAACAGCATTTTCATGCTTCTGAATAATTTCTTCATTAACCATGTTTATAACCACGTATAAATGCCAAGGTAGAATTACACATGTTGGTAAGTGTTGGATGCATAAGCTTCTTTAGAAGATGCATCTTGCAGACAAACCACCGTTGGACAGTGATTAATTCCATCCATCTCCATTCTGTGGGATCTCTTTTAATCTATATCAGATACTTTACTGATTACAGTGGCTTTTGAAGTACCAATATGTAAATTAAAACTGGGTGGGCATCCCAAATTAGTCATACAAAGTCAAACCACTGAGCATGAGCCATGTGGTCTGAACTTTGCTTGTTTTTATTTCAAGTTTCTATTTGAACTTGATTCTACAAGTGAAAGCTGTATAGCTAAATGCCAGGGCATGAGAATATTAGTATTCTAATACTAATAATAACTCTAATACTAAATTGAAGAACATAAATGCTTTCTTTAGATAGACTCCTGGTGAAAACTTGATTAAAAATAAAACAAACTCTTTCAGCAGAACAGATTTTAAATGAACTCCATATTCCATCAATTAGGATAAGTATCTTGATTTTCCTTGATTTTCAAATTGCCAGTTAACTTCTAGCATGAATGTATTTAACTGAGTTTGCCACATTAAAACAAAAATCTGTTGCATCACTGTAGTCTTGCTATAAAGGCACATTTGTAATGTTTGTCTTAGGAGCTGACTAACAAATTTATCTCAGTATTAGTGATGTTAGTAAGAACAGCAGAAGGCTGCATTTTAACACTGGTGCAGCGTGATTTGCTTTGAAATGCATAGAGTTAGATTCTGCCCTGTGTAACATGAGTTCAGTTGACATGCTTACGATGCCTTGAGCACTGGTGTTCATTAACATATACTGATTATCAGGTGAAGCTACAGGTAACCAAAAATAAGACATTATATTTTAAAAATTTCATGAAAATGTTTCCTGTGTTTTTAGACTGCTCTAGACTGCTGCTTGTTTAGCATTTTGTACTGTCACTGTATTAATGTTTGTCTGTGTTTTTCTGTTTTGGACATATATTCTTATTTTAACCTTATTGTGAAACATCTTGGGATATGCTGAGTACTGAAGCAATGAACAATGACTGTGTTCTACGGTCTTGACTGATGTATTTTTACTGTATAGGTATCTGAAAAATAGGCATACTACCTTTCTGTATCACCCACGAGTTCCTGGGTTTGGATTAGAAATGTTAGTAAAATGTTAAAAAATAAATTAAACTCTTTCTTAAAAACAAAAAGCCCTCCTTGATAAGCCAACATATGTCGCCCTTAGAGGTACTTATCAATTAGTCGTTTATTAAAGAAAATAAAACAGATTGATCTGCTTATATGTTATTTCAATAGCAATATAAAAATTGTGGCAGTCTTTGGAAGCAAACATTCTTTTTTTTTTTTCTTGTTCAAAATAGTTTTTGTAAATTAAGCACAGTACATCAGTAAGTAGTTTGGTGAATATTATACTAATACAGTCTGCTCTTGGGACACCTCCCAGAGTAGAAGTATTGGTATCCCAAGTTCTGTTTATGGAAATTTTCTGTAAATACTAACTTCATCAGTAATTGTTTTGATTCCTTTTGGAAGTGAATTGTGTATGTGAATGTGGAAGTCAGACTATGAATGCTTCCACTAGAATTTGCAGTGATGTCACATTCTGAAATCAGTCAGCAGATCTGAACATTAAAAGAGACATTCTAGGCTTCTCCCCTTCCTTTTTGTTTTACTTTTGTCCTTTGTAACTTGCTGAAGTAAAATTTTAGTAGGAATAAAGATGTCACATCTCCAGAGACAATTGTGTCTAGTCGTTAACTATTGGAATTAACCTTTTCAATCAACCAGTCATGAATTATGCAGTGGCACATGTGAATATCTCCAGACTAACAGTTTTAGAACTACTCAGTGCAAACATGAAAGTAGTAAGAAAGCAGTAAGTCAAAGAAAAGCCTCTTCCAAAGTAATCCCTGAACCTGTGATGTCCTTGTGGTACTAATTTTCAAGAAAAATTAATGAATCCACAATTCTTCTGTTGGTGATATCACTGGAAATTCAGAGTTGCTAATGTTATAAGTAATGTATTAGACTCTAAGTGCTGCAGTACTGAAAGCTTTTCCTGTTTTACAGACAGAGCACATCCCTCCCTATGATGTAGTGCCTTCTATGAGACCTGTAGTTTTAGTGGGACCTTCTCTGAAGGGATATGAGGTAAGAGATTATTGTGAACTATTTTATGTTGCCAAAAGTATTTCGCTTCATGTGGTTTTGAATGTTTGGAGATAATTAAGCTGAATAATATAATTTGCGTCATAGGCAAAAATAAAAACAGGTTATATGTCAATAGGATATTGTGATTATATACATTTTATTTCATATCCAAATTCAGATTAGGACAGAATTACTTAAGTTCTTGTTATATTGTTCAGAGATAAGTTTTACTGTCAGCTTTAATATCTTTTTCTAAATTTTTAGCATCAACTATTATCAGTTTTCTATCTAATTATTAATTTGTTTGTTTGCTTTTAGGTAACAGATATGATGCAAAAAGCATTATTTGATTTTTTAAAACATAGATTTGAAGGGCGGTAAGTACTTTGCATTGCAAATTTGCTTGAATTCAGGTCCTTCTTAGATATTAATTAATTTTTAAAAATCTGTGACATAGATAGCCCTTGTTTTGAGAGCAGGCTTCTTCCATCTCCAACAACATTTAAAAGGCCTTAAAATTTTTTTGAAATCTTAAAATGAAAAGCTGTTTCCTTCAGAATTGCATAATTGCATTAGAAAACCAGGAAAATTCTTTCCTATACAACCTTGGAATTAAATTGGCAGTGGAAAAGTTGTCAATTAGTAAATAAAAATATCTAACCAGTATCCCAATTGACATGTTGAATTTCATTTTAAGGCTAATGGGCAATCGTGCCTAAATTTTCAAGATCATGTTACTAATCAGTATTGTGGAAATAACTCCTGTTTTTCTGTATTAGTTTCTGGCTCTATTAATTTTATATGGTTTTAGGAAGTATATACACATGTTTAACTCATTGGGAAACAGCCTTTTTGATTACACTTGAGATGAATAGCATCTAAGTATGCGTCTTCGAGAGGAATTCCCCCTCTCAAAATCTATTTCCTTCTTTTAAATTGGAAGTAAAATCTTACAGGGAAGAAAAAGGGAATAACATAAGCCTTTTTAACTCTCAGCACTGGAAAAATGTGACCTCTAAAACTTCATTAGACCAGAGGTGGATAGGGAATTTAGCCAAAGGGTACATTTTAACCCTGGAAAGCAAAACAGACTGAGTTAACTGTTTTCCTAGTAAGAAGAACATACAGAAGGTTATGTAGCAGATCAGTGCAAACTGGAAGTAATCACTTATTTCTTGGCACTTCTTTTCTCCTAAACACAGAACTGAACCTACCAGATACTCAACCCAGAGTTCTCATTTGCTTTTTCACTCCTGTGTTTGATTCTTTGTTTCAATTCTGATTTTTAGATGGCCAGCATGTTGCTGGAACTTTCTGGAAAAGTACAGATAGCCCCTTGCACTCTGTTTAAACAAACAAATGAAAAAAACCAACAACCTTTTAACTAAAGAATAAAAACTAGTATTGCATGTTTTGCCTGGTGAGTCTTACCTTCACGTGTTAACTCTGCTTGTCACTACATTTTTGCGTAAAGTAAGCCAGGATGTCATTCAGTACCTTTGGGGGAAAAAAAAAAAAAAAAATCAATCAACATTAAGAAAGGAGAAATCGGCCTTTTTGTTTGGGGCCAAATTACACCTCCATTCAGAAAACATAGTGTTTTAGTGTCCTGAAACTGCAGAATTGAAACTGGGTCTACTGGTGCAACATCTAACCACAGCAGGCCTGGAAACCCTTAGGGAGGAAGTATATCTTCCTCACAACTCTGCCATTTCCCTACCTTTCTCTCTCCAGACTGGTGTAACTTTGCAGATCACAGACATACTGCAGGTTGGTACTATGCAGAAAGGGGGATGTCTTCCCGATTGTTCTTTTAGCAGAATTAATTACATCTCTTCTGTTTACTTTTTGCAAAGCATACTGAGGCGTCAAGGAAAACCTGTTTTTTGTGTTCTCAGCCAACTTTTAGTGTTAAATGAGCCTCTTTTGTCCTCAAAATACATAACATTCTCTTCTATATTATTTAATTTTATTTTTGCAGTATATCAATTACACGAGTCACAGCAGACATCTCGCTTGCCAAACGCTCAGTATTAAACAACCCTAGTAAGCATGCGATAATAGAGCGATCCAACACAAGATCAAGCTTAGGTAAGTACCTGTAATGATGCTGCCTGCATATTGGCTGTAAAGTTCACTACTCTCAGTTCTTGTAGGTAAGTTTAAAAATAGCCTTCTCTCTGCTGTGAGAAAGTCATGATTCCTGTAGTTCAGAAATCCTGTCTCTGGAAGTCATTTTTAAATCATTACCACATAAACTTCATGTAGTGCTTGTATGGTTTTATCCTGCTTATGTACACTTTCTGTGTTTGCTGTTGGCCTTAGTGGGAAGTAGTTGTCCATAAGGTAAATAAAATCTAAATAGATGTTCTTCTGGTTAAACAGAGGAAATGTTAACATCAACAACAGCACATATTCAGACATAGATACTGATGTTATCATCTTTGATAGGATTCTGAGCAATGATATCTATTGATATTTTAGATATGAAAAAAGACCTTGAAGTATACATTTCATGAATTTAAAACCGACAGAGCTAGAGCTCTTCCTTTACAAGCTTGTATTTCTTTGAAGCCTTTGGAGTGTTTGATTTCTACTGGACACTTAACTCATATCTTACAAATCTGTGGGACAGTTACTTATCCCTAGTTTCATAACAAAATTTCTGAGCATTGACTGAGTATTTAATGTTTGCATAAAATAGCTGTTTTTGTAGAATGTTACTTTGCCACACAAAGTTTGACTTACCTTTTTTGAAGATTTATTTCTGAAAACTTCAGTTATGTGGAAAGTATAAACCTTCACTTAGAAACAGTTTGATGGCTTCTGAGTTTGTCTCAGTTTTGAGTATTTTCAAACATAAATATGTAATGTTGTATGTAAAGATATCTTCATATACAAGAATTTGCTTCCACATAAATTTGTTTTGTAGCCAAAATCTGATTAATGATGTAGTGAAAAGATAGTTCTCTTTATGAATAGAACTGAAAATGTGTAGTAAGGATGGATGTTGCCTATTCATGGAACATAAACAGAAGTTACTATGATTGATTTCCCAGATTGAACTTCAAAGAATGAATTCACTCTAGTTTACAAACACATGCAGCAGTAAAAAGCATAGCATTTACTCCCCATGGTAAAATATGTTCATACTTGTTAAACAACTATCACAAAAATACATAAAGGAAAAGAGTCTATAAAATAAATGCAGGTCAGTCTTATTAAAAAACAAAACAAAACAATAACCAGAAAAGATTAAATGCTTGCTCTGAATTATTTACCATTATACCATGGCAAACCTTACTTAAGACTATCAACAGTTTAGATTAATTTAAGATGGAAGTACTGACAGAATCTCAGTTGGAAGCATCCAAAATATAGATAGTTGTATGTATAGAAATGTCTATATTTTTTGAAAATAAGATCTATTTTTATTACTTAAGATTTCACGTTATAGATCTAGTTTCTGTTGATTAAAACTGTCATAAAATGTAACTGATATATAAAATCATTTTGAATTATCTTGGGAAATGTTAGTTAGAGCAACTAGGTCACTTTTAACAATGAAGTCAGGGCAAAAAATAATTTTATCACTGAATTGTTCTCAAAACCTTTACTCCAGCGCTCCTGTATGCCTTATTATCTCAAAGGGTTTTGATAGAAATGAGCTAAAGGGTATTTCAACTATGTGCTTCTGGACATTTTTGTGAAAATAGTGAGAAAACGTGATCAAATTACTAAAAGCATTAGTAGAAACAGCAGCTAGTGCCGCCCAAGCTTTACATCTAAATCACTTAAAGACTAGGCTTGACTGGTCAAGGTCCAGTGATGATGCTGATCCCCCAGTATACTGGATCAGTGAAACTCAACTAAACCAGGAAAGTATTTGTGCTTGTTTTCATTTTCTACATTGCTGGCAGAATGGAGTAAAACTGTGTTCAACTGAAGGAGTAGGGAGAAAGGCAAGAGGTGTGAGACTCCAGCACAGAAATGGTTGGATTTAAAGAGCAGGAACTGGGGAACTGGAAAAGTTGAAGGAGTTGGTGAAGAGAATTTGGTCCAGGCTTGAGGGAAAGTGTAGGATGAAGAAAACTGGTCAGGAAGGAAGTCAGGGAAAAATGACAGCAGTGGGCTGGAAGGAAAACTGAGATGAAAAGAACTGGAGTCAGAAAATAGACCTGATTTAGTAAGTCAGTGGCTAAGCCCTTGTGCAAGGACAAAGAAAGGAGAATACAAGGAGTATTACAGCTTGTTCTGTAGCTTGCTGTAGCATAACTCGGGGCAGAAATAGTCTCAATCAGAAAACAACTTTATAGTCAGAGGTGTCCTCTTCTGGCAGTGGCTCACAAAAAAGATGACAGCATACCACTGCTGTGAGTACTTAGTTGGCTCACGTTTCAGACATGGGTGGCGACCTCAGACCATACAGGGGAATTTTTATTCTCAGTTTGTGTGATGAATGTGCTATATTTGTAAGTCACCAAATATTCCATTATAAGAATATTATTAGATTTACAAATATCAGTTGTGCAATCTAGGAAGAAATAGTATAAAGGTAAACTGTTCAAATTGTTAGTAGTGTAGTTTGTGTAGGTGTGGTTCAGTCTCTGGTCACAGGTTTGCAGACTACTTTTCTACCAGTCCTCTGCCTTGGTTTATTGTTGTTTTTTTGTTTTATTGTTTCTTTTAACATACAGAGTAGCAATGGAGAAGTAGAATTGTTCAGTGACAGAGGCCAGCCACTGTTTCACTTTCTCATATTATGTATGAAGTAAGAATCTTCAGGAATGCAAAGGAAGTTCTGTAAATGTAAAATTGGGCATTTTCAATTTAAGTCTGGAACGAGACAGAAAATATTTCTTTGACTAAAAATGTTTGAGCAAGTAAATCCATCAGTTTTAACAGAGAATGTTTGTATGAAACAACATAGAATTCTGTTCATAAAGAGGGAAGCTCCGTCATTGCTCAAAGCACTAAATACGCCAGTAATTAAAACACATTTAGAATGTATGATAGCCAGAGTCAAGGTTCTACTGCAACTGGTGTGAAAGAGGGACCTGTATTTCAGACTGAAGCATACTGAGTGCTGATCTCTCTCTTTCAGTTGAGTGGATATTACTTCCCTAATCAAAAATGGAATAGCCCCAGTGGGAGAGGAAGGTCTGCTGCCTGCAACCTGATAGTCTATAAGTTGAAGTGTGGTATGCAATAGTCTCTATTCTGAATCTCAGCATCCAGCACACCTCTCCCAGCCATTTTATAGGTGGCAGTTTTTTTCCCCACAATGTTTTCTGCATGTCTCGGGCATGATTTGTATAGGTATTCAGTACTGGGGCTGCAACTGAAATTTGAGCCTTGAACTTGTTGAAAAATAACATGTAATCAAAATCAGCATGTTGCGTGGTAACACACTGATTGTCAAAATGCAGATGGAAACCAGGCAGTACTTTTTGGAGCTGGAACTACTGTTGGAAGCCTTGCAAAATACCAGTCTTAGAGCTTTTCATTCTCCAGAAGTCATCTTAATTTACATGCTTCTCTGGCATTCATTTAACTAGACAGATATTCTCTTCATTGCCAACCTAGTATGAGAAATTTTTTCTTTTCAGTCCAATCAGTACTGACGTCATGTGCATAGTAGCATCAAGAATGTCCTAAGTCTTAGTAGTGGCTTTTAAAAGAAGTCTCAAGGTTATGTTATATTTTGGAAGAAATAATCGCCAGACTTGTAATTTCCTGTAGGATGGCTTCCAGCTTCCTGGTTTGAAATAAAATTTTGCTATGGTAATTATTCTGAATAATATGGTACAACATTTCTGAAATTGATCCTACTTCATGCTAAATGAGTGATAGCTTGTGATTAATCAGTCATTCATTTTTTTTTAATCCGGAAAATAAAAATGATTACAACCTGTCATTGAACTGGGTTATTTTAATGTGAAAAATCATTTTATTGGATTAGTGAAACACCTGTACAGTAAATTCCATAAAATAGCCCACAAATAATTTATTTCGTTTCCAGAGAAGGATTAGAACAGTATGTTCTGAGATACCTACAAGCATTTGGCAACAAAGGGAAAGTAATTGATTTCATACTGCCAATCATTTGATAGTGTATGGAGTTATGAACTGATTGAGACAGCATTACTATAGAAACAAAATTTGTATGTGTTCCCAGGAGTGCTATCTTATAATACAGACCACGGAAGACTTGACTTAGAACAGCTTTCTTAGCATTTCATAATTTGAGTATTAGATTTGCAGCTGAATATTGTTAAAAGCATCACTAAATATATTATTACATATATCCATCATAGATAAATCATTAAGTCAAAATTTGGGTTACTTTAGTTCTTTTCTAGTATCTGCTGGAGGAAATAAGTTTTCTCAACCTGTGTTCTCCTATGCATAATATAATGAGCCTTTTCTCCAAGTTACCTCTAGGAAAAGAAGGCATTTCTGTCCACATCATCTGCAGTGTTTTAAATGTGTAGAAATAGTATTTATTGCAATGAAATTTGATCTTCCTAATAAAGAAAAGTTTGGGTTGAGTTGGGTTGGGTTCCTGGCTTCATGGCTATGAGGTGTGGGAGATGCTGTCTTCCTCTTGGTCTGTTTCCTCCCTGAACAACCAGGTGAGCATGGACTGTGAAACCTATATGCTTATTTTATGTCTGGTATAATTTAAAAATGGCTTTCCATTACAACAAATACAACTCCCCAAAACAACTCTGTAGTAATCCAGTTCCCTTCCAAATTCAGTGGTAGGCAATCGTTTTCTCACCCACCTTTGTGCATGGGTAAATCATGGGGCTAGACAGTTAATTAACTAGTTATGCTCACATTTGTGAGCAGTTGTTGCAACTGCAGCAGAGGAGGCTATTTCTTACACATTTGAAAATATATATTCATTTTTTTAATGTAAGTATTATTTTAAAATGTGGCTCTTGTTCTTTGAAAGAGTGGATATGGTACAGAGGTAATGTACTTACTATATCAATACCAAATACTGCTGTCTGGGCAATCAACACCTCTTACCTCATCATCTAATGTAGGTTTGTAGTATGATGCATATTGTTTAAAAGTGTGCATAATATAGGAAACAGTCAAGTAATCACTACTGTTTTGAACTGACTTAAGAAATAAAATGATTTCAAGGAGGAATACACAAACAGTGTGATAAAGAGGAGTAAGAATTAGTGTGAGGAATTAGATTTATGGGATTATAGGGAGATCTCAGTGGGCTTAATGCTAGACCCCCACTGAATGAAAGTTTGCTTCCATAAAGGAATCGGATAAAAACAGACTTGGGGATTTGATTCGTTGGAAACCAAGGTTGTTTATGATTCTTTGAGTATTCTAGTGTAAATTAACCTATCTAAGGGTCTTATAAAATAGTGACTAGCTCATAAAGATTTCGTAGGACAGTGCAGTTTAATTATTCTTCTATATGAAAACTTGTTCTGTTCATTAAAGGGAGAAGCATTGACAAGCAAACATTTATATGTTTAACACGCAAGATGCTAGAAGTAAATTTAAGGAAAGGGCAATTGTTTCATTTCTCTTAAGAAATCTAATTTCACAAAAGGCTTTTCAAGCAAGTACAGTACAAGATTAAATCCCATTCACCTGAAAATCAGTCAGTCCCAATTGCCTTAGTTAAATTTCTGCATGTGCACGTGTCATTTGCAGAAACTGCTGAATGAGCTTTGTGTTTTGCTGCATTTCTGTGTCAAAAAGACCCAAACCTTTTTCTTGTTGTTTCTGTGTATATTACATTTGTTATAACCTTAACTCATGCTGTATGCTTTGTACAAGAACCTGATTGTTTTGGCTTTTTCCATTCTTTGCTTCATTAACGCTCTCCCTTTCCAGATGTTTTGGGTATGTATACAAGCTTGCAAATTACTTTTCCTGCTGTTTTGTGTTCAGTGCTTTATTGTACCTCACAAAACCACTGTTTCCAATAACTGGCTCACTGACAGACAAAAGTCAATGCTGTTCTGTGTTGCTAATTTTTTTTTGTTTTGTTTTGTTGTTGTTGTTGCATTCCCCCAGTAAATCTTGCCATTTTTTCTTAAATAATTCTAAAGATAAAGTTGAAATTGACAAGTAAACACTAAAGATTAGGTTTTCCACTATAAATTTCTAAGGTGTCTAGTCTGTACATTCTAATGCACACATTAATGCTGATGTAAAATGTCACTGTGTGTATAGTAAATTAATCACAGTCAAATGTCTGTGAATCTATGCTGCTGCATACTTAACTGTATGTGCATATGTAACAAGTCAGGCACTGTATGCACCCAATCTGCATGTTCAGTCAAATGCCTACCTTTGTAAATTTTTCTCAAGAGAAATATAAAGCTGCCATTCACGTCATTTGGTTGACATCCCAGAGTTTTGATTTTTGAAAGTAAAACAGAAAAGCTTTTAGAAATAGTAATGAAGTTTCAGTATAAATTTCAGCATTGTATATTTTTTTTATTGATGTCTGTGTGATAACCCAGTTAAATGCTTGAAACTATAGTAACAATTTATGCACACATGAAGTATATACAATAATGTTATGTATTCTGAATGCTTGACAATTTAATGTCAATTGTTTTATATATATGTTTCTAGGAAGTGCAACCCCAGAAATCAGATTTAGGGGGAAAGCTTAAAAGCTAGCTAAGCCTCAGAAGACTCCTTCCCTACTTACAGAAGACATGGAACTGAAATGCAGAAGTAGGAATTGACCAAGAGGGTGTTTCTGTTTCAAAATTTCAAGGAACTAATGTAGATTAAAGCGAAGAAAAGATGTGTTCAATGTGTCATGAGAAATTTCAGTTGTCCCTTTATAACGTACAGAAGTATCAGTTGTAGGCATTAAATTCTCAGATTTGGTAAAGCAGTCTGCTAAGCCTCAAACTGCTTGGGATTATCATGTGGCTTTATGTCATTTTACACACAGGTGGGGAAAGAGTGGCATGAAGATCTGGAACCTCTTTTAATTTATCAGCCTCTCATGTCTACAAATACTTTCTTGAGTTTCCTGCCAGACACCCTTGTTTCTGTTAACGTCTGATATATCTGATGAATTCTCCAGGTAGTTTTGAAATAGAAGTTAGAATTTTGGAAAGTCAGAACCAAACTTACAAATAATGCAAGAAAGATTTCAGGAAAAAAAATCAGTTTTTTTTCCAGAAGCTGGAGAAATAGTCCAAGAGAAAGAAGATTGAGACCTCTGGCACATTTTTCCACTTACTTTTCTTTTTAGAGGCAGAAACACAATATTAGTCCAGAAACCATGCAGTGTTGGTCTTTGAACTTTTCTCCTATACCAGAGTTGAGAAAGATAAATACTGAAATGCCCTTTAATCAATGAAAAAGATCTCTCTCCGCCTCTGGACACAGGTGGAAACTGTTGGTTCATAGGACTATAGTTACCTGTAGTTATTGCCCTGAGTATGATTCACAGCAGAAGATAGTAAGGCATCCTCAGCCCTAGCAAAGGGTTGTTTCAAAAAGCATGGCAGGTAATCTTAGTACACAGTGATGTATCCTATACTGGCACAAAAATGCTTCCAGTAGTGTAGCAAACACTACATCCCCAGCCAAAATTAAGATACGCTGTCAAAAAGACAGATTTTGTTGATACAGTTTGTCTTGAACAAAGGTTTTCAGCTATATGAAATAGTATTAAAAATTGTACATTAGCTGACATTGTTATATTGACTGAAGTGTTGAGTCTGGTTTGCAATTGCAGGAAAGCAGTTCAATCTCATCTTTAGAACAGTCAATATACAGTGACAAATAGTCTCTGCTCTGTTTATTCTAGTTGCTGCTTGGACTTTAGCTAAGGGTAGGCTATTGATTATCTTCTAATAAATCACAGAGGTAATTGTATTGAATCATTCCAACAATATCTATACACATTGAAATTGCAGAATATGTAATCATAAATGTGACAAGAAGTCCTGTTTTCAAAAATGTGGTCCTAATTCACACAGCAGCTGAGCCATTTGCTTTTATTGACAAGCAGGAAAGCACACAATGATGCTTTCTGTTCCAGAACGTCATGTACATCTTACAGTCTTTTCTGTTGTAGAAGACTGACTTGGACTCAGCTAAAACAGGAGGTAACTACAAAGGGATGGAGGTTACCTTCAGTAGATCCAGAACAGCATCAAACTCCTCCAATAGAGAATATCACAAATTTTCTGCTGGTCACTTAAGATGTTACTTAATTTATAAAGTGATCGTAGCATTCACCTATAAACTTGGAGCAAAAGACCTTAAGGTAAATGGAGATTAACAGAGGTGAATACTCTCCCAGAAATTTTTCAGCCTTATTGTGCTGCCTAATTGTTATGCTGTTCTAGGAAAACAAAAATATATCTCATAACACCTCTTGAAAAGGACATCTTCCTTTAGAGAGAGGGTTTTCTTGAGTGAATGGCTCTTCAGTTAGCCAGACACCATTGGCTGTGTTTTCCAGTAAACATAATGCTTGTGGCCAGCACAACGGATAACATGCTGATAGTGTAATCTCAGGAAAAGCTTTAATAAGTATTTGGTACCTCTTGTTGACGCAGAAGTGTCTGCTAGATATCTTCTGATCTTTTCTTTGAACTGGCTAGGTATCTATTCTGGTTTTGTTTCATAGAGCGTGCACAATCTTTTTAAAAAGGAAACCCATGCGGATTACAGTCTTGCCTGACTCTCTAACTTCGTAATAAGTCTCTCAGCTTTTGTAATTTCATAAAATAGTTTGGATTGGAAGAGACCTTTAAGACCTTCTAGTTCTAATCCTCCTGCTTTAGACAGGGACACCTCTCTGTAGACCAGGTTGCTCACAGCCCCATCCAGCCTGGCCTTGAATGCTTCCAGGGAGGGGGCATTCACAACTTCAGTGGGCCAAATGTTCCGGTGTCTCACCACCCTCATAGTAAAGAATCATTTCCCCTCATTCTGTCACTACATATCCTTACAAAAAATTCCCTCCCCAGCTTTCCTGTAAGCCCCCTTCAGGTTCTGGAGGGCTGCTATAAGGTCCCACTGGAGCATTCACTTCTCCATGCTGAAGAGCCCCAGCTCTCTCAGCCTGTTCCGTGTAGGGGAAATGCTCCAGTCCTCTGATCATCTTCAGGGTCCTCCTCTGGTCCTGCTCCAAGAGCTCCATGTCCTTGTTCTGGGGCCCCAGAACTGTACACAATACCGCAGAAAGAGCCTCAAGAGAGCAAAGTAGAGGGGCACTTCTCTGTGAAGCACAGATATGGAAAGACTTGAGCAGGAAACTGTCATTCCATTCCCAGGATAATTTTGCTATTTCATCATTTGTTTCTGTTTCTTTTGGGAACGAAGACAGTTTCTACATCCCTTGTGAAGCACATGCAGGGCAGGAGGTTTGCCTGGAAGCAGCTCCCTCAGGCAGGATGCTGGGGAGCTGGCATCAGGAGTCAGCAGAAGACATGATTTTTTCTGATAAAATAACCTTTCCAGAGCTCATGGAGTTGTTAGGACAGTCCTGTAGCATAATTTACACAATTAATTTATTTCTTTCTAAAAGTATTTTACGTGTGCTAACCAAATATTTAACGTGGTACTGTACTGAAGGAAGTCCTGTTTTCTGATGCATTGGTAAGTTGTAATAAATGGAAAAACAGAAGCTTCTGCTAGTGTAAACACCTCAGTACATCTTAATGCCTATCCTAGGTAGTCCAATTTGAGCACATTGATTGCCATGTGGAATTAATGCCTGAAACAAAATTATTTACATGGAACAATGGCATAAGGATAGGTATGTGACGCAGCAGGTTTTTCTCCTATGTACCTGGGATAGGGTCATATGGGAAAGTGTTCACAGTGTCTCTCTGGGCTGGAATCACGCAGAGCAGCAGAGGTAGAGAGGAGCAGAGTCCCCCTGCAGGGAAAGCAAGCTGGGGCTCTCACTAATGCTGCCTTCATTCCCCAGAATCCAAGGGACACGAGCAGTTAGTGGCTGCTCCCACCTGCATCGTCCCTCGGTGGAGCAACACATCAGCATACCTCAGGTTTTTTTTTTTTTTATGTTGCTTACAATTATTTGCTTTTGAACATTTTCCTGACTATGATTTTCTCTGTACCTGCAGCTGAAGTTCAAAGTGAAATTGAACGGATTTTTGAATTAGCAAGGACACTGCAGTTGGTAGTGCTTGATGCTGATACCATAAATCACCCAGCGCAGCTGAGCAAAACCTCTCTGGCGCCCATTGTAGTATATGTGAAGATTTCTTCTCCTAAGGTAAATATTTTACTGATACTTGTGCTATGTAGGTGTTTTTCTTCAGTAAATGCAGATGATCGTGCATCCTTATTAAAGTTATATGTTGTTAATGTTTTAATTTGGATAGTGAAATATTACTAATCAAAGAATACTTTAGCTTTCAGGTTACCAAAACACATTTGGGAAAAGATGCTGTAGCTCCTGTGCTTTTTAAAATAGGCACTGTGCTATGTGTGTTCCCATGTCCTATAGTATCAATCTTCTAAGCGATGCTAATGATTCATTCAATCCCAATAACAGATAAAAAAGGGAAGATTTTATATTAATGAATATCAGAACGATGTAGTGAACTCAAGGCAAAGACAAGATTGAATTATGGTGAGATTACTGTGAGGAGAGCAATTAAATAATTTCTATTTAGAAACAAACGCAGAAACAGTGGAGGAAAACAGGAAGGGAACTTTTTAGTGTTGGTAACAGCTCCTAGATGTTGGGGAGTAAATGAAAATTAGCTTGTTCTGAATGTAAGCAGCACAGGAGGTGCTCCTGAAGCCACAAATGAGGAAAATTATCTGCTCAAGTGGATTTTAATTGGATAAAGATGTACTTTGTCTGTACCTGCTTACAGGCTGCTTACTGAGGAAAATCTCAAAATTAATGAGAGCGAGGTCGAACTTATTGTTGGTTTGATTATTTGTTTGTTTCTCCACTACCAACATACTTTTATAAATGTCTTATTTTCCACAGGTTTTACAGAGGTTAATAAAATCTCGAGGGAAATCTCAGGCCAAACACCTTAATGTTCAAATGGTGGCAGCTGATAAACTGGCACAGTGTCCTCCCGTGAGTTATTGTTGATTTGTGTCTTGTTCGACCAAGAAGAGCTGATTCTTGTCTAACGATGCCTTTCCTGTCAAGCAAGTTAGTTATGTAATTGCTAGGACTGTTTGCTCCCTTCTGGCCATATTTCACTACTGCCTTTTTGCAGAATGCCTCCTGAGGTCTCTGAGCTGTTCACAAGGATACAGGGGAAAAACACTCCTTGTCACAAACATTTCTTAGGATGTGTGCTGAATACATCCACTTCCTGAACAAACTGAGTGTTTGTTTTACTTGATATATTTTTCTAAGTTATTGTTTTAAAACTGGACTCTTGATGACAGCGCAGTTTAAGGTAAGGCAGGTGATTTGAGTAGCTCCCCTTCAGCATATATCACCACAGTCCATCACCGCTCACATTCTTGGTCACAATTTTGACAAAGAGCTGTGGGGTACCACATAGCTGAGAAATGTGTGGTTCTTTTATTGACACGCACGTAGGCCATGTGTAAGATGCAGCAAGCAGCAAACTCAGCTGTGAGGAGTGTGATGAAAACCCAGAAGACAGAGGTTCAGTTCAATTACAGATGTGGAAATTTGTCACTGTTAAGAAGCTGAGTGGTGGGAATGTTTTCATCACTGAGACCAGTCTCTCAGCTCCTCAGGAAGTCAATGAACAATGCTAGAAGCCTGCATAGGCTCTCACAGCTGCCATCAGGAAGACTTCTGACTCCCTGGTCAGGGAAGAAATTCTCCCCCTGAATTTAGATGCCTGTAACTGATCTTTTGCCTAATATTTATATGAAACTGATCTCCCTTGAGTTGGTGGTAATCCTCACTGAAACTTTTCCTTTATCAGGAAATGTTTGATGTAATTCTTGATGAGAACCAGCTGGAAGATGCTTGTGAGCACCTTGCTGACTATCTGGAAGCCTACTGGAAGGCCACACATCCGCCCAGCAGCAATCCTCCTAACCAACTTCTCACTCGGACACTTGCAACAGCCACTCTTCCTATTAGCCCAGGTCCAAATATTAATTTACAGGTACAGTTTTTATACCATCTTCTCTTCTTTTTTTCCCTTTTTTTTAAATAAATTTTCTTTTGACTTTCCCTTCCAAAGCACAGTGGTAGTCTGATGCTAGAATATGCTAAATATATTTTATGGTTGGTCATAAAGCTTTTTCAATAGACAGTTGCCCATTTCTAGTATGAAAGCCAAATATGGGCACATTATTTACTGCTGTTGTATTTGCAGTAGCATGTATTTGCATATTGACTAGCGTGCAGATGTTGATTCCTGAGGCTAAGCAAGCTTGATTGAAAACATATAGTAATGCAGAGTAGAATAAGGTTTTGTTGTATTGGGAACACCACTGTGCCAGTAACATGAGTACCAGCCACAAGCATTTTTATAGCCAGCTGTATGTAATCCAACCAGAGGAATAAAACTGAGCTAATACTATGCACATTGCTGCCTCTGGTAACTCTCTGACTGAAAGGCACACTGGCACTAGCAGGCAAATCCCACCCTTAGAGGCCTTGCATGGCAAACTGGGTTATGCACAGAACAGAACCACAAAGAGTGGAGGGAACCTGTGCACATCTCCCCACAGCGTGTAGAGATGTGGAGGTTGAAAGGGGCTAACTGAATTAGTGAAGTCTCAAGGTCAAGGTGGCCCTTGAAGTGTTTCCTTTGTTCTTTTTTCATTGTGAAAAGTGCACATTTCCTACAAGCCAAACTCTTACATAAAGGCAGAGTCCCTCTGCATATTGAGCAGACAGACTTGAGAGGCAGCTTGCCTTGAACTGCCAGGGTAATGCCTGTCAAGCTGGGAAGATCAGGTTTTTCTTCCACCTCCGCACTGACCTGCCTGCTGTCTTTGGGCATACTGTGTCCTCTCTTTCAACTTTTGCTTTACATAATTGTATTGAGGTTATCTGTGTAAAGAGATTCTCTTCTTTGTGTATATGTTGCATGGCATGAAATGAGGACTTCAAGGATGCTACTTCATTACCTTGAGGACAGAAAGATTACAGTGGGAGTTAAAATGCGTCTGTCCCAGCTCCAGTAGTGGCTTATTAGATCCACCTAGCTGATGTATGGGCACCAAAAAAAAAAGCCTGCACCTATCAGTTAGAAGCCATAACTTTTCAAAAAAAAAAAATACTCCGTATAGAAAATGAATAAAAAAAGTGTCTCTGCACTCTAATTGAAATGATGATAATTTGTTTTTTAAATTCCTTTTTGTTTTTACAATTTTGCAAAACTTTTTTTTATTATTTTTTTTTGTCTAGGAGAATTTATCTCCTGTTAGAATTATTAGAATTATTAGAATTTATTTCCCTCAGAATTATCAGCTTTTCCCTTTACCAAGAAAGGTCATTTCATCTACCTTGCAGGGCATTTCCCTCTCCAGCTTTCAAAAGCAATTGCAGGAAAAGAGACTTTAAGTTGTAGCTCATTTTTTGCCTTTTTTTTTCTATCCTCAGAGCTGAAACGCCCTGAAAAAAAGTTGTGAGCTGGAAGAATTTCTGAGTATGAAATTCAGTATTGTTGTGTGCAGACTTGCTAGATAAACTTTATTTGCTTTGTAAACGTGTTAATTATTTTTACTCAAGGATTTATTTTTTATTATTTTTTTAACGTCTCTTAGGTGTGGATTTGTAACTCACTCATTTTATTAACCACAATGTCTGGAGGAACTAAACACTTTTCTGAATGTTGCGTTAGCTGTATCTCCTTACAAATTAACATTTTTTTTAATTTTAAGGACTAAAATTGCAAGTTTGTTTGCAGTTTCACTGTTTATAGGTCTGTTAATTCAAATGTGCAGAGCAGTGGGGTTTCCCTATGGAGTGCAGAACTTAATGTTCCTTTTGTTTCAATTTCCTGGTACACATTCAGCTGACACCTCAAACCTGAGCCTGCAAGGTCTTGGAGTGGAGTGGGTTTTCTAATCATGATAGCTGAACCCATTTTCTTGGTCATGTTGAGACCTATTATTGGAAGAAATTTATGTCTTGTGTTGTTCTCATGGATGGTTCTAGAGAGAAAAACTTTGCCAGCAGGCAGTTGGCCTGGCAGGGTCACATCTGCGCAGCAAAGCATTTGAGTCATTCTCCTCTGGGTCCAATGTGGCACCTCTCTGCCATGAGACCTAATTGGTTTTTGGGTTTTGTTAGTCACAAGTGTATATTGCAATGACAGATTTGTGTTGCCAGCTGTTACTTCTACAGTGCAGTGCTGACTGTGTGCATTGCATGGCATGAGATGCTTGAAGGTATGAGGCCTCCTGGGATTGTATGAGATGAAGCTGGGGAAGACCACACCCTGCATGCCTGTCTGGTGGAGAGCTTGGGAGAAAAGTGTCCTGACAACTTTTCTCAGATTTCTGCTCGTAGGAGATGGCTGGCAAATTCCAGAAAGGAGACTGAGAACAAACATATGGTGTAGGTGATTAGGGAGCCTCTGGGAGGAAACAGAGCAAGTCCAATTGAGTATGTGGACACAGACTTTCCGCTGTCCTCCTTCAACTCTGCTTGGACTTCTTTTCAAGAACCCCTAATCTTTGAAATTACAACCTGAATAATGAAATGGGTTTGTGTCAAACTTTCTCCATTTTGGGTGAAAATCTTATGAGATTGGGCCATGAAAGTTCTGCACTGCAGAATTCAATTTATATCAGAGCCCTAATTTGGCCATAAACCATTAGGCCAGATCTCAGTCCATACTGAAACATTACATGCTCAGTTTTTGTAATACTTAGGGAAATTAACTGTCAGTGAATTTGCTCATAAATCTTAATAGCTTCAACACTAGTCTGCATTTGCAGGATAATAGTGGTACTGTCTCTAAATGTATTGACTGTGCTCCTCCACATATGCTCATTGTAGCAGAAAAGGTGCATCTAAGCTTTTAAACCAGCATTTTGTTCAAAGCAGATTTGGATCTTGTATTTGTTCTCAAATCACAGCAAAGGTCGATATTATTACTTGAAAGTATGTAGAGGAACCTACATATTCAACATTTGACCATATGAAAATTAAAGAGTTTTCATGTGTGAATCCAGTTTATGTGCCTTAAAAACAGTCATGGTTACAAACTAATAAAAATACCTTTACATATCTGAAGCAGGCATTGCTTTATTCTTTAGCTTTTCATTTGATTCCATTTATAGTTCACTTTCATAGAGTTCACCTAGAACACATCTAATACTGTTTACAATTACTGCCTTCTTTTTCCAGCAAATTACAATCATCTTCGTAACCATCAAAACAAGAAT
Source organism: Odontophorus gujanensis (assembly GCA_013399175.1). NCBI lineage: Eukaryota > Metazoa > Chordata > Aves > Galliformes > Odontophoridae > Odontophorus > Odontophorus gujanensis. The sequence goes on along the minus strand of VXAB01007535.1, from coordinate 269,600 downwards.
TAAAAAAAAATAAGAAATTCCACCACCATTTATGGTGCTTTGCTCTCATGAAGCAACTCATCTGGTTGCTTAGAAGTTGATAATACAAACTGTTGTCTTAGATATGAAGATATGTCAAAATTGTCGAATTGCTGATTTGAAATTCTGATGAATTCCTACAGTTGTGTTCCTGCCCTGTTTCCTGTAATTTTACTTGTCGGGTTGCTAGGAAACACACCTGCCAGGATCTGTGACTGAAGGACAAATTTCTTCCTCCTCCCAGCTCCTTGCCACAACATACAAAAACAGAAAGAAATATATCTGTGAGCTCCCCTGGAGCCAATCTTCGTTTTCAGATTGCTCTGAACATAGGAGGGCAAAATTTAGGCTAACTTTGGTAACTTCAGTACAGTTTCACAAACAAATGATTGTATAACTCTGTTAAAACTTAATTTTGTGCTAGAAGCAATGTTTCTGTCTTGAAGTTCATAAGCTAATGTGAGAAAGATAATTCAAATTTCCTATAAACTATTTCTTAAGGTTTTGCAATTAAGCTTGAAAACCTTTGGCTGTGGTTTGGGAATAAAAGCAGGTTAATTGAATGAAACCTCAGACTGAGTTAAATAATGCTAATTATTCGTTTTGCAGTGATTTCAAAGCATTAAACTGATGGAGAGTAGGTTTGATATTACCTGGTAATTTTTATTTTAGATTCTTAATAGTAGTGGTGTTTTAGGAAATTTTTTAGGTGATAATATTACTGTCCTTCTACGTTCCTTGGCAATGGTCTGTTTTCTTGATCTCTTAAAATTATGAGGTCAGTGTTTATTCTTTAGTCCCTGTGATGAAATCAACTTATTGCTGAGGAAAGCAGGAGGTCAGTGATACTATTAGTATCATAATACAAACTTCATTATTGCTAACAGATCCATTTGTGTTTTCAACTTAAAAAATAAAAAATTAAAACATAATAGAAAGAACAAAACAATAGCTACTACAAAAAACCAAGATTTTGGTCCTTGGTTCTCTTCTGGATTCTCCTCAGCCCTCTAAAATCACTTTCCCGTGGTGCCTGTTCCAAACAGGTGTCCAAATTCTGAGCTGATACCTGCCCACTCCTGGAGTGATGTGTCCTCTCTAATTTTTCTGCAGTTTGTCTCACTTTTGCATGCTCTTTTTGTCTGGAGTATGGTAGGCAATTATTGATAACTGACAAACTCAGAAGCATCTCACAGGAGAACAGAAAGTCTCACAGAATAATATCCTGAGCACCACTCTCCTTTTGGGTTAGAGTGGAAGGAATTGTTTGTATTATAATACTGAATTTTCAGTAAAAGTTGAATTCAAACGTTATTTTTTTCCTAGTTGAGGTCCGAAGTGGAGTGTTGTGTACTTAAATTTTATTGGTTTCATGATGCTTTCTAGATTAATTTTGTATTGGTGAAAGTTTTAAAATGTGTGCCTCATGAGTGTGAACTCACTGATGGTTGTGACAGCAGGGATCTCAAGGAGACCAGAGGAATGACCACTCAGTTGCTGAACGCAGCAATTCACAAATTGAAGAAGAAGCACGGGTTGAACCCATCAAGAAATCCCACCATCGCTCTTCAACCCAACACCATAACCATCGCAGTGGTGTTCGAGGCCTTCCTAGGCAAGAAACTTTTGACTCAGAAACACAAGACAGCAGAGATTCGGCTTACGTAGAGCCAAAGGAGGACTACTCACATGAGCACGGTGACCACTACGATTCTCACAGGGATCACAATCATAGAGACGAGTCCCATGGTGATCACAGACATAGAGAATCGAGGCATCGCTCAAAGGAGAGGGACCGGGAGCAGGACCACAATGAATGCAACAAACAGCGAAGTCGTCATAAATCGAGGGACCAATATTGTGACAAGGATGGGGAAGTGATATCTAAAAAACGTAACGACGCAGGAGAATGGAACAGGGATGTCTACATCCGTCAGTAACTTTTGCCTCTGGCACTCTTGTGTTTCTTTGAAGTCTCGTAATGATGCCCCTTGAAAATATCTTTGGGTTGTTCATTGCAGAACATATGGTATCCTTCTGTATGCTGATTTGTATTGCTGTTGCTTGCATAGCAATAGCATGAAATAGAATATTCATATACTTATTTTTTTGGTTAGTGCTCTATGAATTAGCGTGGTACAGCTGCAGAGTTCCTGATGTTGTACTATGCCATTTCTCAAGCTTTTTTTTGGTAGCTGCCACTTGAACAATATCTGTTGCCATCAAGGTGTTGTTAGTGTTTTTTTTTTTTGTTGTTTTTTTGTTTTTAAGGTACATTTGATGTTTAATAACTTCCCATGTATTCAGCAAGCCAGAATCAGCACATAAAAATCTAAACATTTTTGTCCACTCTGATTTTTAATTTGTTATGCACTTGATTTGCATATTGGTTTAAGAGCCACTATCTGTTGCTTGTACCTCTGGTGGACTCCATTTGGGAACGGAATTCAGTCTTGCCTTACACACAGGGGATCATGAGGTCAAAATCTATTTTCTATGTACTGGTACTGTGTACTGTATATACAGTTTATAAATGTTATTTCTGCAGACACCTTCTTACTATATAAGTTTGATCACACTGTTTTAAGAGTCCTAATGCCAAGTCAGCAGATTTGCTTTTGAATTACTGGCAACTGGAACTAGCCTCATTTAGGAAATCTGTAACAGTGTTCAATCTAAATACTTCTTCTTCTGTAGCAGAAAGCTTATACTAAATGTAAATACGAAGGAGTGCTTGAGATAGAGGATCTAAATAACTCTTATATCTTACCCTGTCCTTGCAAACCCAATTTTACATTTTGAATTTACAGTAAGGAGCTTACCACTATAAATTATTCTTGTTTACACAGGTTACAAAATTGCAATGGACACCACCTAATCTTTGTTCTGTTGTCAGAATAACAGAGCACACATGACAGAGGTATGTATGTGAGTGAGTAGGTGGCGGATGGGCAGATGTGTGCATGGGCACAATAAGCAGCAAAGTCTGAGAATCTGTTGAAGAAAACAATGGTAATTCAGAAGCCCGATGAGGTTTTTTTCTGCACTGTGTTGTTAATTTAAAAATCCAAATTGCAGTCAGGGAATATGAGGGAGTTTACTGACCCTGGTAATTGAGAAAGCATAAATCTGCTGACTCTTGTTGAGACTTCAAGAGAGTCAAACCAGGCAAACGTTACTGTGAGTGCTTCACTGGAACTGTAAAATCTTTGTGTTTTAGAGTATTTGTTTAGTAAGAAAAGTTTACACAGCTTGTGGAGAATTATTTTGTTGGAAAATAAATTTTTGTAGCTTCTCCACTTTTTCTACACTTTCCAATTCCTCTGCATTCCCACTTTGCAGCCAGCTCACTGCTTTTCCTTCACTTAAAATGTGCTGACAGTGGGAGATTAGCAAAATGTGACAAAATATTCTGTTGCAAGCTTACTGTAGAAAATGCATTGAAATCAAAAGGAGTGAAAACTGTTTTGCATTGATCACCTGTGACACTGGTAAGTGAGGGGAAATTCATGGTTATTTTCGGCTACAGATTCCATACCCTTGCCTACTGCATAGGCTGTTCTGCACCACAGAGTCTTTGTAGTAATCGTATGAATGAAATACTTCTTAGATTTCACTGTAAATAGCACATTATATAAAAACTGTAGTGGGATAGTAACCCATTTAGCTGGAATTTCTTTTTATTTATTATTTTAATTCTGGGAATTATCAGCATTGCCTGATTTTGACTATTATTTTAGTGAAATGGAGGTGCATGCTTTCTCCAATCTAATCCAGCATCCAAGCAGTTTGGTTTGACTCCCTCAAACATATGTTGCTCTCCCATATTCTTAATATGCATTATTTAATGCATGACTCAAGAGGGTGAAATTCTGCTGTCAGATATCTGGACATTCCTGCTAGTGCTGCTGATCGTTGTGGTTATTCAAGGGTAATACTTCACTCAGAGCATGAACTGTGGGGAACACAAGGAAATGAGCATTTTTTCTATAAACAAAATTCTCAGCATTTCTTTAAACACCACTAAATGACTTTGTAGTCAAAGGAAGCATAGGTAAGTAGACCTCTTGTAGTAGACCATCTAAAATGTGGCTTTTGGTACAAGGGGTTTCTCAGGGTATCAGTGGAGAAAAACACTGACAGAATTTGTTGTTTGAATCATATCAGATCACATTGTAATGCAAAAAGTTGTACTGTCTTGTTCTGTATAGCCTGGCTTAGGTATTTTATCAGCTATGGTAAATGCTGTTGCTCCCTGTAACTGTTACATGACAGCCATGGCCTCCAATAAGGGATGTAATGATTCCACTACAATACCTTGAATATTTTTGTTATTTTCTTTTTTTGAATTTGCTACAGGAGGTGTTAATTTTTCCACCTTTCTTTAGTTCTTTTTTGAGAATTGTTTGGCAGAATTTCAAGACAGTCAGTAGTATATGAAAACCACAGATTTAGGTAGCCACATACAGGCAAATAAAAAGAAAAGTAAAGCGCACAGTTCAAGCCCCAGTATTTAAGTATGGTCTGGATATTGATTTGTAGGATATAAATATCTTACAAAGAAAGCCATGTCCCCATCCAGCTAATGAGAGTTACGTTCTGTATAGTTCAACTAACAGTGTATAGGCAACATATTAACACATTTCATAGGCAGACACTCTGTAGGTTTTATTTAGCCTTGCTAAGGTATTTTTTTCTTCAGTAATTAAGAGTGACAAATCAAGTTGTAATGTGAGCTTGTACTACAGATTTTGCACAATACCACCTGCCTGCTGAGCACTACTTTGAAAAGCACTTTAACAGAATTATTTCAACAAGAAGCTTTAAAGATACTCCGTCTGGAGAACATATCAAAGGTTATTGTGATGAAATGTATTTGCAAAGTTTTGCAAATAGGAAGTTTGATATTGGTTGCATAAGGATATACTAATGAGTTCATATTTCTGTATGTGGTTTCAGGAGCTTTGAATCTGTGGAATGCTAGAGGTCCCAGTGAGCTCCAGAGTCTTCTTGTGTTTTTGTGGTACAGAACAACCTGGTAGCATTGCTGTTCAAATGGACTTAAAAAGATAAAACTAATGACTGAGAAGGGAGGGAGACAGAACAGTTGAGCTGTACATAGAGAATCTTATGAGCCCTAGCTCTGTATTTTTCCAAAGGATTTCAGTGTACAGAAGGAATGGGAACATTTCTGTGTACATATGGCTGGTGTTGACCATTTTTTGTATATCTTCTCCAGCGAATATAGAAGTTCAGGTCTGTCAGTTGTTTACCATCACAGGCATCGTGGAAGAAAGAATTCTTGAGGAGGAACTGGAAGGAGGTGTGACTGACAGTCTGCAGGCCTCTTAAGAGACGGGACTGAGGGATAAGCAGAAAGGTTTATACACAAAGGTATTAAGAGTTGGAAGAAACTGCTTTGAAATAGATTTATGAAGTTTATCTACCACCTAGAAAGATGATTTTATAGAGGAAAAAACAAAAAACAAACAAACAAAAAAAACACCTTGTCTAGAATAGTAGCGAATTCACATTGTGTTTGGCATCAGGAATCTAGAATTTGAGAAGTCTTTGAGAATGTATGCTTCTCAAGGTGTAAAATATAAAGAGTACCTTCTAAGGACTTGGCCCTAGTTAGTTAAGGCAGGTTTTAAAGCTACAGGAATTGGGTGGAGTAGTTGTTTTCACAGAAATTTGTAGAATGATGCCCAGGAGAATGACTTTCCTGGAGAATAACAAAAGTCAGTCCTCCTTATCAAACCCTAAATCAATGTAGAGACCTGTTTTCACTTTTCCCTACATATCTGGTTGCTCATCAGGATCCTTTGCATTCTCTATGTGCAGTTCCTGCCCAATTCTCATGCCCCTTCAAACTTACTCTCTTTTACAAATTCACTATCAGTTGTCATTTTTAATCTCCATTGGGTCGTGAAGTCGTATTTGTGTTCTGTGACAACTGCAGAGGTTTTAAGACGGTCCATTATCGTTCCTTTACCTGGAATGCAGTGACTGGTCTGACTGCTTTCATCGGGGTCTGTCCTGAGTAAAAAGGTTACAGCGAAATACCTCCTGTGGTAGCTGCTGAAGCCTCCTGGAGATGTGCTTTTGTTTCTGATTACATTTGACCTCTGATCAAGCTGTTTCCCAAATGTTCACTCTGATAAATCTCTTTTTTTTGGTTCCTGCAGTTTTGACTTTAATTCTATTCCCTCTTTATTTTCCCATGAAAATAAAGCACGCTGCAAACACCCAGTCTACAGGAAGGACACATCTTCTTCTGAGTGTAATATAATACTTCTCTTGTGCATTTACTCATATTTCCTATTTTATTGCAGATCGTTTACCAACATTTTAGTTGTTCATTCTTTAAAGTACATGGATGATACTTTATTTCAAATGTTTTTAATCAAATGTTATTCAGTTATATTTACTGTCTATAATTTATTTTTTTTTTAAAAACAAACCATGTTACAGTAATTTTATAGACAGTTTCTTTTTATAGCTTACCACTTTAGAGATGTGTTCCTATGCAGCCCCCAAAAGAGATTTATATCAGATAATAGGAATCCAGCTGGTTCTTCTTACTTATCTGTCTTCTTTCTTACTTGGTTCTTACCACTTATCTATCATATATACCTACTCTGCATTAAATTCTAACAGTACCAAAGAGGATTTGCTCATAATTTTTCAGTAGTGAAGAACAAACCATAAAAAAGGAGGTTCTTTATATTTCAAATTGCCTACTCCAAAGTCACTTCTTGTCAAATGCCATGAATTCCTATTTCTTTTCCTTAAGGATGAAACCCCACAATCTAAAAGTTGGTGGGCTCTATCACAAGTAAACAGAAAGAAGCTGTTTAATAATGTCATACTATACTGGGCTGCTCTTTTAATATTTTTTATATTGACAAAGATAAATATTTAGATTTGGTACCATTACTAATCACTGTTTCTACAAATAGGGAAAGGTACTTTTCAGATTCTGGTTTGGTTTATTTTTTTGATAGACAGGATCTGATTGTACATCTAATATATACATATATATGAATAAATATATATATATATGTATACTGTGCTTCAGCACCTGATACTGAAGCATAATGATTCAGTCTGCAAAGCATTCTTACAAGGAAAGTAACCTTATTATGTGTCAAAAATACATATGCACCACACATCGAAGTTGAGAAAATGATCAAGTATTTAAATTCCTGCAATTTTAAAGTCACGATCAGATTGGAAAGACGAGGAAAAAGAAAGAAGGGCATCCATGCAGCTCAAGACATCAAACTTAGCCAAGTCGAAGTAAGGAGCCTGGCTCCTTCAAAGGATGACTTGAAGTGTCCCAACTACATTTGTCTTCTGAACTGTCTGATGGAGAAGTCTCTTTCCCTCTCCCTGTCTCTCTCTCTTTTCCTCCTTGTCAGTTCCCCCTGACTCCCAGGAATTACTGAGAGAGAGAAGATGGCAGGGAAACAGCCGAGGTGCATCCCTTTAGTATACTGAATGTGGTATTTTACACCCAGCAGTGATTTTTCAGCTCCCATAGTTAAAAGTTCAGATATCAGCAGTGACTTTTTCAGTTTAAGTCCGGTCTGCAAACTACACGGGAATCAAATATAACACATGTACAATTGTGGTGTTTTTGGCCCTAAGATGTTTCTCATGTAAAATCAAGTGAGATCACTCTCCTGAGAAGCCTGTTCATGATTCAAAACTGAAAAAATATGGGAAATTCTCAACAAACGTTTTACTAAAATCCAGCACTGCACAGATCCTGCTACTGACACCGGAGGCAAAAAGTTCCTCCGTTTACATGAATGTGCAAACTTCAATATATAGTCTATGTATGCTGATAATGTTTACAGAATTTATATATTCTGCTAAAAAAAGGTTGTTTTTTTTTTTTTTTTTTACCAGCACTGAGTCAAAAATTTCAACACGTACTTGCAGTAAAAGACCAATACCTTGTGTTAGCAAATAGCTCTTTTGCCATATTTAGACTCAACACACTGTAATTTATCATATGAGCAATCCTGATTCTAGGTAGGCTTTCTCACCTAACATTGATGAAACAAGAAGAGAACTTTCAGTCTTCTTTTGGCACGCCATGGTTAACAGCAAGGTGTGACCTACAAAAGAAGGCAGTTCTGCCCTGCCCTGCTGGGATAGGCCTCACGGAGCACGTGCTAATCAACCTTACCAGAATGGAAGAAACTATTTATTTAAGAACAGTAGATAATGTAAGATATCAGAACACTCACAACAAATATAAGTAAAGTACCAGACTGCTGAGCTGTATAAATTATTTTGATTATAAGCACTTCTGGCAGTACAAAGGTAAATGATAAAAGTATCCCTTTCAGTAACCAAATAATTAGGAGTGCAAAATGAGATTTTTTTTTTTTACAGTGAATGCTTTCTAAAACGTGTAAAATTAATCAGTGAGAAAAACAAAGAATCAACGACAAAACACACACGTCAGTTTAGGTTTTTGAAGTCTGCTTTTCTTTTCCCTGCATCTTTGTGCTATTTCTAACAGTACTGCAAAAACAGAACGTTATTTGGACAGAGAACATTCTGTAACTGAAGCAAATGTATACAACATGTTTAAAAAATCCAAATTATTACATCTTTGACAGTGTATGGAGTCAGTTCTCATTAGCATGCTCCCCCAGTTTCAACTTCATTTGATTTGATGCTTTCTAACCAGTTAAGAGTTAATATTCTTAGTTGTTTGAAAGGTGATTTGCAACATTTCAGATGATATTAACACACTGTTTTCTGTCTTTTGATATTTTCATCATAACTGTAGCCCCTTCTATTGCAAATGTTTGATTTTACAATTGTCATTTGTCAGCCACTCCAGATGGCTGTTTCAGAACCAATACAGTTTATGCATGGGAAGTTTGATGTTGAAATAATATTTATTTACATTCCCAGAGTGAGATGGTTTAATATATTCATGCTGCTATAAAGACCTGCTACAAAGCCTAATCGTATTTTGTGTATATACTATGTGTACAGAGAATCTTGCTTGTATTAAAATAAAAATGAGGTTCTAAGTATCAATTTATAAAAGTTATTTGTAAAATGTTACAGTGTTTCATGAAGCCCTGTTTAATGAAGCCCTGTTTAATGAAGCATTAACAACTGGTAAACACCATAGAAAAATCTTATTCCAGAATGCATAGTAAGAGTTCCCATCCGTTTTATTTCTGTTTGCATTTCACAGAGGAGCTTACCTCACCACCCCAGCCCCTGCTCCCACTTCTCCTGCACTAGATAAGCCACTCACACGGCGAGAGATAACAGACAAAAGCATGACTGAACATACTTGTCATCCAGGCACTGACCTGCTGTGAATATAAAAGCAAACAGACCTAAAAATGATGCTGCCCTTCCCCCAGCCCCGACTTCCTGCAACCTGTGGCTCTTTCCCAGCAGAACAGCTGGCAGATTGTAGCACTGCCATGGCAACGCTGCCGTCACCATGCTGCTTGGCAACCAAGCAGCATTACCACATGCACTTCACATCTGAGCTGCTCTTAGGCTCACAGAAGTATTCTTCCAGGTTGTATTGCTAGATGCTTATTTACCCTTCAGCTTAATAAATTTTGCGATAAAAAATCCTATACAGTCCTTATTTGCCAGTGAAACCAAATCCTCTTCCCTGCAATCTTGCAAAGATTCCATATCCGTTCCTTGCAGAGTCCCAGCAGATGGATCAAATCTCTGCAGCAGCTTCAGCTGATGGAGCGCCAGCCCGGCTCCTCTCATGCCTTCTCCTCCAATATGAGGTTCCTTTGGAAGTAAAAAGAAAAGCAAATTACTGCATCAGTACAACGTCCCTGGTTTCCTACATGTATTGCTCTCCGTATTTGCAGAGCTGCCTAATTTAATGCAGACAAGCTAGGTTTGTGTCATGCACACAGCAGGGGAATTCACAAGTAACATGGCCCTCCTTTTCTTGTCTTTATCTGGCAAGCACACATGAGTGCACAGAGCACGTCCAAGGAACTCTGGGATGCTGGTGGTATGGCCAAGCCTGCTTAGCCTGCTACTTCAGTGACTGGAGCACTTACGGAGGATGGTGACATCCATAGGTCTAAATCAGTCCCAAAAGGTGAAATCCCCATCAATCACAAGAAGGCTGTTAGCAGCAGCCAACGCATCTGGAAGTTTTAGGTTTTTCACTTAAATGCTGAAGCACTTCTGTGTAAGGAGCCAGAAGTGGTCAAAAAGAGATTCCTTAGTCCATTATCCAGTAACAGTGGTAGAAATACCTTCACATAGAAAACTTCAACTGGAGAGAATGAAAGAACGCTGCCTAAAGAGGCATTGTTTTGGAAGAAGATGATACACCAGAAAAATGTGGCACTTCAGATTTTCTATGTCATGTAATCGGACTGACGGGTAAATGGGAACAGCATTGCCATCCCTGACATGTATGTATAGGACACAGAGGAAGGAACAGCGTAGGTATCTGAAATCAGGAGGACATTTGGCATCAGAATCCTAGGAGTGAGGTCTTCTCAGCCCCATCCCTCCTCTCAGCATTCCCTTTGATTGCCTTGACTCCTTTTCATTTAATAAAAATGCTGATTCCTGGAAAAAGCTGATTCTTATCCGGATCATTTATCTCATGCACTCAGTCAGGAGATAGAACAAGATCTGTAAAAGCTTGCAAGGCAATACCACAAGAAAGAACTCCCTTGTTAATCTGCAATGGAGCACTTCTTGAGCCCTCAGACTTTGCTAACACAGGAAGGAGCTCACACCACCAGCACACCATGTGAGCCAGCTGCTTAACGATGCACTGCCAGCTGTAACGCTGGGCAGCTGGGAGGCTGCAGCCCGATTCTCCTCCCTTAATTGGATTTCAGTGCTTTCCAGGTAAGAGACAAAAAGAGGCACCTGTTGCAAATTGAGAAAAATCAACATACAAAAGGAGATAAGGGGCTGTGAGTCGAAGTACTGGAGCAGAAGGGTTGTTTTTTTTCAGGAAACAGTATTGCACAGGGTGCAGTGACTTGCTTGTTCAGAGAATGGATTTACCCTCTGTCCCTTTTTTCCTTCCAGATCAGTTACTGCATTGAAGCTGATAGACGATATCATCTCCTGTGCATAAATCCCTTAGTGACATTAAGTCTGCACGGGCATGGCTTCAGCTGCCATGCAGTAACCTCTACCTCTGAGATCAATAGTGCTGGCTCCACCTCCTGTTTTGCCTCATGCAGCCTGATTGCAAGACCTGTTGCCAAAGGGAGAATGTGGGAAACAGTGGACTGGGTATAAAGCAGGTGTCTGCTGGGAGACCAAAGAACGTGGGGAATAAGTAAAGGAGTGTAAGGTGAGTCAACCTCAGGCTCCAGCTTTGTGTTCATTGGAAAAGATCACCTCAGGTGGGGAGCTGGCTCTAAGATACAATAGATCATCTGTGAGTAAATAATTTAGTGTCATCTTATTTAAGCTATTCTATACACAAAACCTTAATCTTTATATAAATGTCATTTCTGTGTGACCAAGTGCTTTATTCAAGGTCTATTACTGGTGAGGTAGCAAGTCTATTAAGTTGGAATCTTGCATGTAAGTTAACAGGACTTGTGTTTTGCTTTGTCATTCTACTGAGTACAATTTCTTATGCTGTTAGCTTTGCTTAATGATCTCAGTTGAAAGAGCAAGAATTGAAAACAAATTCCTAATATAAATAGATGGAAAGTTTGAATTTGTACCAATGTGCAAAAGAACCCTGGCATATAAATCTTTAAGAAAAGCTTTGGTCCTCTTAAACCTTTGGCAGCCTTTTTATATTTTCCTTTTGTACACCACTGCGTGATGTCAGATGTATTCAGTTAAAAGATCCATTCAAATTCTTAAGACAGACACAAGCCATTAAGGAACGTACAAGTTAAACAGGAACCAGAGGTAGGCTTTCGTAGTGCCATGATGATGACCACTAAACCACTCCAACTCATCACACTGACAAAGGAGATGAGTGCTATGTACATGTGGCCTGATGATAAATTGCCTCAAGGTTCTAATAAGGGGGATGCAATTTTGAAAGGTATGCAGTATGGATAAGAATTGCAGTATCTCCCCTTAGGCACTTCTATGGTAGTCGGTGGCTCTAAAAAAGACAAAGTAGAGTCTTGGGCCACTGAACTTGAAATAAATTCATTCCCTTGTTCTTCATGTAACACAAAGATGGCTCCCATATAAAGAAAGAATAGCAAGAAAAATTTTAACCTGTCTGAGCAATCTTTTATCCCTCTTGTGTGTTAAATGATTGTTGTACAAATCAAAACAACCTCAGCACACAGTGGGAAACTACTTAATGTTCCCTGAATGAAGCTCAATTAAGCACGAAAAAAGGTTTGAAGAGCATCAGAAATTCTTGTATTATTTTTATCCGTAGTTGTTAAAACTCTCTACAGTAGAGATTTATCGATGGTAAATACACTGAGTACCCTTGTGGTGCCAAAACAAGCTCATTGGCTTGTGTCAACTATCCTATAAATACCAGTACCTGAGGCTGAAGCTGGAGGCATGGAAAAGTTTCCAGGGCCCATGCAACTTGCTCCTCATTTTCAGAAAGTGTAATTGTACATGTACTATATACTAAAACACCTCCTGGCTTCAGCAATTTCACTGCCTGCAGGGAAAAAGAAACAACATTTCAGCTTATATTTAAAGGCAAAATGTTTCATACTAAGTAACAGTGACCGAGGAACTGCTAAGTTTTAATATTAAAAATTAACACTTAAATCTTTCCGTGTAAAACAACATTAGGATGCTAATTCTTCTCAGGGAATACGTTAAAGGTTCACATAGATTAGAAAGGCTTTTCTTTTCAAAATCAGCATTCCTTAATGATACCGAGATGATTCAACTTGTGGGATTTGTTATTTGTGCAGCTCTGCGTATCCATACAGATTAGTGTTGTTTTCATCACGTGCTGCCAAGCATGGATGGTTACACACTATTTCTGTTGGTGATATTAGATGTCAGCTGTTCCATATATCTTGACTTCACTAACAAGGGCAGTTGTAATACGGCCTCCTGGCTTTGTGCTCCAGCATCTATTCCATATAGGACCACTGCAGGCTATGTGAGGAAGTGGTAAGAGTCCACACTGCTGCACAGAAAACCCTTTCACCTGCTCTGTGACTTAGACCTTTCCAATTATTATAAACTGAAATTGACAAAATCGAAGGGGAAAAAAAAAATACAGTTTTTTGGTCACTATTGCTTACAGACACCTCTCCCATGCTCCAGTGAACTGACTTCACCCAGAAGCAGATCTGGTGGAGCTGAAAGACTTACAGAATGCTGTCATCATCTTTACTTAACTGATAGGGTTTATAAAAGACTGGAGAACACTATCTTGTTTTATAAATATTTAAGTGTTCCTAAATGATTTCAACTTTCCTCCTCGTTCATTTCATCAGCTATGAAAGAGAGAAAACAAAGCTGAACAAATGACTTAAGTTTTTTGGCTTGTTCTATGCAAGACCAGATGCAACAAAAGGAAACAAATCCCTAAAGAAATGACATACAGAAAAATGCACTGCTTCCTCTATGGTGAAAAAAGATGAATCTTTTGATGTATGGAGAGTATCGAAACTGAAGGATTGCAGAGGCTAGAAGCTAACATCAGACAGTTGAGCTTCACAGGGGTAGGCTACACCCTAGCACACATCTGCAGAAGAACAAGTCGTTGTTTTCTGGGAACTATTGGTTCCCCTATTGTATCCAGACAAAGGATAGCAGAAGAGCAGCTGGAAATCAAGCAAGATGCACAGACTTCAATTAAATTTAGGAATAAGCTGAGTACTGCAGATGGCTTTGTGACAAAAAACTCCAGTTGGAAAAATAAAACCTTAATAAAGCCATTATGTGATGGAAAAGGAAAGAGGTTGGTACTTAATGGTTTCCAGCAAATAAGAATGTGGTGTAGAAGCAGCTAGGAACAATAACTAGGAACAAAACATCTAGAAATGGGCAAACAGATGTGAAACGTATCTGAAAGAGGAACATCCTGCAGAACAGCAGTTTGATGGAAGTGTTTAACAGAACTCTGGTGCTACATCTGCCCTGAATAGAGAGAACTTTGAAATGTGTTCATCCCAGCACCTAATTGCTAAAAAGGTATGGAAAATAAAGCAACATTCTGGCAAATGAAGATAAGTTTTACAGTGCAAACTATGTATAAATTTAATTTATAATTAAATTAAATTTAACTACTCAATACATACCACACTGAAAAGCTTGCGCTGCAGTGGCTGGTAAGATGTCACTTCCTTTAAAGTTGAGGAATAAGCCATGTTTGGTCTCTGCCCCATCCCACTGCACGGAGCATCAAGAAGGATTCGATCAAACGATTCTGGTAAGAATGGAGGCCCTTCTGTAAAAAAAGCAAAAAGCAAACAGTAATGTAAAATGTCTTTTCTTTCCTTGTGAGTTCACCCTAGGAAGTGGCAGGCTGCTACAGCTTAATTGCCATAAAACAGTGAAGTTCTGTTGATGGTGTCTGCAAAAGTGGTCTCATCCAGAGATGAGTTTCATCACTGCTGGTGGTAGATTTTGTCTGACAGAAAAGGAATTACAGTTCTGTGGATTCAAACAATGCATAATTGCTTTCGACATCAATATTTTTCAGCTGTGATATTTTGAAAGTAAAATGTAAAAACAAAAATGTTGAAGTCAGATTGGTCAGAGGTGCTAGGTGCACAGCTGTGTGTATAGGTTGTTATGAAACACAGCTCATAAGAGAACAAATCTTTACTAAGAGAAGTTTGTTAACCATTAAGACTGCCTTAAGTAATAGGAACTGGACTGCCTATGCAACTCTTCATGTAATTCATACAGACAATAGGGCACTTCATAACATGAATGCTAGATGTTCTACTTCCACTGCATGTTCTACATGTGCTGTTTCTGCAGCATAACAATTCAGAAGACAAGGATGGAAAAGGCAGGTGCTACTTCTGAATATTGCCTAGCCAGATAAAGAAATACAATCCTTCTGTACCTGCAGAGCCCATCCTTTCACCTTTCCAAATCCCACTGCCTTAATGGCCCCAAAATGCCTTTTGCTCTAGAGCTCAGGAAACTCTTCAGCTCAGAATCACCAAGACAAAAGGAGCTCTGTATGTGTATCTGAGTAACCAATGAGGAAGAGAGACATTGATATGCTTTGACTTCTTTCCTCTTCTGTTTCTCAAATATGCAAGCAGGTCACAAGTGAAAATGAATAGATGACTTCACACTGCTGCTACGTAGCTTGTTCCACTATCACAAAATGAGACTCTTTTGGCACTACTGATTTATCTACCTCCGATTCATTACCTCAGCCTTCAAAATCTGTCATATGCCATAACTGAATGTACAGAAAAGCTTTTGTGATCTCTCAGTATTACAGCTAGCTCTTGTTCAACTGTGCAAGTGCTACAAACCACCTGCGGTATCCTACACTCATATCTGATTAAGGAAAATACCTTAATTCCTGCAAAGCAGGAATAACTATATGGGATGGGGACAAGGAAGGTGAGTTACACAACGTGATCCCTACTTAGGCTAACCAGTGACTGGAATAAAACAGAGTGAGAAAGAACAGCACACTTCACACAACCAACTAAAAATAATCTGGACAGCAGATACTGCTTAAATCGTCCCATCATGGGAACAGAACCAGTATCATAAATACAGTACTTCAGAAAAGCAAACGAACTCAAAATAATACACTGTGCTTCTATATTACTTTCCCCTAAACAGCTGAACAAACATTAATGAACTAAACCTTGCAATACTCCTGGGAGTTAGGTATTAATAACACAATCTTACAGATAAGGATTTTGAGGCAGAAAAACCAAGCATTCTGCACAAATAATTTATTTCTCAGACTAAGCAAAACAATTCAGAGTATGAGGTTATCACGAAAGAAGGTTCAAGGATTCATCAATCTTTGATACTATCTGGAAAAAGAGTGCATTTCTTCTGAGCATATTGGGTTGTGATAAGGACAGATAGTTTGAGCTTTGTGTTTGCCTTATGGAGAAGCTGAAAACAACACAGAGATGAAAATAAGAGGACTTCCAAAGGAAGTCTGCCAAGATCTCAGAAACTTATGGACCAGTGGCAGATGTAATACTATTGATAGAAAACTGACGTTTATTCCAAATACTATTACCCAAATGGTTTACTTTACCTTGTTTATCCTCTTTCTTCTCAACTGACAGTGCCTTTGTTCCATCATAGCAAAATGCCTTTATACAATTCAGCTGTAGTAACTCAGCATTCTGCTTAAGTTTTCTGACCTTGTTAGCTATCTTGTCCATTGCTATTACTTCACCCTGAAAAAAATGAGTTGTTGTTTTGTTTATTTTTAAATCAGAAACACTGGGACTAAGTGGATATGCAGTTCCTGATTATTTTTTTCTTCTCTTTGATCAGTGCAATGAATGAAACTTAGTTTTCCCTAAAGGATGTTATTAGTAGTCCTTGTTCACCCATGTTTTCCGTTAGGGTAGATACTGGTCTGGAGCTCTATACACTCTGTTTGACACGATCAGTCCGAAATGGGAACCCATAATGTCTGACTTCCAACAAGTTTTTGTTTGTACTTTCTTGTTTGTTTTGTATTATTTCACTGAGCACTAAATTACATAAAAAAATAATTATTTGTGAAAAGGTAGAAGTCTCAAATATGTGGTAAAATAGGTCAACAGGTTTTAAATTTGTGTGGAGATGTTATTATATACAGCTGAGTTCTTAGAAAAGGACACCCAGAGCTGTACCTCTGGCTCAGGGTCATAAAATACCACTACACTTGTGGTAATAACAACTACTGCATCACTCCTTTCAGGCTGGAATATAAATTCTCTTTTCCTCTGCAGGATAAATCAAAACAGGCACACAGCACTACCTGCTAGATGAAATTTGTAATCAGGAAAGAAAGCATTTTTCAGTATTGTCACTGAAATCCAGAAGAGTAATCAACCTTCAAAAACCAATAACTATGAATGGGCTTGCTATAGTGATTAAGAACTGCTGGGAAAACATGACAGTTTTTTCTTATTTGGTGATAGCTCTCTATGAGAGAGCTATAGGAAAGAAAGAGAAAGAAGTTAGTGAAGGTATGCTGGTTGACTGTAGTAACCAGGTTAGCCAACGTGTAGGTCTAGGACTGGAAAGAAAGAAAAAGAGTTATGTTGTTTCACTTGTATCTAGCCACCAGCTGCTGTGAGCATTATCACTTCTAATACAAGATGACAGACACCACTGCTGCTCCCTTTACCATCCAGCATGTTGTACATGCACACTAAGTTCTGATGGTGCTTAAAAGTTGTCAGGGCTGTTGCTGGAATGGTGGCTTTACTGCACATGTGCTGCACTGTGGGCTTACTAAGATAACTCCTTTCCATGCGAGGTGCTCACCAACAGGAGCAGATGAAACCCAGCAGGTCTCCCCCACCTGGCCCATTCCAGTTACTACTGGAAAAGTTTCCTGTAAGACATCTGGGGAACAATGGTGGTCTGGACTGGGCTCTGGACAGTAACAAATCCTCAAGATTTAACTATTCCCAATTCCTACTTTAAAGCCAGGCATTCTTTCGGCACACAGCAGCAACCTGTGATTCCCATAAATCCTCAGTTTCATTAGTCCAGTATATTTCTGAGCAACATGCAAGGCAACAGATTCTTCCATTACAAATAAGTGAAATCAAACGTATTTCAACCGATCAGTTTGCAGCAAATCCTGTCTTAAATGGGATGGTGACCTTCTGGTAGTCTGTGCTCATTTCAGTTACTAACAAAACATACTGGTAGGCAGAATGTTTGAATTAGTGAATTAGTGGCTTGCTATTCTAAGTTATCTGTGTGCATTCTGACAGATAAGTGATGTGAGCTGTTCAAACGGTGGTGCTCAGACTTTTTTCACTGAGACAGAAAATGTTCAGCAACTTCTCTTACCTCATCGTGCATTAATGCTGCAAGATGGGTTGTTTTTCCCCCAGGTGCAGCACACATGTCCAAAATTCGCTCTCCCGGCTGAGGGTTTAAAACATGGCTCACAACCACTGAAGGTAAGTTCTGTCATGTAAAAACAAAAACAGGAGACTTCAAACATTATGGCTTATAATAGTCCTGCAATAAGGGATGAACAAAACATGTTAAAAATAAACATAAAATTCAGCAGTTAAGGTATTGCTGTTGGCTCCTTACCAGAAAATGAAATACTTAAGACAGAAGAAGTTTGAAGTCTCCTTTGGCTCTTGTCTATTGAAACCCACACGTGAGTATCTATGACTGAAGTTTAAGGATTTGTAACTAGGGAGGCTACACTGCTAAAACTGAAAATAAAATGAATTCACAGCACCATAGAGCAGTTCTGTTTATTACTAGTATTTTATACTTACCTGGTTTATTGAAACGTATTGGTGTAGATTAGGACCAAGCAATTAGATGAATAGGGAGGAGTTTAAACTTGCTGAATTAAGGTACTGAGAAGCTGAACTGTGCTAACTGTATAAGCAGAACAAATCTGAGTGATTGTTATCAAATGAAGTAATTTACTGTTTCAGGGGATATAACTGAAGAAGGGCTTATTTGAGATAAAACATTTTATATTCGGAGTTAGGTTCTGTAATGCACAGTGAATGTATGGAGTTATAACGAGTGCTCAGAGGACACTCACTGTTCTGCAACCAGTACAGATGTTTATTTTTGCAACAAACTTACCTGTAAGAATAAATGACGAGGAAGCACGCTGTCAAATGAAGGACTAAGATAGACTGGCTCTGTCATTCTTACACCTAACCCACTGAAAAACACGAAAAAATTTATTTCAAGCACCCAGGTGTATCATTTTTAACAGTATTAAAATCATTATGCTTATATATAGAAATTTGAAACAAAACCTTACAAAAATGAAGCCAGTTATAAATCAGCCAAGAGAAGCACTTTTACAATTTAGCAACTGATATTCTTTAAAATGACATCATTAAGATGGATAAACCATTATAAAAACTTACATTTAAAATGGGAAATATCTATAGCTACAGGTTGCAGTTAGTAAGGACTTACGTTGTTCTGCTGTGTGAACTGAAAATGTCACTGCGACTCAGTTCTGAAATCCCATTTCCAAGGAAAACTTTGACTCCTTCAAATTCTTTGGCTCCTCTTTTACATTTCCCTTCAATGTCTGAATATACTGAGACTAAATCTCCAGCTTTCACAACTGGGCAAAGAACAGAAATTTTGAATTTAATCTTATACTCAATAAGACAGTAGGGACCAAATAATTTAGGATTTTCAGTAGACTGCTTCGACTCCTATATCACAGCAAAATTTGGAGTTTCTTAACAGAAGACCTAACAGGCATCAAGCTTGAAAGCAGTGAATGATGACTATCAGTTATCGAGAGCTGTTAAGAACCACTAGGTCACAAATCAGACTTGCTTCTTAAGCAGTTAGACAAGCCTTTAGTTTATTTACTAGCAGATTTTTATCTTGTCTCATCAGCACTGGAAGATGAAAAAAAACACAAACTTCCATTTCTAAAGAAACTGGCATCAAAATTGAAGAATTTTCATCAACAGAAAAAGAAGTTTCTACTTGATGTCTCATAGAAAAACAATTAAAAAATTAATTACCAGTGGGGAAAAAATCCATTTTTCTGGATTTGTTACTTGGAATCTGACAAGATAGTAAAGTCAACTGCCATTGTGGCTACAGAAAGAGAAAATGCTTCTTGAAATACTGTTCACTACATAATCAGCATACATCCAGCTACCATCTAGGTGTATTTGTTGCAGCACCACAAGTCTGGAAAGTGTCACTAGCTCAAAAACAAACAAACAAACAGAAACCCTAAAAAGACAGGTTTTACTTTGTGTTCTTTAAAAAAGTTTTCCAAAATGAATATGAGAAAATGAAATCTTTAAGAACTAATACTTCACCTAGGATTTAAATACTGTAAGTGGAAGTTAAAGTGAGAAATAATTATATACCATTTTCTATATGTATAGCACAGCAATACTGAAAATTTTCAACAAAAGCCAGATGAAATATGTATTTACTGTATAACATAAGATACATTTCAGCTGTGAACTGAAGACAATATGAATTACATTATTTATTGGAGGGGTGACATTTTTTTCCTCCCTGTTTAGAAGTTTAAAATGCAGAGAGCTCTTACATCTTGAAGTAGATATGATCCCAGGAACGTAAACATGTGCTCCTCGAAGTACTGCATACCCACACTGTGCTCCAACAATCACTTCAGACTCATGTTTTTTTAAGTCTTGCCTAAAAGCACAGGATGCAGTTCAGTTAACAAAACCAAAATATTGAAATAATATACCCCTTTCCCAAGTAAACTCTGTGGTTCGTAATTTTTTTCTTACAGAAAAGAAGAAAAAATTTGTAGCTATCAGGTGGCCAATTAAAAAGTTTAATTTTAGTTCCAGAGGAATCAAAGGACAGAGGCAAAAAAAAAAACCAAACACAAACAGTCCTCAAAATAAACCAGATTGAGACATATTCTGCCACTATTAGAAACCTACTACGGGAATATAAATAAATTATACTGAGATCAAGAAATGGTATCTATCCTTTCCCAGACTGTAAAGTGACTTTGTGTTTAACACCTGCTAAGTACTTGCATAATACTTGCACGACAAGGCGTGGGGCATTTTGACAGTAAGAATTGTGAAGAAGAGAGTTACCCAAAGTAATTAAAGTGTAAACTTTTTCTGAACGTTCTGTTCTTTTTATAATCAAACAAGTTTCTACAAAAGACAATTGAATGTGAACGCAGTATTTACTGACTGGAACTGCTCGTTACTGATCTCTATCTAATCATGTTAAAAACTTAAGAAAAATAGTCTCAATTATGAACAAGGTATTTCAAATAAAATGTTCTTCAGTGAATTCCATAAAACACTGAAGAAACTCCAAGGGACAAACACAGATGTAACAGTGGAAATAGCCAAATTTAGCTTACAAACGAATAATCAATTTGAAGGGGATGACATTTGTCCAGGAATACTTTCAGTGCCACTGATGCCAATCTCCTCAGGTCTCAGTGTGGACCAGATTCCAGGAGAAGAAAACACTTCATTACCTATTTTACTTTGTAACTCTCTATCCAGCCCCTGCAAAAATTTAGTTCTTTGGTCTGCCACCTTCCCAGCACTCCAGAGAGGATGCAGCTATGTTACATTTTCCCTTTAATAACTTTATCTCTTAGAGAATTAACTGTGCTTTCTTGTATCCTCTAATGAATAAAACTATGACCCATTCAGATGGTGCCTGTCCTCTAGGTCTCAATATAAATGAAGTTGTGCTTTGCTTACTGCCAGTTAGTTATCCTGTTTAAAATTAAATTTATAATATGTATTATAGTATTTTAAGGTTAAACACTGAAAAATTCAAACCTGGGCCCAATAGAAGGAATTAATAAGATGTCCTGGAGTTGTGGGTGCTCAAGAACTGGAACAGAGATTCCTTTAAATTGCTGTTACATTAAAACAAACAAACAACAACAAAAAAGAAGTACAGTAAATAAGACTAAGAAACTAATATTTAACTCATTAATTAAATTGAAAACACTTTTTTTTTCCATTCACAATTTAGAGCTGTAGAATACAGAAAAAAAACCAGTGAAAACAGTTGAGAGAGACTGAATGAATGTTGGCTGTACAGGGAGACACTACATAATGAAAATATTGATGTAAATCAGTAAACAATGAATAAATAGAGAAGTAACAAGTCTGTAAAGGGATTAACTGAGAAAATGGATTTTGGAGAGGGGGATAGTGTCTTGACACTCACAACCCTACCACCTGTTTTTACTCTCTTTTGGAGGAAAGCTGTGTCAGGTTATCATCACGTCGTAGCAACACAAGCAGGGAAAATAGGGTCTAATTTGTTATTATTTTGATGCTGTTAATTATAAATAACTTGTTTTTAAAACTATTCTTAATTACAAACCACTGTTAAACTCTACTCATGCTCTGTATCTTAATATATATTTCAGGCTGGCAACACTTTTTCTATTTCTCTTTTCAACTTAAAATATATTGGGTACTGAGAGATGAGTTGTGCATAAAGTTGCAAAAGAAATGACAAGTTGACACTTAAAAAAAACCTGGACTTGAGAAAGCTGTGTGCTTGCTCGAGGCTTTTAAGTGATGTGCCCCAAACACATAGAACTATAAATTACTGTGCACCTAATAAATGTCCTCACTTAACAGTGTAAATGATCCATTTGCATAACACTGTTAGAAAGTGTTATGTAATTTTCTAATATAACCACTATTAGAAATACCAGAAGCTTATGAAAAGCCAGCCAGTTCAGTTTTCAGCAAGGCATTTTCCCTCTAAGCAAAATATTATACTGCAGTACCCATTTCCAGATTCAAGCTAAAATTAGCATAACTCATTACCGTTCCAGCCAACAGAATGCTGTCAACTGCCTCTGCATCACAGAGGCATCTTGGCTCCTGTCATGCAATAGCGCCCTGTACACCCACTAACACCAACAATTCACTTGAAGATCCAGATCTTTTTAAAGAGACTGAAGATTTAGAATAGAACTTCCAAATAATCGAGTTCTTTGACATCATTGTGTATTATCGAGAAAAAAATGTTTAATTAAGGTAAGTAAAAATTGAAAAAACGATCAAAAGATTAACAAGCAGGTAAAAAAAATATAATTATGGCTGCTGTAGGGCATCACTGTGGCAGCAGATTCTTCACCATATCCTCTACATTTCCTAAACAGTTTTCAGAATAAAATATTTATTCAAACTCCTTTAATCTTCACCAAAAATAAGTTGCTCAACACAGAATACTGAACTACAGATTTTAACTATTTCTTCTATCATCTTCTCCAGACTGAGATGCCTCTATCATATTTACTACAGTGGTAACCCAGTCTCATCTAAGGTCTCTACCAGCCATTTAGAAAAAAGTTGATTGCCTTTTTCCTTTTTTGTTAATTATCTTGGATGTATTAGATGCTGAATACTGCTAGAGGATGAATTTCAACATTTAATGCTGACAGGAAATCAATATGACTATACAATGTTAATTCCAGTGGACATGTATTAAGTTAAAGAATAGTTTCCAGTGATGAAAAGCTCTCTTAATCAGGCAAAAGATGAAACATCTTGCTATTTTTACTTTAACAAAGAAATTGCACAAACCTTCTGGATCTCTTCAAGCAGCAATTTCTTCACGTGTTTTACCGAGGCCAAGTTGGTATTAACTCTAACAGTTGTGATAGCTGGTGGATGAGATAGATGGCTTAACAGAGATTGATATTTACTCTCTGCCTCCTTCGTACCTAAAGCAGTTATAAGCTGAGCAGGAAAGGAGAGATTTTAAAATAATGATTAAAGAGATTGACACAATAGCCTCTTGTCCTGTGGGAGCACAACTTAAAATAAACATCCAGCAGAAATGCAGGAATAATGGTTCTGTGGTGCACAGCAGTGAGGAATGTCTATGCAATAGAGACCAAACTCCAGACACAACCTTATAAGTTTCCAGAAAAGCCCTTGTTGGAAAAACGGTCCTATTAGCCAGATCATTCCAATAGGAATATTCCAACAGGATGTGTGACTGAAGACAACTGTCTGTGAGTTCTGTAATGCTGTAGGTACTGTAGAAAGAATATATCTAAGAAGATGGACAAGCACATTCAAAAATATGAATTAACTCTTAAGCAAATATAGAAAAACATCATTTTTGTGTCACTTGGCGTTAGGAAATCATAAGTTATCCATAGTATTTTTGATTTTTTTCTGGAGTATGGGAGTATTTTTTCATTAATATTCTCAATCATATATATGTGCTTAATTTCCAGCATGATCATCCTACAGTAGGATCCAAAACCGAA
Source organism: Odontophorus gujanensis (assembly GCA_013399175.1). Classification (NCBI taxonomy): domain Eukaryota; kingdom Metazoa; phylum Chordata; class Aves; order Galliformes; family Odontophoridae; genus Odontophorus; species Odontophorus gujanensis. Next base: position 245,674 of record VXAB01007535.1, on the reverse strand, counting down.
GCCTCAGCTTTATACCCTTTAGGTTAAATATTTCACATTATTTTGAGCCAGCAGTCCTAAAGAATAATTTTATAATATTAATAGAACTATATTTAAAAATCTGTGGATAACAACAAGATAATATCTTACGGTAAAGCACTAAGGTTACAGAAAATAATAAAGGAATATTAACAGTGTTTGATTAGTGAAGCATTTACTACGATTAGCAGCGATATCTGCTTCACATACCTCATTATTTCTGAACACTTTGCTGAGATACTCTTCAACTTCACGTTGGAAAGAGATTTTGGGGAAAAAAGACATCTTCCTTTAGCATTTAAAATCTGCTGGTAAAGAAATGAAACGAGCAACATATTTTCTTGTCACTTTTCATCACAATGCTTACGTTTACAGATGTAACATAAGATGTACCCACAAACTGAGCTGCACAACTTTCTGATTCTTTGTTTTAACAGTGCAGTATTTTGAGTAAAATTCCAAACATAGATTGGATTACGACTGTAATGCTATTATTGCCTATCAGGTTTCAGCACAGGCTAAGTAACAAGTCCAGCACTTGCAGCACAGAGCACCCACACTGCAAAGATGTTACCAGTATCTTTGATGTCATATGTTCCCCAGATGAGGCTAATGGACAGTGTGTGTGGACAGTTATTTTTCTTTTTCATATAGGCTTAAAAAAAAATACAGCAGCACGATAAATCAGTTTTATCTTGAGTGTGTTTAATTCACAGTAGGAAAAGACAATCAGCTGACCCTTATGGGAAAACGTTTAAGCTGTCTGGTGAAAGATTACATTGTCCCTCCCCAAAGAACCTTTTACTTCTCTGTAATTTTCCCCTACTTCATCTTGTGACCAGCGACTGGTCACGAGTGATGTTCCCCGGGGTCAGTACTGGGGCCTGTTCTTCTCAGTATCTTCACTGATGACCTGGATGAGGGCACTGAGAGTAAGTTTGTAGATGACACCAAGCTGGGAGGAAGTGTCAGTCTGCCAGAGGGTAGGAAGGCTCTACAGAGGGATTGGACAGGTTGGATAGCTGGGATGAGGCCAACGAGATGCAGTTCAACAAGATCAAGTGCCTGGTCCTGTACTTCAGCCACAACAACCCCAGGCAATGCTACAGGCATGGGGCAGCCTGGCTGGAACACTGTGTAGAGGAAAGGGACATGGGGTGTTGGTGGATGCTTAGATGAACATGAGCCAGCAGTGTGCCCAGGTGGCCAAGGCAGCCAATGGCATCCTGGCTTGTATCAAAAATACTGTCACCAGCAGGAGCAGAGAAGCAATTGTCCCTCTTCACTCAGCCCTGGTGAGGCTGCACTTCAACTACTGTATTCAGTTTTGGGCTCCTCACTACAAGAAAGAAATCAAGGCCCTGGAGTGTGTCCAGAGAAGGGTGAGATAGCTGCTGAGTGATCTGGAGCACAGGCCTTATGAGGAGTGGCTGAGGAGCTTGGATTGTTCAGACTGGAGAAGAGGCTCAGGAGTGACCTTATTGCTCTCTACCTGAAGGGAAGTTGTGGTGAGGTGTGGGTTGGCATCTTCTCCCGTGTAACTAGTTACAGGACTAGAGGGAGTGGCCTCAATTGTACGAGGGGAAATTCACGTTGGACATTAGGAAAAGTTTATTCTCCAAGAGCGGCCAGGTACTATAATGGGCTGCCCAGGAAACACCCCCCATTCCTAGGGGTCTTCAAGAAATGTTCAGCTGTTGTACTAAGGGGGATGGTTTAGAGGGGAGACACTGGTGGTAGGTGGATGGTTGGACTAGATGACCTCAGAGGTCTTTTCCAACCTTGGTTATTCTATGATCTGTGTTTTTAACAACAGTTAATGAACAATTCATTGAGTGTTTGGTTCAGGAATACATAATAAGAAAAGCAAAAAAACCCTGAGTACTTCACAGGGCCTGGTACACAGTGTTACTGCAGAAGAGCTGCTCTGTCATGAACAGTAAGGAGCATGGACTCAGCGCATGCATTCATGTGGCAAACACAAGAAATCTACTATTGCTGTGCTTAGTTCAGGGAAGGGAACTGACACTGTAAGATGGTCTATCAGAAAACTCTTGAAGTGTTAGAAAGGAGACATTCTTTAATGTCAGCACTAGGTACACGGAGATAATCCTATCATGCATAGCTTACACAAAGTGCCTTCAGATTATATATGTTCCTTGTGTTACAGAAGCAGAACTTTTCCAAGAGGTATATTACAAATGTAGAAGTTTCTCAGAGTTATGTTACATATGCAAGTTTCCCACAAGTAGGTTACATATTCAGTGACTGATTCCAAACAGGACCTCCTGTTTCCTTGATACTAAGACTGAGAAGAACTTCCTTATCTCCTTGGTTCAGATACATAGATCTTTCTCTTACCTAAACAAAAATTGCAGGGCAGGGGGATCCATTGATGAACACTAGTAAGCTTAACAATGTTACATCTTTTATCAGAAGAACCAGAGGATGGTTTGGGTTGGAAGAAACCCTTACGATCATCTAGTTCCAACCCCCTGCTATAGATAGGGACAGCCCCCACTGGACCAGGTTGCTCACAGCCCCATCCAGCCTGTCCCTGAATGCTTCCAGGGAGGGGGCATCCACAACCTCTATGGGCAACGCGTTCCACTGTCTCACCACCCTCATAGTAAAGAATTTCTTCCTAGTATCAAGTCTGAATTTGCTGTCTTTTAGTTTAAAGCCGTTTCCCCTCGCCCTGTCACTACCTGCCCTTATAAGTCCCTCCCACAGAGGGAGAGCACACAAACAGTGAGCAATTCAGCTAAAACGAGCAGGGAAGAGCATAAAACCATCGTAAGCGACCTGGGATCTTTAAAAACATACAACCAGAGGTTCAGAGCACAGCTACACACGGGCAGCTTCAATGCCAGCATCCCAGGAAAGATGCAGCGCAGCTTTAGGCTCAGAGAGAGGTGATGACCTAACAAAAAGCTTTCAAATGAGGAAGGACAACGCAGTTTACACCCTCCATGCTGGATGGATAGCTGAATTCATCCTCTGACTACAATCGAGCCATCGCTGGGCTGTGAGGTCAGCGCACGAGCACGACTTCACATCCACACCTCCTCCCCACCCCCACCTCACGGATCCCCGTCCCCACCTGTAACTCGCGCCGGGCCTCTCCCGCCCCGTTCGGGATAGGAACCGGAAGTCCCGCCCCCTACGCGCAAGGTGATTGGTTGGAGGCGGATAGGGAGGCGGCGGCGGCCCGGCTGTTACCATGGCAACCGGAAAGGCTGGGGATGTTGCTCTGCGGCCTAGCGCGGCTCACCGCACGGCCGCCACCTGCGGGGGCGTACGTGATGACGCACGGAGTGACGCAGGGCGGGGTCCCGCTCATGCCCGCCTCTTCGGCCGCCCTCCCGCCGCCCCGCGGTTGTGTCTGCCCGGAGCTGCCGTCACCGCCGCCTCGCCGAGTGCTCCGAGGTGAGCCTGGGCCAGGCATGGGCCTGATCTTCGCCAAGCTGTGGAGTCTCTTTGGGAACCAAGGTGGGCGCGAGGCCGGGCCGAGCCGGGCTGCTGGTGGGGCTGAGCTGAGCGTGGGCGCGGAGCCCTGAGGGGGTGGGCGGGAGAGGGCCACCTCCTCCGTCTTTCCTAGCCTAAGCCCACTGGCTTTGGTGGGCGGCCGTGCTGGCTTTCTGCGGTCCCTCGTTCCGTTTTTAAACGAGTCTGCTGCCGCAATCACGGTGTTTTTATCTTCAGTATCAAGGCAGAAGAAAAAAAAAAAAAAAGCAACCCACAAACTTGTGTTGGGTCCTTTGAGGTAAAGTTCTGTTTGTGTTTTGGCAAAAGCCGCTAGTTAAACGCGTTCAGTGACCCAAGAAAATCACTTCTCGAGCCAAGAATGGAAAGAGCATCGGGGACAGCTCTCTCCCAAATGCTTTGTGCTCTGTGCTCAGCTTTGAGATTCAGAACTTGGAACTACCACCACCTTCAGCTCAGATATCGTAAAATAAAATACACTTTGGTATCTATTCATGTGTTTGTTTCCAAGAATCTCGCTTACCTATCCTTTGGTTACAGAATAAAATACTTGCTCAGTTTGTCATCTGTATTGTTTTTCCTTGAGGCCCTGAGTTTGCAGCAGCCAAAATGATGATGTGATTGCTCTGCTATCAGGTTTCAAAATACTTGCTGCATTCCCGTTTTAAATGTATTACATTCCTTCTTTCAGATTTCAACATTTTGGTTGTTAGTGTCTTCCATGTCACACTCTTTTGCCAAAACAGTTTCTCAAGTTATAGGAGGCAGGTCCACCTGGTATCCCTTTAGTAGTTTTATCACTGTGAGTGAATGTATTCTGTTCTTATTCTGTGAATTGCTGAGCACAGTCTCAGTGTGTGGACTTATTAACATCTGTCTGCCAAACAGTCTTCTCATGGCAAGGGAGCAGGAGGAAGATCCAAGCCATTTATCTACCCCATCCCTTAATGTTTGTCCTGAAGACTTCAAATACAGTTATAGCAATGATTGCTTTAAGTAAATAAATCTTCAGGTAAATGTTGTTGATTTTTTTTATCTGAACTGGAAAAACCATTTGAAAAAAATTTGTAGTTTCCCCCTTTAGGTCTCTGTAAAACTAAATACTGCCTTGTTTGTTTTGTTCTTTTTTTTTTTTTTAATTAAACGCTGTGATTTGCTGCACCCTTCCTTCAGGGACTCCACCAGGATGTGCAGAGAATGGATTAGAAGTTAACTCAGTGGCTTTTAATGTTGCTCTGTATGGTCCCCTATGATAGCAGTAGTTATCCTCAGGAAGGGGGTAAAAGTTGCCGCTCCATTGTTTTGGTTTCTTTCTTTGTTGGATGTGATGACGCTGGATTGCGTTGATGCCATTTCATTAGTGAGGGGGGAAAAAAAGTCTTTGTATATTCCTGAAAGGAAAGCTGTTCTTAATACATTAAAATGTTTTAACCATTAGTATAGCAGTTACAGTGGGTAAGGCAGTACCATGAAATCCTTACTTTTTGGCTTTTATTCCAGTGGGAGGCTTATGGGGTGGGTTTTCATCTTCTTTTGTTCTATCCATCCTGAGTTTTATTGCAGCAAATGGAGGGTAAAATATTTTGTGACCGGAATTGAAATTTTACCCTAGAAAAATCTCTTCAACCTTATATTTTTGGCCCGTTAAACAAAATTTTCCTCTCTAAATAGTTATTTTCTTCATGATAAGAAAGTAGTTAGCAAGTTGGTTTTTGTTGCTCTACTAGTTGCATGTCAGATCAGAGCATTTGTAAGCTGACCCATGATACTGCCTGTTGAGCATGGTCAGGGTAGTTACATGAGCGAAGCAGAAGGACTGTTCCAAAGATCCAGCTAGTCCCTTGTTTCACTCCAGTATTATGCACTGCAGTTTTGCTTTACATAATGGTGTATAGCGGTTGTGCTGGAAATGCCAAATCTAAAAGATGTTTGATCGATAGTCTAGACAGCTAAACATGGTAAAGAATTATCTGCTGGTGAATGAATGCAGATTGGTTATGTGAAGAATATCCGTGAGTTGCTTTCTCCAAAGTTTTCATCTTATGATACTAATGTATTGACAGAAGTGCTGTGGTTTCTGCACCTTGGGCTTCAGCACAGTTGATGTGTGACACAAAGAAAATTGAGTTCATTTAGGATGATTTATTTGTAGCAAACAAGGAAGACACCTTACATCCTAATAAACAATTAAATGTTACTGTATTAATTTACACGTTTCTTGCAATTTGTTTCTCTTACCATCCTTTCCAAAGTTAAGCATGAGGAACTGGAGGCAAACTGGAAAGAATGAATCTAATGTGCTCCTGGAAGCATCCAGTGATAACCTCTGCTAACTAATGTCTTCAGCTGACGTCTTCCAAGAGCATATTTTTTCTTCAACTCTTTTAACACTAAGGTTTGGGTAGCAGCTGTGTGTTTCTCCTGGGTGACTGAGCCTGTTATTCATTTCTAGCACCCTGTACAATAGGAATGGTAGCAGGTGGCTCAGCCTGTTTTGGGTATGGTTCTGTCTGGCAAACTTGTACTGGGTCATGAAGGAAGAAATAATAGCTGAAACTGGGCTGTGTGGCAGTAGCCAGTGGTGGGAAGTTTTAGCTGGTGAAAGCCTTCAGCTCTTTCTCCTGCTCCCCTTGCAGAGCTTTCTTTGATTCCCATTCCAGCACACCATCTACTCTCCAAAACTGGTATGTGGGAAGAGCTGCAGCACAGGGAAGCTTATGGAATTGGAACAATGTCTGTGCTGATCTCTGTCAGTGACTACTAAAGAGTCTCTAAGCATAATCTGTCAGCAAATATCTATTTAATTGTGTGGATGTTGTATGAAGTATTTGTTTCCAGTTTCCAGCTTGAGTTTGTCAGTAGTGAACAGTGACTATCACTTTTTACTTATATTTTTTTCATTTTTGGCTTGATGGTGGTAATAGCGGTCAAAAGCCTTATTTAATCTGGTTTTCTAGTCTTTGTGACTTTTCAGTATGTAATGGCGCTTAATCAAGTCACAAGTAAATGATGCCAACTGGTTTGTAGATGTTTTACAAGAGAAACTTAACTTAAATCTAAGTTCCCTTTGTTGAAGCTGACTCACTGATGGCTTCCTTATTCTTATTGTGTTTTTTTGAAGTTGACAAAAACATTGCCTGAGTAAGGCTTCAGGTATTGTCCCCTGCTACCATTTCGAGTCTGGCTGTAAATTACTGTGTTCAGGCTGAACTTTTGACAATTCATTTTAGAATAAATAAAAATATATTTAAAAAAATCAGACTTCAGAAATTACATTCTTAAGCAGTGGTTCTGTACTCAAACAAGACAGTCTGCGAAGCAGCATGTAGTATGGAGAAGTGGTGGGACAAGTAACTTACTGCCTGCATTTAGACATAGCTGCTTAAAACTTGTTTCACTTCCTCTACCAATACTGTCTGGGTAACTCTTAATGAAATTATAAAGAAATAAGAGAAATGAACGTCAGCAGCCCTGATAAAGGCAACTCTTTTGCCGGTACCTTTGTGTGGATGTGTGAATGATTCAGCACTTGAAGTTCACACGTCTTTAATTGTTTTGAATGAGCTGTTGAGATTGCTTTGAATAAATGCTGCAGTTCTTAAATAAGAAGAAATACCATAATAAAAACATTAGGCTCAGAATCAAGGTGGCTGAAATTCTAAATGAAGCAGTCTGTGGAGTTACAGGCTTGCTGCCAGTCTCTAGACTCTACAGTTGGGTTAAGTTAGCAGGGACCATTATCTGAAAAACCAAGTGGATTTTGATTCTAGTGACTGTTGAAGGTCATTCACAGGTTTTTTTCACTCATTTTAAAGTCTGGAAGTATAAGTTCTATTTACAGTTGTGTTAAATAGAAAGTGGCTTTTACTTAGTGTGGAGAGATCTTTCTTGCATTGAGAGTTCTTTGAACTTCAGTACAATTCTTTTCCTTCTGCGTCCTCTCTAGTGAACTTGTCTGCCTTCTGCTTTCAGCTTTGATGCCTCCAAAATCGTCTTTCTTATCAACTGGATGTACTGTTTTTGTTTCACAGCCTGATAACTATCAGTATTCCTTCCCTTACTGATTTCTCCTTTCAGATATATTGAAAGAAAAGAATCATACCCACTGTTAAAGAAATTAGGGATTTTTGTTGGTATTTTTTTGTTCATTTGGTTGTTTGTTTGTTTTTTTTTTTTGTGTTCAAGTTAGGAAGCTCCAAAACTGTGATAACTTAATCTTCAGATTTGAATCCCTTGATGAAGCCCTTTTACAGGGAAGTGTTTAAGAGTGCATTTAGGAGCACTGATTAGTAATATTTTGAAGGAAAGAACATATCCCTTTTTATTTTCTGGTATCTGCAGGATCATCCCTGCTTTCCTGTTGTTAAAATAAATTAGAGCCACAGCAATATATTAACAATAATACATACTTTTTTTTGAAACAATCACCCAAGGAAGGTTGATATAGCAGAATTTCTTAGATTCTTTAAGTAGTGGTCTAGTAATGTCTCTTCTGTGTTTGCTTACTGCTTCTACTCATTCCTATTACATTTTTTTTTCCTGTTTTTACCTGATTTATAATGAATCTGCTCTTCTGTTCTGGTAACTGCCTTACAGATCTTATTTTCCCATTGCTGGGACCACAGTGGACTGGGAAGATATTATGAATACAGCTCTCCCTGAGTTTGAGTATCAGCCAGTGTAAGGGGAGAACCTGTGTTAGTCTGTAAATGCAGAACACAGAGAGGGAGAGAGTGGGAGAATAAATTGCTGCCTGTGATTTACACCATAATCATCCTTTCTTTTATATAAAGAATCTACCTTCAACTAATTGCTCTTGTAAACAAGTACTTGTTAATATTTTATTCTGTCTTTGTAGGGCAGTTCTTAAGTTCATATCTTTTTCCTCATGCATACAAGTAAAAATTCTATACTCTAACCCAACTAGATAGAAATTTGACTTTGCTATATGTTTGTGATTTCCATTATCGTAGATGACCATTTTGAAATCAGTAATAAAAGGTGGAAACTACTTTCATCGTTTTTTTCATCCCTACATCATTAATTAAACACTTTTGTGACTTGTTTTTGCATACTCAGTTACTGAATAAGGTACTTAACGACTTCAGAGTGACACAGATAAGCTCTGTCTGTTGTCATCATCCCCTCCTTTAGTGCTGAACTCTTTACCTATATTCCCCCCCAAATCTCCCATTAGTGTTAAACTGTTTACCTATCAAACTGTCGTTTGAATGGTGAAAAATACTTCTTATTCTTCCTTACTTTAAGTAGTGTGGTACTGTTTTGTCGAGTGCTTCTCACCTTCATTCCAAAGCAAGGCTCTGCATTCAGTTGCAGAGGCTGGAAAGAGCAGACTTAATGTCAAACTGGAATCATTTTGTTCTTCCTCCTGGAAAATAATGCAGAGTGTTGCAGAAGTAGAATCTGTAGTCTTCCAGACTATAGTTGAAAACGTGGTCATTTTAAACAACAGAAGCATATTTCTGTGCTAAACTTTGCCAACTCTTTAACTGAATTTGGAAAAGAAGATAGTCTAGTTACGTTGAAAGATTTATTAGGTTTGAAAGCAGAGAAGAGGGCTTCATACTACATTTGTGTCAAGGAAGTTGGTTAATTAGTGGCGTCTCCACTTAAGTGGATAAAAGAATTACTGGGCTTCAGGCCAGGAAAAGTTATTTCCTTAGGACAGGCAGAATGCAGCAAAAGGGAAATTAATACAGGGAAATAGGTAACACTTGTTGGATGATCTCTCAGGGGAAAAAAAAAAAAACTGTCAACAAGCTTTTTTTTTTTTTACAAGTTTTGCTTCTGATATCTATTTGTAACTTTTCTCTACTCTCAAGTGCTATGCTTTTTCATCAACAAGCAGATCAGTGTCTTCTAACTTCAGATTTATATCAAAAAACCTCACATCTTCATTGGCTGTCCTGTTGTATGTGAAATTCTAAAAAGGGATAAGTACAAAGAAACGAATGTGTTCTGGAGTTCTTTCACTGTGTCCCCTGTGCCTGGAATAATAACACTGCAGCACTGGGAACACCTACATTATGTAAGTGGGACGTTTCACTTCAGAATTGGAGTGTTGGAAATTGTGATTTACTGAAAATACAGCTTTCTCCTTGCACCATGCAACTGGTAGTGGTGGTTCCTTAACTAATGGCTGCTGTTCGTTCTTGCAACTCAGACCATCTCTTCAGCAAACTTTGGATTTGCTTTGCATAACTGAGGATCAGCAGACTCATCCATGCTCTGGGAAACTAGCTCTCTGAGAATTCTTAATACCTTAAGTTGATTCAACTGTGTTGTATTAAGTATTAATACGGATGCTTCTTTCAAGTGATTTTTTTTCCTTCTATTTATCTCTAAAATTAGATGTTTTTTTAAATGAAGAAGCCATACTAGTAAGCATTGCTGTATGAAGTCTTCCAATGCTGATTTGTCCTTAAGCTGTACTCCTTAGAAAGATAGTTTTGTTTTCTTTTTTTCCCAGAGGCTGACACTTCTGTGTTGACTCTTGAACTTGGGCAAACATGCTGTTGCTTTCTCAATTAAGAAGAAGGAACTAACCATAATAATTTAATTATTTCCACTATTTTATCCTTGCCTTTCTTTCCATATATGCAGAGCACAAAGTAATCATAGTGGGACTTGATAATGCTGGAAAGACCACCATTCTTTACCAGTTGTAAGTATACAAATTATTGGTGAGTAATACTGATAGCAGGTGGATGACTGGACTGGATATCTTAGGAGTCTTTTCCATCCTTATTGATTCTGTGATTCTTATTTATTATTCTGCTTACATTGTAGTATTTGTTGCTAATTTAATCATTGAAGATTCAGTTTTGCAACCTAATAGAATCATTAGGGCTGTGCTAAATCACAGTTTGTACATGAATGGTATTAGTTGTTCTAAACGTGCTTAGTTTTAGTATTGACATGCAAAGTGAAACAAGTGCAAGATTTTAAAACTGAATTGTGTATTGATTTTCAAGATTGTATATACAAACACATAATGACCTGCAAATTTTGTTGCTATCAAAACCTATGGTTATTACTACAAGTTGAAAAAAGTCCCATGACCAAGAAATGCAGAGAATATGATTTTTAAATTAATGAGAATTCTAGCTACTCTACATAATCCATAAATGTTTCCTGATTGCAGTGACTAAAACTTGTGATGGAATATTTCCTAATAATAGTATTTCATCCTCCTAGGGTCCCACCATAAACTAGTTCAGTAGCATTACTGTGCTGTGTTGTCTCACTCCCAAATCTTGCCAGCTTTGCGGGAATATCTATGATAAATTCAAGAATATTGGCAGGAACCTAGTTACTGCTGTGGTTGTGAAGAAGGGAAAGTGTGTAATGAATTGGTTGTCTGTATGTTTAGGTATGAAGGCAGCAGAGGTACCTTTAAAAACAAAACAAAAAAAACTTAGCTAAGAGACCAGGGGATCCTGGTCTGTTTTGGTCCTGAGGTCAAGTTAAGAAGTTGAGTGCTCTTATTAAATTGTATTTTGCTTTGTATTTTGCACAGTTGAATGATCTTTTTATTTGTGATCTTCAGAATCACAACTTTTCTCCTTTTGAAACACATGCATTTTAATAATCCAGCAGTATCTTATAATAACAGAGCACTGTTAAATTGCAGATGCTACCTATGTTTGTTTTAAGCCTTTGTGTGTGCTTACCTTTTGTTGCTGGTATCTGCCGTGTGATACAAAAATGAGACAAGAACTTTGTCAAGCATAGTTGCTGAACTAAATTGACATTAATCTTCTTTTACTTCATTACCTTAAGAATGTGAATGTGTAACTGGAGAAATGCCCATTCTTTCAACTTTTTTATTGAAGCTAGGAATGTTTTCTGCAGCAAATTTTGTGTTATTGACAAGACTTATGAATTTTATTGTCTGGTCTTTAAGATGTGGTATTTTTTCCTTCAGCTTAATGAATGAAGTGGTTCATACTTCTCCAACCATAGGAAGCAATGTAGAAGAAATAGTGGTGAAAAACACCCATTTCTTAATGTGGGATATTGGAGGACAAGAATCGTTACGGTCATCATGGAATACCTACTACTCAAACACAGAGGTATCACAAGCTTCTTTGAAATATGCAAATTCAATACATTTGTTTAGAATTATGTTGTTTTTTATTAGGAATACTGGTCGTTTTTATGAAGTTTGTAGCTGTATTCTTTTTTTAAGAAAGGACAAATCCCAAAACTATAATGTGTCTCTGAAGACAATAAATGAAGCCAATTTCCTGGTAATATTTTAAGTATCTACTTTAATGTTTGATCTTTGGTAGAAAATGTGAAGTTAGACTACTTTTCTAGGCAATATAATGACAGTAAAGTAAAATTAGAAATTAAGTTGAGGTCTTCAGTGTACTTTTCAAGTGGATTATAAAGCTGATTCTGCTATGCACTTTATAAATTCGTCAAAGATTTGCAGCAGTTAGCCTAAGTTCTGTACATCCAGTCTGAAATGCTTTTGAGGTAATGATAATTAAGAATAACAAACAAAACTCCTATCTAGATGACAGTATTTAAAAAGTTGATCAGCTTGTGGCTTTTATTCAAAGGATAGGAAATCCTGACTGTGCAGAAGTCACGAGGTACTGGTAAAACACCGTAAGTTTGAAAGGTTGCAGTAGAACTTACCAAAGGCCAAGGTGTTATGGATGCAACATGTACTTCAAATCTCTGTAGTTTCACTTTTGAGACTTGTACATTGATGTAAAGGACTCTAGACATAATTTCTACTAAAATCAGGGATGTCTCCAGTTTTTAAGTAGAATAGCTGTTACTAACTGTATAAACATTCCATCCTTCTGAAAATGTTAGAGGTTTGGTGGTTTTTTTTTGTTGTGTTTTTGTCTGTTTGCCTCATCACCTTCCTTGGGTGATCCAGCTCAGATGTTCAGAAACTTTTTTGTATCTACTGGAAGCCTGGTGATGATATTCCAGCCTTCAGCTTTAGTATTTTAAACTTGCTTTTAGTTTTGTGCAGTAAGGTATGTATACACATAAAACACATGGGATGAAGAAACTTCTGCCAGCAATATCCGGTACAATAAATAATTGATGTTTGTTCATTGCATATGTTTGGTTTGGGGATTTGATATACATGTCTTAGTTAGTTTTTGATTCATCTGCAGATTATCTTGATTGTATTCTGTCTGCTAAGTATGTGAAATCCAATGCTTTCTAGTATTTGGAAAGAACTCAGTGTAGAAGCTTTGTCTGCTATGAACTGCTGGAAAAGAAAAGGGTCTGTTTGGTATGCTAATCCTAGCGCCCCTGTTATAAATAATTCCTTTACTGTTCCTCATCATTTGCTAGACATCACAAAGTTACAGCAGCTATAAATGGACTTAGTTTTTCATACTTTATGGTCATTTTCTATGTGCAGTGAGCCTTCTTAATTTCATAAGACAAAGTGATTGGGAGCATATGTTGGAGAACTAAAATGGTGACTTCAAATCCTTATTGTTACGAACTCGCATGCAGTTTTTGTATGTGTTTTCTCTCTTTCCTTGCCTAGAAATTGAAACAGTATAAAAGAAAATCTTTGGAATGATGGAAAAAAAAACCACAAATAAGTTTTCAATACATACTTATTCCACTTAGTTTCAAATTAACATGGCTACTTTCTGCCATCTGTTTTTAAGAATCGGATCTTAATTTTTATACGGATGTTGACAGGCTTACAGGTATGGGATTTAGAGTGAGAAAGACCTGTCGTGGTTATTCTTGTAAAAAAAAAAAGGGGGATTAAAAAAGGGAAAGGGATAGTGGAAGAGGTTGAAAAGTATTCCTAGTGGAAGAGCTGTGTAGAAGAGTGATGGAGACAGTCACATTTGTCATCTGCTGTGTTTCCAGTGCAGCACGTGTTCATCTTGTTATTTTATTTAGAGGAGCTTTAGAAGTTTAATCAGATCCCTCATTCTTGATTGCCCTACTGGTTTTTCCAAGCTGTTTGTGCTGCTTGGTGCACATTCTGAGCAGGGAAGTGTTGAATGCTGATGAATTGAGTATGGATGCTGTTGCATAATGCATACAAGATATGTAAGTGAGCATTCCTGACTGTTAGGCTATGTCTTTTTTTTTTTCCCCACTATTATAAGGCTGTGAACTAGAAGGTACAGAAGAAGTGAGAATAAAGAGTAATTGTCACACCGGTGATTGCTTCCCGTAGCAGTGTGATACATACAGATACTGATGTATCAAGTATAGCAGTGTTTCAGGGTCCACAAATGCTTGGCCATCAGAATACCTGGCAGGAGCAGTAGGGGTAAAGTCACTGCCATAGCTATCTCCAAGTGCCTAGGTACAAGGGTACAGAGTTGTGAGAAGCCAACTTAATGAGGTTAAGGTGTTATGTAATAACACAGTGCAAAGCCCTACAGGTAAATAGCTTTCTGAGATCTGTACAATTGTGAAATAACTCTTTTTAAGCCTTGAGAGTTAGGTAATGGTGATTTGCTGAGAGTGCTTCTTTCAGTTTTTTGTTTTTCTGAGCATGCCAATAGTAGTGGGCAGGGATGGCTGTTTTCACTGATAAATCTGTAGCAAGTTTGTCATCCACGTTTTAAGTGTGATCCGTGATCTACTTTTGGTACCTACACCACTATTTTGCTTATGGTGTGGGGGCTGAAAATCCAACCGGGAGATTTAACTGTAGTACACAGAAGTAGATCCTAATGGCAGTACTGAAATGCACAAGCAGTCTTTGTGTATGATTCCTAGGGCCCAATGAAAGATTGTAACAGTAAACCTCTTGTTCTATTTTCTAACAAGCTCTGAAAGTTCACTTCTGTCTCATGTAGAAAGACCTGTGCTAATGGTGCCTTGAAAACATGATTTCTATAAATTATACTTTGTATTTGCATCTTATATTACTGTTGTTTTTTTCCTTAGTTCATCATTCTTGTTGTTGACAGCATTGACAGAGAGCGACTTTCTATTACAAAAGAAGAACTTTATAGGATGCTGGCTCATGAGGTATGGTAGGGATTGGGATAATTGTTTTCCTTTGCAATGAACAGTCAAATTGCACTACCTGCCTCCTGTGTTAACAAAAATTAAATGGACAAAAAAAAATTATGCTTTAATGTGCAAGAGTGTTGGCCATGGTTTAAAACTGTACATTGAACATAAATAGGAAAAACAACATGAAGCACTCTTCTGGTGTAATTGTAATGTAAGCGTAACCAAATCACTTTTTGCTCAATTATAATTGAATCACTCTTTACTTGGCAAATATTGAACTTGTAGCTTGAATTTTAGTCTCTTCATATTGATGTCAGTGGTTATTTTTCTCTGCTACTTTTTTGTAATGGTAGAAAATTAAAAATATATGGACAGTTTTATTTATCTTGTTGTTATAACTGTATTCCTTAAGATTTAGGACCATATACACTACTATGGAAACATTACTTTCAGTTTTCTTAATTATTCTATTTGTAGCTTTGTTTTATACTGGAGACTGTTTAGAAATGCATTGGATTAGGCAAAGTACATTAAAACCTTCTGTAATTACATTCAAGCTGAATGAGGGTTGTTTTAAATTTTAATGTCTTTTTGCAGATCAAGGATTTAGTACAGTGCCAAGTATTCAGGTGATCAACCAGTGGCTTAGGCCATCATTCAACAGTTCCCATACGTTCAGTTAATGCAGTAGCTTGTTAGTGTATTATAATAACAATTGTGTATATTCTGAATTACTTCTAGGATTTACGGAAGGCTGCTGTTCTCATCTTTGCAAACAAGCAGGACATGAAGGGTTGCATGACAGCTGCTGAGATATCTACATACCTCACCCTTAGCTCCATAAAGGATCATCCATGGCACATTCAGTCTTGTTGTGCTTTGACAGGAGAAGGGTAAATTTTTACTATTTAAGTACATGTAATATATGTGATAAATGGGATCACTGACTTTTCATCTTGATTTTTTTAAAGCAGTTTTGTAATGTTTAATACTCAGATTTTTAGCTGCGTTGTACAATCTTTAAAACAGTGTGGTCTTGTGGCATCACAAATAGTGAGTACAACTGAGTAATTGAGGAGTGGGAAGGTGTTTCTAACTCCTACTGTGAAGTATTTTCTAATGTCATGGAGATGCATTGTGAAGTGATCAACAGCTTGCATTTATTTAGGGTGGGATTGGCTAGCAGGAAATGACTTTTTTTTTAAATTGAATCTTTGGATTGTATTGTCTTACTCAGAGTTAATTGTTTTTTTCCTACCAGTTTTGGCAAGGGCAGTTTTGAATACTTAATGCACAGAGTCTGATCTTTGAACAAACTGCTGTTAGCGAGAAGAGAATTTCTTGAGCATCAGCTTAGAAACACTGATCATCCCCAATGCTTCTTTCTTACAAAAAAAAATAATAAATCAAAATTAATAATTAAAATTTCTAGGACTGTGACAGTAGTGATGCCAACTTATAGGAAAAAAATCCCCAGAGTTAGTTCACTGACTTGAATTCTTCTCACAATGTAGGGGAGACCTAGTCTAGGGATGCATCTAGAGATGCGAATTGAGTGAGGAGGCAGGTTAGAACTCATGCAATCCTGGTGTTCAATAAAAGAATACTCACAGTTTCATAATGGGGCTGTGGAATTCTTGATACAGTGCCTTTTCTTGAACCAGTTCAGTCTGGGTAACTTAACCTTTGTCTTTAACTCGTAGTCTGAACAGTCTATAGTGTTCATGGAGGTAGTTTCTCATTATATGGTTCCATATGTCTAAGTAAGTTAAGATTGGCATGTTTTAGCTGTAGAAGAAAATAACTGAAACCTTGCCAAGCTTCAGTAAAACGGCATGCTTGACAAACTTTTTTTGTTAAAGCCTAGGTATACTTAGTTTAATTTACGCTGTTTATATTTCCCAATTCAAGCTAATTTACTTATTTTTAGTAGGTTATTTTAACACTTTTAAGATGTTGGAACAAAACTAGTACCATGTAATGTAATATCTCTCTTTATCTTTCAGGTTATGCCAAGGCTTGGAGTGGATGACCTCCCGTATTGGAGTGAGATAGCTTTTTTCTTTCTTTTTCTAAAGAAGAGACTTCTATTTATCCTGTGAACATGTACATTTTTTCTGTACTTCTGGCTGCTGAGCCAGTGATCATGTTTAATTTATATCAGCCAATCTCCAAGCTGTACTTGAATCAAGTGCAGTTGAACTGAAACACAAAGTATTTTCGTAACATTTTTTAATACACTAATCTTCAACTGGATGGACATATGTGAATCTGTTTTTAAACATTTAAATTCCTCTGACTGTGTATTCTAACTTTTTCAATGTTAGCTTTTTAAAAATCTGTTTTGTCATTGCCAATATTTCATACTTCTCCTTTCTAAAGGGTTTCTATAACACTAATGTAAATCTAGATATTTTGTTTAATAATGGAAAAAGTAGCAAGTAGGTTGACTTTACTCTGGCATAGTTTTTAGTCTCCAAAGATAACCATATCTCCAGTACTTCTTGGAGCATCAGCAGAGTTCTTGCCAGCACAATAGTTAATAGTTATTAATACAAAATTTTAAATGCTGTAGGGGTTAGTTATAGTTAACATTAAGGTGGCTTTTAACCCAGCATATAATTTAATTTGTCTTAAAAAACATCTGTTATTCTCATTTTGTCTGAGAAGTAGTTCTAGGTTATGGTTCTTTTTCTTTTACCTGAAAATAGATCTCTGCGTAGTGAATAACAATTTTCTTATTAAGTGTTGGTTTATTCATTTAGACCTTGAAGAACTTTTTTTAAAAATAAACCTGTTGATAATTATATTTGGAACCATGACAGTCAGTGTTATGTGTAGGCTAGCTGGAATCTGTTAAAATCTTAAATACTGTACATACATGAGCCTTACCTTTTGGTGAGTGATGTTTTCCAAATGGATGTATAATCAAAAGGGAAGCCAGTCTTATAAACAGAACAGAGTCATGGTGCTGTGTCTGTGGACTTCACAATGAAGCCTATCTTGCCTTCACGTAAATGTTTTCAGTTTTCATTGCGCAGAAAATGTATTGCCTTATTTTTGTTTTCATTCTTATTTGCAGGAGGGGAGAATTTCTATACTTTGTGAAACTTAGCAACTGGAAGCTGAAAAAGTAGAGAGCTTCCAATTAAAAAACTGGTGGCAAACGGTTGGGCTGAACTCTTAATTCAGCTTGAAGGTGATAAAGTTAGATCTGTGAAGGGAGTCTGAAACAAGACTAAACCAACTGAGAGCATTAGGTACAATGTCCAAACCCAGAGGGGAGAAAAAGAACAAAATAGGCTCTCAATTACTAGTGGAATCCCACTAGCAATGAGATACCTAATCTACATAAATACTTGGCAGGCTTCCAGAAGAGGCATTCTGGACTTGGGCATGCCTGAACACTACTTGGAGCCTGCTCATTAGAAACGTTAAGCTAATTGGGTGGAGTTCTTCAGTGATAAAATGGTTTTGATAAATCTGGTTTTGATAATTCAGGCGCAGTGAGTTTTTAAATAAAGTTTTAAGTTTTGTCAATTTTCATTTTGGTTCCTTTTATATTTGAGCAAAGCCTTATGAAATTTTAATAATACCATCAAATATGTTGTGCTGAAAAGGAGACTTTGAATACATCTCAAATTGGTGGTTGTTTGAACAAAGTTGTACATTAGTGCTTGCTAGCAAAAGGCACATTCAGGAGTAAGTCTATGTCGACTGTCAAGCCAAAATGCTCAGAAAACAACACAGACCATAACTATACTTCCAAAAAAAAAACCAAAAAACAACAACAAAAAAAAGACAAGGTAAAGACCTGATGCTAAAGTTTCTTGCTGTGAACTTCATGCTAACAACTGTCCTAATTCATGAAAATAAGTTTTGTTTTGTTCTTAAAGTATTAATGATAAATGAAAAAATAAATGATACTGTGAATGGGTTTCTTGTTTGGTGACTTGATTTCCATTTGTAAATCAGATTTATTTTCAGTTTTATATTTATATAATTTAGGATGTAATCCTGTATTAGCTCTTGCATGCCTAGTTCTTTTTTATTAAAATTAAATTGAAAAAAAAAACCTTAAATTCCTTATCACTTCTTAAAGGCCTTTGAATACTGTTAAACAAAAAAAATATTTCTTGATGGTGGCAAAGGTTTTTATTTGCTTTCTCCTTAGCTCATTACAACAGTTTTCCATTTACGATACCCACTTGTCAACAGTATTGCTGCTTTTTGATGTGGAACTTTCAGGTTGGTGTCCTTCATCACTCTCAGTGCCTTTTAATGGATAAGTGGTTCAGTTAAAATCAATTTTAAAGTGGGATGCTTTCGAATATTACAGCTTTCTTGGTACTGACATTTTATTCCAAAACTTTGTTGATGCTAATGAGTGTTAATATTATTCTTGGCTGTTAGGCAAAATATCACCAACATCGCTGACACAGAGCTGCCCAGAAAGTTGGCTAAGAGTCTGTGTGCTTGGAGCTCTTCAAAAGCCACATGGGTGTGTTCCCAGCATACCCTAGGTAGCAGGAAGTTGGATCACATGTCCTGCAGAGATCCTTTCCAGCCTCAGCCATTCTGTGATGCTGTGGAAAAACTGCATACATTGTTAATCTATGTGTAGAAAGTAAATAAGCTTTACAGGAAGTTTTGTATTTCCTTTTTGTTTTTCATTTAGGATGCTAATTTGGTCTTCTGTGGCTGAGGAGGAAACAGTTTTCCTTCTGTTCTTTACCGTGTCATTTACAGTTGCTATAGGTTGCAAGTATGTCATTTTATTATAACTCATATATTTAATTTTTTTAATTACATTTTATTTTTGTAAACTGAACTGTTCACTGTTAAAAATGCAACGTAGATTTTTTTAACATGTTGAAAACAAAAATTCCACAGTCAAACTGGAGCCCTTCCTCTGTGCAAGTATTATTATAGATACTGAGATGCATTTTTTGAGGTGGAGAAAAAATGCTGTGATGAAAAATTACTCTCATTCTTCAATTTTATTCATTTCAAGGTGTGTTGGTGTTTTTTTTTTTTTAGACTGGGCTTGGGTTTGTGTGGGGTTTTTTTTTTGTTCAGTAGGAAAAAAAGATCAACTGGAGAAAATGGTTTGCAGGCAGATATTTACAGACAGGTCAGTCATTCATATGGTGTTGGGAAAACTGGGAAAGAATAAAAGTACAGCCATTGAATTTGTTTTCCTGTTTCATCTCAGCATTGTTTCATGAGGATAGACTTTTAAACAATAGTGTTTTCAAAGGTTTTGCCCTTAGTATGTTAATTCTGACTTTTCTAGTGCAGTGTGATATGGTTTTGGTTTTGTTGTTTTTTTTTTCCCTTCACAAATTTCTTGAATGTTACAAAACCCTCAAAAGGCTGAAGTGGGAAGGTAGCTGTGGGTCCATCTGCTCCAAGCCCTGCTCCAGCAAGGACACCCACAGCAGGTGCCAGGGCCATGTCCGAGCAGCTTTGAGAGATCTCTGAGGTAGGCCCCACAGCCTCTGGGTACCTGAGTCAGTGCTCTGCCATCACAAAGTAAAGTGGTTCCCAAAGTTCAGTTACGGTTTGTGTCTGTTTCCTCTGGTCTTGGTGGTGGGTGCTGCTGTGGGACTGGCTCCATCCTCTTGGCACAAAGACTTCAGGCATTTTTATACATTAACTAGGTCCTATCTGAGCCTCCCAGGCTGAGTAGTCCCAGCTCACTCAACCTCTCCTCACAGAGATGCTCCAATCCCTTGACAATTTTGGTGTCCCTACCTAGGACTGTCCGTTATGTCCAGATCTGTTCAATCTGACCTAAATCTATTTTGTTTTCAGAAATTTACAGCTGGAGCCTGCATCAGCTTTCATAGGCACAAATTCTCCTTAGGCAGAATGTGACTTCTTTGTGACTGCATGTGTTAGTGGGAAAAGAATGTGGCCAGAGCAACAAAACATTTTTAGCAAAATAAAATTAATTGAAGAGTTGCTGTGTAATTTTTTTAGGGAAGGTATTTTGTCCTCCATCCTTTCCTGAGCAAGATCAGGGCCAGCATCTATTGCAAATGCAGCCAGTTCACAGAACCTTTTGGTTGGGCACCTGCTTCCTCCTGTCCCACAAGTTCCTGCTTTGATCCTAAAGAGACTTTCACATCAGTTCAGCTATGGGAATATGGGTCTTTGTTTGTTTTATTGAAGGGTGTTTGTTTTTGTGTTCCTTTTCCAAGGTCAGGAAAGCAAATCTGAATGGAAAAGCAGAAAAAGAGCTTGCTTGGACATTTTTGTGACTGCACTTAGCGTTCTGCTGGTTTTACTCTTTCCTGTTGCAGTCTGCTGTATGCAACAGACCTGCAGACAATAGCAAAGAGCAGTAAGAAAGATGCAGTTGTGATGCCTCACTAGCAATGAGCAATGGGGATCTGCGTCTTGGAGCCACCTTTAACTAGTTCATTTCTTGTTTAATTGATGTGATGACCTTTTGATGCTGAATATTACTATATTTTGCTTTTGCTAAGGTAGTTGTGTAGTCTGCGCAGGTCGTGGAAGGGTTGGGGTGATGAGGCTCTGAATCATATGAATGGTGGATTGGGAAGAAAGTTTTGGCACTGAGTGAAGTATGAGGGATAGTTTTTCTAACTGTTTCTGGGGGCCACAGATATCTTGATCCTTTATTTCTGTCTGTCTATTGGCTGTTGATAATTATACACAGTCTATAGCAGCATATGTCTTGCTGCCGATGTATCCAGGATAATCAAAAAGCTTCTTATATAGCCAAGTAACTCAGAAAGTATGCATGTATTTGTTAAAATGAGGCTTAAATTATTATATTTTTGCTGTGTGTTTAACGGAAATTTACTGTAGAAGAATTTATGATTAGCCCAGTTATGCTGGGCTGGGCCACATTACTGTCTTTTAACTGCGAAACCAGTCTGCTGTTCCTTCACTTGCACATCAGCATGAGTCCCCTAGATGGCAGGAGAGGATCGGTATAGCCGTGCCAAACCCTCTCTAGTTCACGCACTTCAGCGAAGGCATGAGGGATTTAGGCAATTCCTCATCCGAATGGAGTAGTTGTGTACTGTAGGGAGCCGTGCTCTGCTACAGTGGAGAACGCAGAGGTGAGGAAAGTTGGGTCTCTTCTGTTGGCAAAGCTTTCTGTGAGTCCTGAAGGATTTTGAAACTCAGTTCTATAGCTTAAAGCCATTTTATCTCTACCATCTGTCATCAAACTTATTGCATTCTAGACATTTTCTGGTACCTCCATCTGAGAATAGTCATTCACAAAGCAGACACAAGGCTCAAGGTGATACTTCATTTTTATAATAACATCTGCCTGCTGCCCCTGACTTGCACTATTTTTCTGAACTTTGATATTTGTTCCTCAGCTCTAAAAGTTGCACAATTACTACTCAGAAATCACAAAGCAGATGGTCAGCAGTTCTGCTTCCGAAATTATGAAGGCACTTTGCTGTGTGTAGCCACAAGGAAGAGTCTGTGTACTTTCCTGAGGACTTAATGCATAGTCAGGCTCAAACGAAGTGATATGGCAGTTTTGTTGCCACCATTAGAGGTGAGTAGGGTAGCAGTGGTCCCAATGAGTAGTCTATCAGTTCTCCAGTAGTTTTGTGGAGAGCTGTATGTATTTGTTCCTGATTTGATAAACTGTACACTACAAAAATGCACTGAATCCTGCCATCTAGCATCTCTCTGCTTGGCACCTAGAGCTGACTTCTCCCTAACTGTTGGTTAATGAAATCAAGCTAATCTCAAAGCAATTGTCCTAAGCTCATTTGCAGTTCACAAGTTATTATTTCTATTTTAGGCCTGAAGAACAATTTAAACAAAACCATGTCAATTTGTTCCCAATGTATTACATTTTCTAATTGTACTTTTGGAGAGATGAGATACAGATGTGAGTGTATCAATTTGGAGTGCATGTGTAATGTCAGTAACCTCATGTGCTGGTTACCTGCCAAATACCCTGTTGGGCAATACCAGATGAGCCTCAAGATGAATGTGATGCCATGAGGGCAGATGAAGATGGAAGCACAGAGAAGCAACAGTGATTGGATGCGATTATTCAGTGGAGACCAGTGTTGCAAATAAACTGCAACGTTAATTTGGGTAAAATAGCAATATCTGCTCTCCTCCTGTCCCTGTTATACCTTTCCTTCATGACTTCGTAGAGGCTGGTGTCATCGTATTTAATCATAGAACAGTATTCAATCCCCAGCTATGCTGCACATGGACAGAATTTAAAATAATTTCCTATAAAATACTTCACAATATGCATTAAAGGAAAAAAAACAATCTTATATAAATGCAAATAGAAAGGTATGCTTTTCCCTTTTATATTTCATGATCTCATATTTTCGTGTATTTCCTCTTACATGATTCATTACTGTCGGCAAGAATATTGACTCGTACGTGGTGCTTGAACTTGTGTCCACCAAAAATAATCTCAGAATACAACTTTCAAAACTAGTGTTGCTAAAACTGATGGTTACTTCAGGAAAATCTCGATACGCAACATCGGTAAAAATCTGTTGTGACAGAAAAATATAACCATTCTGTTTAAAAACAAAGCTCCAAACTCTGGTTTGGGACTATCTTTGGTTTCCTATTGCATTCTGTAAGAAAAGTTGTCACAGAATCATTTGTGTGCTTGTCCTTTTTCTCTTCAACTACTCCCACAGCTGCTCTTTCCATTCTGTAGAGAGCAGAACTGAAGCGAAAGTTTCATTTGTTTGGCCAGATTCAAAAAGGAAACTGCTGTCAGATCTTGTGCTCGGGTGTTTGGTATCCTAATCTTGTGTTGTGAAAAGTTTCTTTGGCCAAGCTTTAAAATTTGACAACAAAAAATCTTCAGAACTGGTTTTCCCATCAAATGGTTACTATTGAACTCTGCTCCTTTCCAAGATTGAATACAAACTCAAAATATTTTCCTTTTGCTCTTTTTCAGTAAATTGCAGGACAGCAGCTACTTAGTAGAATCAAATTTTGCTTTAGTAGAAAATGTAGCATACTTCTGCTCTAGAAGAAAATGGGGAAGTAATTACTGCAGAATTAAATCCTGTGCTTTTGTGAGAATAAACACGCTACATAAAGTGTCTGGGGACTTGGAGTAGGATATGTATCTAGCAGTGCTTCTTCTTTCCAGGGCTATCTAATTAGGAGGTAATTAACAGAATATTAGACTGTTTGCAATTCCATACACTTATTCTCTGCAAGTGTTGTGTGAAGTTTCTTTTGCTTCCTATGGATCTTTTTGCTTTGTTTTTTAGTTGCAATGAAAATGAGATCTTAGTTTGACTTCAGTGGTGTGTATCTGGATAATAAACAGTTACATTCTGTACCTTCTAAACTCAGCTGCTGTCTGATTGTCTCTTCTGTGCAGTCAAGATTGCACAGTCAATAGTATTTCTTATATATTTCATAAAACAAGGAGATTATAAATGAATTTTTAAAAAATAAAAGGGAAGTACTCTAAGGTCAGGCTATTTCTGTCTTAAATGAAGCTCTGCCTGCCTTCTGCTTTGTGACTGATTTAGAAACGAAGGAACTCGAGTTGCTTTTTTTTTCCTATTGTGCTGAACGTGTAATGGATGAGGGGCCCATGTGTGACCCATTGGCTTAACATTCCAATCTATTTCTTTTTGGTTGTTGTTCCATTGACTTATCAACTGTTGGTTTTTTTTGTTGTTTTTCGGGGGGGAGGGGTTGATGTTGTTTGTTTTTTTTCTTTTACCCATGAAATCTGTAACATTCTTGGGAAGCTCTGCTGGTGGCAGGGTGGCAAAACCTGGCATACTGCCCTGCCTTGTTTTCCCTCTGACACAATTTCTGGCTTGACCTAAAGACCCATAGACTCTTCCCACAGACTGTGGATGTGGATTTAAGTTAACAGTTGTCCAGTATACATATATTATGACAAGTGAAAATTACCACTGAACCTTTAAATCTGCATTAAAAATGTGTGTACTAATGAATTCAACATTGTGAGAACTTGACTTGTAAGCTTCATAAATAATTACTTTGAAATGCAGATGACAGTTTATGTTATTTTTAAAGCCTGGTAACAAAGTTGGAGGGAATTTTAATATTCCTGAAATTATGCTGAAAAGCCATTGGAACTTCGAGCAAAATAGATTCATTTTAGGCAAGTAAATCTACTTTGTTTCAGATGAACAGAGTAATAAAATCCCTGAAGCAGGCACTACTTGAAGGTAATTGACTGCATCTATGAGTTAAATGTTCCAAGAAAAGAGAAGAGTACTTCTAGCCGACAAGGTCAATTATCCCATTGCTGTGACCTTTCTTGGTGGTACTTGTATTCTGATCACATCTGAAATTGTTAAATACAACTTTTCAAAGCAGAATAATATTTATTGTGAAATAAAATTTCTATTTGCTATTTTTTTTAAATTTAGCTACTTAAGAAATTTCCATTGAAGTAATGCATAGAAATAGTAATACTATAGATACATGTTCTTTGCTGCCGTGAGGTATCTGGGTACCTGCCATCACTTGTGGCTGGGTACAGTGTTAACGTTTTTATTTGCATGTGTTTGTTTGTAAACACTGACTGTAAAATTGCAAGGTGTGATAAACTTAGCAAGTTTTTTAGTATGATTTTGCACTTGGATATCTCTGCAAGATCTATTTCTGCTGTGGATGGAATCCTGATGAAGCAGTAACAAGTTACAGGTAAGAGGGTTGAATCTGGCTGTGCTGAACCGAAGAGAAGCTTGAAACACGGTCAGTCCAATGGCACGAAAGCCAGTGGACAACAAGAGATTGGATGGATATTTGTTTTGGTTTCAGATGCCCAAATTCAGCTGGTGAGCCTTTCAGCCAAGAAGAGCCCTACCTACCTGCTAAGCCTGAGGAATGTGAAATAGATGGACCTTCACCTTAAGAAATATCCTTGAACATCTGCAGTTGTTTTGACTTGATGTCCCTCTTATCAGTACTCACACCCCACTGGAAGAAATACAGTCCATGACATATCTTTTTACTCTACCTGAGGTTTTTATTCCCTTCTGGTAATACTGTATACTGTAACTTTTCCACTGTGTTATTTTATTGTTAATTTAGTTCAGAAACTTCAGCTGGGAATAAAATCTTTACTACAGTATTTGTGTTTCATTGGTTTGCCTGCATCTTTTCTTTGAAGAGCAACTATTACTGTGTCCCAGTAACACCAAATCGTTCATCTGTGTCCAATTCAAAATTAACATTCTGTTTTCCTGTAATTGATAGCCCATTTGCATCTTTCCTGCAGTGTTGTTAATTCCTGCCACTATGTTAATAATGCTTCCAGCCTTGTTCATTCTGATCATAGTGTGCTAATGCTTACATTTGCTTGTAAAACCATGGGCTCCTCTTTGTTTTTTCAGTTTTATTTCCAAGTGATGGACATGCTCTTGGTTAGTATCCTTGCCCTGGTTCATTGTTCTGTGTGACTGTTTGCCTTGTTTGGACTCCGCTGTTGGGTTCTGTGTGGGTTTTTTTTTTTTTTTTGGGGGGGGGGGGGGATGTATTTTGTCACATTTATAGTTGTATAGGTTGCTCTTCTTTAAATCTGTTTTCTTTTAGATCATCTTTTGAAAATCTTACTCTTTTTGACATTTAGTAGAGGTGTGTACTCTATTTTTTTTTCATAAAGAGTGTTTGGGTAGTCAGAAGCTATATGTAGCAAGATGAGTAGGGGAAGAAGAGGTGGGCAAGGGCCTGGACAGTGGATGTGCCTGAGGTCAACCCATGTGTGGAAATGTGAGAGTCGTCTTGGGCCAATGCAGAGCCAACTTCTAACTTTGACTTAATGCCTTCTTCAGTCATCCTGGCCTGAACCTCTGTGGACAATGAATGCTAATGCCTCCCCATGTCAGCCACTACAACTGAAGTCGTATCTCCAGGCTCAGAGCATGAGTTTGAGCATCCATGTCACCACAGTGTGAGTTGGGGGGAGCTGATCAGAGAATACAATCAGGAGTTGCTAAATTCTCTGTACTTAAAATTCCAAAATATGTAAGTACACTTCTCTGCAATATCTCAAATTTAGGCCCATACAAAAACCTCATGGTAAAACAAGCCTTTGCTCTAATTTTATCAAAGATCACTGAAAGATAAAATTCTATTCCGATTCTTAGTCTGTAATTTGTGTGAAAAATATATGTAAAATCAAAACCCTGATGTTCACTATGCAAACAAAAACCTCACAAAGCCTTTCCATCCTGTATCTTGGTCAGCTTTTTTCTACAGCAGAATTTTAAGCCATGTAACATCTAAAGTATTCATTTTGTTAAACTCCTTGATATAGAAAAGCTTTAATTTAGCCTCTAGGAGGTCTGAGCTTGGAAGGGTAGTGCTGTCACGTTCACTCTGACACTAGATGCAAATCTACTAACTCTTATAACCATTCCATGCTTTATATTATTTACAAGTAATCTTAAAATGATACCTGCTGAACTGTGTCAGGTTTTTGAAGCTTACTGAATGATCAACAGCCATGGAGATCAAGTTTTAGTCACGGTAATTTGAATTCAACTGTTCTAGGTCAGAGATTTATGCTTGTTACTGAAATGCTTGTTCTTTTTTCTTCTCAAGTAGAATGCAGTCAAGGAGAATGGGGTTTAGCAAAATGGAAAGCTTAGGTACAGCTGACATATACAAAGATATATTCTACAGATATATGTTTTTAGATTACTCTATTAATGCTCTTCTTCATCATTCCATGAATGTTTTATCTATGATTCTTTGTTTTTATCCTTCTTCAGCATCTAAATGAAGCAACAACTCAGAAGATTTTGAGTTTTCATTTCCAGATTTCTATGTTAAAGTGGAGCTAAAGATAAGCTTAATAAATTGGGCTATCCAAATAACATCTAGAGTATTAGAGCTGCAAATGTAATTCTTACATAAGAACTAATAATTTCTATATATTACATGCATTTTTCATTTGAATAGTTTCCACAACATAAAATATAGCTTAATAAACTGAGACTAGTGCAAGTGTAGGCAATACTTTTTATTAATTCTTCCTGTGTGCACCAGTCCTGCATTGTGTCCTTTCCTGACCAACTACTGGATGGAGTCTGTAGAAGACTGACAAATGATGTTAAAGATTTTTTTTCCCAAAAATTTAGAATTGTTTATTCAGTAATGTCAGCCATGATCTCATTTGATCCCAGCTGCTTCCTCTGGAGATCAAAGGAACATAGTTCCTTTTCATCAGTTTATTTCATCCATATACTTTACTATGCAATGCAGCCCAACTTTATTGTGAGTTTAACATCTTAAAGATGTTTGCTAAATTTCCTGTTTTTAACAGCTCCATTTTCCTTCTATTTGCCATCAAAAATAGCAATTCTATTTAATGTATCTATTATAAACTGGTTCCCTGGAAGGACAGATGTCTCTGTATAGGGACAGAACAATTGGCCTCCTATGTAGATTAGTTCAAACCACATTTTGTACAGAAATGTTTGGTTACAAACATAAATACAGTAAAAAAAAATACAGTAAAAAAAAATACAGTAAAAAAAAAGTTTTATTTCTGACTTGTAAAATATTACATTAACAAAAACAATGTGGTAACTATCCTCTGTTTTCTATCATTAATCATGACTTGAAAAATACAAGTATTTCAGAAATGCAACTGAAAATTAAAATAAACAGGAGATGTACAATTTTCTCAATGCATTTAAGAAAGCAAATTGTGCTTTGAAAACATAGAAAATGCGCACCCTGCAATGTTATAAAAGAAAAGCCATTAAAATTGTCAATAATTTAGATTCAGTGTTACTTCATGGAAGTCAGCAAATTTTGAGATTGAGTATGTTGGAGGCAATAAGAGTTAAAACAACACATTTACTACTACAAACTATGAAAATTAATGGTGAGATGTCAAGGATCTGTAGAAGGTATTCACATGGCAATAAAGCAAGGATTGATTGATATTCTGAATCAGTTCCTCTTTCAGTTGAAAGTGAATACATCATTCATCAGATACTCAGACAATGTCTGCAGTTGTGCAATTTGATTTCTGACAGAATTTGTTCTGTGTACATGTAATATTTCAAATTAATAATCCAAAATTCTTTCAATTTTGATGACTCCTCCACAGAAGCTGTGAATTTTTACCCTAGTTACTGATCAGTGAGTGATCTTCCATGGTAATCAGCGTATTGCTTATCAGCTAATCATATTTTGTATTCTATACCAGGTAATTCAAACTGCTAAGATTTCACTTAAGATGATCTGCTTATCACTGTCAATTTAAGGAAAATCCAGTAAAACAAATCAAACAATTAAACCAAACAAATGGGATGAGTTCAGTGTAGTTTTCCAACACTGTTGAAAAACTTAGGTCACATTGATGTGACAACATGTGAATAGTAAATGTACCACATTATTTCTAAAATCTTAAATATGCTTTACTGAGTTATAGAGTATGTTTAGCAGAAATTATCAGCCCTCTTAAAACTCCTGAGGTTCTGCCAAACATAGATCAGAGACAAACAACTTTGCTTTTGTATTGTGACACAGAGTTAGAGAAGGTACCGCATGAGGCTTATCTTCAAGAAACTTCAGCACTGTAGAATGATAAAATCATTAAGGCTGGAAAGACCACTAAGATCATTTAGTTCAACCATCAACTCATGCTCACGATCATTTTAAACCATGTCCACCAGTGCCACATTTACCCTTTCCTTGAACACCTCCAGGGATGGTGACTCCACTACCACCCTGGGCAGCCAGTTTCAGCACATCACCACTTTCTGAGAAGAAATTTGAACTGTCTAAACACTGAGTATGCATTTTTAAGCACTAAATAGAGGCAAAATAATAAAACCTGTTGTATTTTCATAGTGTATGCCACCTAATGTGTAACAATGATCTTAAAGGGATGCTTTCTAGTCAGTTTGCTTAGTAGGGGGTACATCCTATAAAAATAACTTCATCTGAAATGTGTACTGGTTTCAACTATATGCAGCTGTGCTGAGCTTCTCAGGACTGTGGATTTTGCTATCAGTAGGGATAACTCCTCCTTCAAAATACACCGTACATAAAACTTGCATTAAGATTTAAAAAAAAAAAAAGAGAGAGAGAAAACACAGCTGTGTCCTATCTCTCTCTGTAAGTTTGTCTTCACTCTAGTAAGAAAGGAGGAGGAGATACAATTATAAAGAAATCATTTTAAATATTTAATTGCACTTTTACTTTCTGTGAATAAATTATGACTTTGTATTTATCAAACTAAATTTCTATAATGACCAATACAAAGATGTGACCTAGTCCAAAAAAGTTTAAAAATGTACAATGGCATTAAGGGAAGGTTATAAATCTACAGATGGTGAAAGTATTATGCTGAAATGTCTCTGAACTTCTTAGACAGATCCTCAATATTTAAGCTAGAGAGCATTTAATAGCTAGTTATGTTTTGAGTCACGTCATTAAGATATCAGCAGGTAATTTCTACTGTGAGTAGAGAAGTATCTTGATATAACAATTACTTGTTAAGTGAGAGTTAAGACAAGGGGAAGATGGCTGGAATGATGATGTGAGAATACACTAGGATACATGAGGAACTCATGTATGAATGTTGATGGCTTGGTTCATTTTATTTCTCAGTTTGGGCACTTGCTGTCCCATTCACTTCTTACAGTTCAGTGTTTATCAAAATACTTCCTAGAGAATGTGAGGAAAATGCTGTGTGTAAGGCCTGAATGTATAAATTATATGTTAGAAAGCTTTAGGGCATTTAGCAGCTATTTGCAGAGGCACAACTCTCCAAGGCTTAAGAGACCTCTCTGAGGTGACTGTAATTAGCTGCTCAGAGGAGACTAGGGTATAATTTCATACGAAGAGAGTCTCACAAAAGTTTTCCCATCACTGTATGTCCAGGTAACAGCTTGATTTCAAATCTGGTTTGGATAATAAGTTAAAAAGAGATTGCACACTTGTTCCTGGGAAACATTTATTTCTACACCAATGCCAACTTGCAGTTTGACAGAGCAGTAGAGTGAAAAAGCTTTCCTAGTGGCTGCCTTCTCTGTCTGTGCCTCTCCTGATATGAAATCAGTTCTGAGAATAATATATTCATAAACAAAGAAATAAATAAACTAACTTTTGCCTTAGATAAGTCACAGCTTTTTGTATAGAGCGGTTAAATGCTTTAAATATGGAGGGGATTATGTTTTATTTTTATTAAGCATATAGTTTGGAACACCACTCAAGAACTAACATTAAAATAGAAGTGTTCTATCAATTAATTGCATCTTACTCTCCTTTGAAAAATACACCTCTCTTAAAGATTCATGTAAAATAAGGAAGTAGCAGTCAGATTCCTTCTGAGAGTTTAATTGCAAATATTATCCACAGCCAACTGGTTTCATAAATTGCATATCCAGTATGGCTCTTTGAAAGGCATCATTTAAAATACACCATTAGCCAGCTCTTTGGGATTTCATTAATACTGCTCAAATATTATTTGGGTTGTTGTCTTTGCCAACCAGATGAATTTTGGAAGCAAACTAACATGACAGATAATAACAGCAGGTGGTGATATATTATGTAGAAATAGCTGCTATGGCTGGAGTATGTCACATTGCCAGCGCTCAGAATATTGACAAATTCTGACCCTTTTCTGTATCTGGTAACAGTACAGTTGCATCAGTCCAGATAACTGCTTTCCTTCACCTAACCAAGAGAGATGTGTTCTAGCCATCTAGCTATATAAGGCTTGCTGATATGTCTGCCACATGCTCATAAAATCTGTGTCATTCAATACCTCACTCCTCATTCTTCATCTTTTTTTACGCTCCTGGCTCCAGTCTCCCTCTGAGAGTTGTCCATATCCTCCTTGTGTCCAAAATAGGCATCATCTATCTTCCTGCTTAGGAAAACAAGAAAAAGAAAATGTAGCTAGAAGTAAAGATTGGGTGCCAAGAACATCCTCAGAGCACTGAACTGCCAGGGAAGAGACGAGGCAATTACAAGTGCAGTAGAGCAGAACACCTTTAGTGAAATGCCTGCAAAATGAATTTTCATCATCCTGAATACTCCCACACCCTAAGCATGTATATTTGTTTCCAAGATCACAGGTGTAACAGTCTCTTTTTCTAAGATTATTCATTATTCCCCAGTTTCCAAGAAGTATCCTTTTTTTCTTCAGTATCTACATGTCCTTACATTCCCAAAATGTATCATATCTCATAGCCCAGAGTCCAGTAGTTTTAATTAGTTTTTTTTTGTTCCTTTGTTTGTTATTATCGTGAGTGACTCAAGAGAATGAAGGCAGGGAGTGTGAGACTCAAGGTTACAGAACAGTTCACCAGCACTACTTAAGTTCCCCTTATTTACTGCTGAGTAAACACTGCCTCAGGAAAACTTTCTAAAACTACTGTTATTTCTTTCCTAAAAGTCAGGGGGGTAGGAACTTGGTGATCCTTGGGGTCCCTTCCAACCCAAGCCGTTATATGATTCTATTTGTCATAGAAGTAATTTGTATATATTAAAGTAGACTGGGATTTTTTTTAATCTTACTTGTTTTAGATAATAGAGGTGCTGCAAAATAGAGATGCTAAATGAAGTCTCCCAGCTGACAAACTTTCTCTTACAAGCAGGTGACAAAAGTTTCTGAAAATGAGACATAAGGAATTAATTCAAGAAAATATAGCTATACTGGGAACAGAGTTGGAAAAAAATGACCAATACATGAATAATTTATATCTGCTTTATAAAGAGAAAAGAAGCAGCAAACTACTTAATTATTCCAAAGGGAAAGGAGACACATTAATTGGACTTGGCACAGTTAAAAATGTAAACATTTCATGATGCAGCACTTCTGATGCATTCAGTTTTCTTATTTTAAACAGCTGTAGTCAAAACTCCATTCCTGATAGCTTTTTAAACTAGAATCACGGGCACCTGAGGAGGGAGAGGAGCTTTATTCTGTAAGCTCTCTGTTAAGCAGGGTGGGGCATTTTGTTAGGGCTTGTTCCTTGCTGCTAGTGTTTAATGTAGTACTGGGCAAGTGTAGTAGGGCTGT
This sequence comes from Odontophorus gujanensis, assembly GCA_013399175.1. Lineage (NCBI taxonomy): Eukaryota > Metazoa > Chordata > Aves > Galliformes > Odontophoridae > Odontophorus > Odontophorus gujanensis. The sequence continues at coordinate 213,135 of VXAB01007535.1, read as the reverse complement.
TTCCTGTTGCAGGAGAACTATGGCAGAGTGTTCAGAGAGCACCCAGCAAGAAGCAGTTACTGTGGCCCTGATGAAGCTAAGGTAACTTGTGGGACATACTTAGCAAATCTGTGTTATTTAGAAACTTGGTACTCCTAAGCTGAAGAGGCTTGGGATCTAGGTCTTGCATGCTAATGTAGTTGTTATACTGTTTTCTGTTTATCCTGTTTACTTTCATTGGTGTTTCCCATCGCTTTGATCTTTTCCAACACTCCCTTCCTCAGTGTTGCAGTAATAACAGTCTGCCTATGGCACTCTGTGGCTGTAAAGTTTACCTGTGGCATGCTTTGTCTGGTGTATTGGTGTGAAGGGGTCTTAAGCTATCCTGTATAACTACTGATGTATTCTGGAATTAGCATTCTGCCTGAATGAAGCTGTTAATATTAAAACAGTGGTTACTATATTCTCTAATGAAGAACAAGTTGTCTGCTCTTATTGCTCTAGTTTGTAGTGAAAATATTTAGGGGAAATAAAGAGTTACTCTGCATCTGGTCTTGCTGAGACAACTATTGTTTTTTTTTCTACAAGATTTCAATTACTGAAACTTACTGCTGTTAATAAAACTTACTCATTACTTTAGAGACAGTGGCTGTAAGCTTTTAATCTTCTTTCTGGTCATCTATTAAGAGGTTTTTTTTTGTTTTGTTTTGTTTTTTTAACTACTCTCAGTTCTCTCTCTTTTCGGTTAGAAATGTAACATTGGTTAAACATCAAAGTTTAGATATACTCTTTTCTCTCTGAGGAGTTTGCCAAAATCTTGTGTGGGAGTTCTACAGACTTTGGAGGATTATTTTTCTTCAGTTCTATCAGGGCATCTCATAGCCAAAGGGGAAAATGCTGAAATGTAGGAACCAGATCCACATATCTCTTTGGAAGAATGCTCTTTGGAGGAATACCAGTTGCAGCATTGTAGACTTCCTTGCAAGCACTGATGGGTGTACAAACTTCATTAACTCGGATCTTAAGTCCTACTATCGGTGTCTGCACTGATTCTCTGGGAATGTATTGTTCATTCAAGAACCATCACAGAAGTTTGCAGCGCTTGTGATTTTGAAATGTATGTTGGTCTTTCTGGATATATCAGGACAATCAGGGCCAGAGATGCAAGGAAGTGTGCTATTTCTCTAGACAAAGGTAATGGAAATTCTATAAGTATAGCCTCTTAGAGACTTTGAAGCCCATTAGGTGCCTTATTCTGTGACTCTGGGGCCCTCATAGGTTTCATGTTTTATAGTTTTTAGTGGAACAAAAATTGCAACTTCTGCAGTTTCTTTCTTCATTTATCTTGATGCGAACAGGTTTATTTTATGTTGGAGCAAGTCAATGGATACAAGATAAAGAATGGAGCTTATTATTTTATCTCTACTGCTGTTCATGCTAGCTTAGCTCTCACCCTTGGCTGTGCCTGGGGAGCTGTGTGATGTGTAATCTGCTGCCTCTTTACCCAAGCACTGCTTGGGTTCAGCATGCAGCAGTCTGAATGAGCCTGTCTGAAGCACTGGGCACATCCTTCTCCTAGAGTCAAAGGAAGAGGTAGCAGGTACAACAGGAGCAGCCTTTATCTTTGCGTGTTGGATGTGATCCTGGTCCTTGGAAGCTTCAGCTGTTCAGTAACTTCATTCAGTCACGTAACACTTCTATCTCTTCAGTCTTCAGATTGTGACACAAAATCAATGAGAGGATTGATTGCTAGTGCTGTTAGAAGTTACTTTTGTTTGTTTCTCCTCTCAGGAAGAAGGAGAGGTGTCAGTGAGAATTCTTATTGGTTTAATGGACTGCTGAAAAGTTTTCAATGTGATGCTAAAATTGCTTTTTTTTTTTTCATGTTGATAGGAAAAAATAGTTCTCAGAAGCACACTGTTATACATGCCTGCCTCTTGAATTTTCACTTGTGACCTTTCTCAGAAGCTGACTTCAGCTATGAATATGGAAAAGAGAAAGCCGAGGAAGCTTAAAAAACAAAGGAATGTTCATGTATCTCCTCAAATTTTAGCTTTCTTGTCTACTTTTAACAGTTACTATTGCATTAAATCACAGAAAGGAAAAAAGAGTGCGAAATTGTTAGGTACTTGGCATAATTTCTGCAGCAGTCGAATACTTCATTTCTGTAGTATGCAATGAGGAAAAATCAAAGCTTTAGAACTTTTCTGAAAACAGAGAGGAACAAAATAAAAATGTGGACTATTTATTATCCGTATTAGAACCTAATGTTAATGTATGCTAAGTAAGTGACGGGAAGTTTCAACAAAAATTAGCTATTATTGTTCTCCATTATACAATTCCAATTCTATTTTTGATAGAAATGGATTACTTTTGTGAGGTTAAGCTTAAATTACCTTTGCTTTTAAAAAGGTGTGCGTTTTGGTAAGGAAAATACCCCCCAGTCCATTTTTGCAACAGTGGGAAAATAAATCCACACAAGCAAACATAAACACCAGCTACAATGTCTACCAGGTGTTTTTCTTTTAAATTTAGACAAATATATTTGTCAGTGGTTAAGCTATTTACGCTGCTGTAGTCAGCAGAAAGAACTAGGATGTGACTCATGACCTGCTTCAGATGTCTACACTAGGACAATGTGATCAGTGTCCTGCCTTCCTCAGACTGAATTGAGTATAAAGAGTTGTTTGAGTATAAAGAAAATCTTGGGTCATTAGCTCAGATATTTATAATATATCAGATTAATCCCATACTATCACTAGATTTCTGAAATTGTAGATCCAATACAAAGAGATACCAAGCTTGAGAACAGGGCCCACAAGAACCTAATGAGGTTCAACAAGGTGAAGCCCAGAGCTGGTTGCGTTTGGGGCATTACAGTCCCAGGTATTTCTACTGGAAGAAGAAACATAAAGATGCCCTGCGGAGAAGGATTTTTGGGTTCTAATGGCTGAAAAGCTGGACGTGAGTGAGCAGTGTATTCTTGCAGCATGGGAGACCGGGAGTATCCTGGGCTGCTTCAACAGTGGTGTGGCAGCAGGGTGAGGAAGGTGATTGTTCCACTTTACTCTGACCTCATGAGGCCCCTGTGTCTGGGTCTGGGCTCTTCAGCACAGGAAAGATGTGGAGTGTTGTAGAGGGTTGAGTGGATGGCCACAGAGATACTCAGGGGGCTGGTGCATCTCTCCTATGAAGAAGAGTTGAGGGTGTTGGGCTTATACAGCCTGGAGAAGGCTCTGGGTAGTACTCATTGCAGCCTTTTTGTACTGAAAGGGGGAGCTTATAAACAGGAGGGTGGACCAGCTTTTTACAAAGCCTGATAGTGATAGCAAAAGGGGCAATGGTTTCAAACTAAAAGAGGGGAGATTCAGATTAGTTATCAGGAAGTTTTTCACTTGTAGGTGACGCATTGGCGCTGCTGCCTAGAGTGCTGTGGGTGCTCCAACCCTGGAAGTACTCAAGGTCGGGTTGGCTGGGGCACTGGGCAGCCTGAGCTGCTGGGGGCAGTCCTGCCCATGGCAAGGGGCTGGGACTGGGTGTACAACTCAAGTAATCCTATATATTATCAATTTTTGGTGCTTTTATTTTAGTTTATGAATAGGAAAGATTAAAACCAATCTTAGTTTACTGCAGTTTTGTATAATTTATAAGGTTTTGAAGGTTTTTCAGAGGAAAAAAATAACAATCCTTTACAATCTTTCTGTATTATCGTTGGGTTCTATGTTGGTGTGTCTTCTAAACTGAGCAGTAATATTTTCCTAATGTGGGGAGAAATGAGGGGGCATTGGCTCATACTGTATTTATGTGCTACAGAAAATTCAGCATTAAATTAATGTACTGAAACATCATGATTTGAAGTTGTAAGGTAATAAATCTGCGGCAGTAAATCAGTACACACATTTCTGTATATCTGATTTAAAAATATGGATTTTATTAAGACAGGGAATCACCTAATAAATGTTCTCTTGCTAGTGTGAGATACTGGTACTAAACCAGAGAATTTGATAACTGTTCTGTGAATCTGCTTTGGTACCAATAGGGATACATTTAACAGGTGTGATTTCATAACAAAAATGAAAAGTACAGTTACATATTTACTAGTTTTACTCTTCCTGCCTTTGACATCACATATGTTGGTGACTCTGTTGTAGGTGGTTGTCAATTCAGAATAATGCAAACTGTCTCTAAATCTTTGAAATCCTGTGATATACTTACAGTAATGATCAGGACTAAATAGTACATTGTATACACATAACCTTCAGCTTATTTTAATAAAAGTTACAAGTGGATTTGATCTGGAAATCTAAGTTGTTTTTTTTCTTCCCTCCACTATTTAATTGAAATTCCCTATAATAAATTGAGACCTATACATCCCTGCCTTTATAATCTATGTTTTAAATATGCCTGAAACAAAGGCTGCATGGAAATAGCATGGTAAAAGGCAGGTGGCAACCTTCCAATCTGGCATGAGATTGGGTTGTCCAGGGCTCCATCTGACCTGGTCTAGAACACCTTCAGGGTTGGAGCATCCACAGCCTGGGCAGCTCCATCCAGCACCTCTTCACTCCTTTTGTGAAGAACTGCCCCCTAACATCCAATCTAAATCTTCCCTCTTTGAACTTAAAACCATTTGCCCTTGTCCTATCACTGTCTACCTGAATAAAAAATTTGATTCCTCTCCTTTTTTAATCCCCTTTTGTGTGTTATGGGCACCTACTGGTGCAGATGGGGTTGTGTCATTTGTTCTCTGAGGGCTCAAATGCCCTCCTGATGATAGGGGGTGAGCTACTTGCTCTGCCATTTAATATGAGTATCACTCAGAAACCTGTGAACCTAGAGTTGCTAGAGAAATAGAGTGCAAGCTGTCTTCCATGTCAGCTGCAGCTTCTTGTGAGATAATGAGATGTAGAGGACATTAAAAGACTGACCAATAAACTTATATCTAAAAGTCTTCCTTAAGTTCTAGATCACTAATTAATTGGCCATACTGAAGTTTGCATTTGCCTAGTAATTATTTTCTGCTTTTGTCTTTTTCCTGTGCAGTAATCTTTTCTTTATTTCTCTGCACTTTGCATGGCTGTAGAAAAGTTACTTTCTTTCTTACATTAAAAGATAGCAAAATCTCATTGATTCCTTTTGTTCTTGGAGGCTTCTGAAGATATTAATGATTTTTTTCAAGACCCTGAACTTCCATGTACTATAAATTCTAATCAATTTTTTTTACTTTATGTCATTGTATTTAATCTCTTTACAGCTGAAATTGTTCCACTTTGTAATGGGTACTGCTAATGTCAGTCTTCAGTTGTGCCAGTGCATGCGTAGCTCTGATCTATGTTCATGATTGGCTGATCATGTTTTTTTATCCTATAAGCGATATACCTTTTCCGCTTTTAATTGCATGTAAAACCATTTGGCTATTTTTACCTTGAATTTAATCTCTGGATGGGATAGCTGGCAGATCATGATAGATTAGCTTTTCATTTGATAGTATTGCATTTTAGTAGACTGAAGAACTAAAAATGACGACTCTAATTCTCTATAGAAAAGTAACCATATAAGAAAGGAAAGTGAGATGAAACCTAGATGGAACAGTGATGGATACCTGGAAATCTATCCAGAAGTGTTATAGCTTTGTAATAAGATAAAGGGAAACAATGCATTGTTCTGTTTCTCCAACTTACATCTAAAAAGAAATATGATCGGCCATAAAAAGACTTCTGTTGTCTTCTCACTCAGAACAAAATCTGAGAATAGATGAAATCTGAGGAGCTCTAAGTATTTCCTATGTTATATAAAATACTTTTTTTCTAGGCCTGGTTTTGTAGAGAAACAAAGCTCTTATATTCACAGTGCCAGCTAACTTTAGTGCCAAAACATCTAGTGTTTTTCATTACCTTAACACTTCTTTTTTGAATCTAGCTACTACTGCAACAGTACAGTTAGGTCCTGGATGGCATCGGCTAGTCTTGTGTGAAAGTCTTGGGTGCTCATGGTGTAAAAATGGCATTAAATGGGAAAATCAAGGCAACTGAATCCATTGCTGTCTTTCCACCTGTCAGTTCTTGCCTAATACCATTGGGCCCTATTCTTTTCCATTGGTGTGAGAGAGTGATGAAAGCCTTATAGGTAACACAGTTTCCGTGACTCCTGTGAAAACTGACATCTTGGTAGAAGATTGCATGCAAATAGAGAGCCAGGACTGTTCCCTTACCAAGAGGAAAATAATCACACCTTGAGGGATAGCTTTGATCATTCAACTCAGGCTGACAGACAGCGGGGACAAAGGGAAGAATGGAGGGGGTGGTTGCAAGATTTTTGTAGCCAGAAGGGTATCAGTATGGCTCCAGAAATCCTACTGAACTCAAGGACTTTGTTTTGCCTGAAAATGAATAGGGCAGTTCTTAAAGAAACCTTCTTTAAGAAACATGATTATAATTGATTTAGTTTCTTTTGCTTCACAGGTTGTATGAGAGGGTAAATGCAGAATGTGTCCAAATGTAATCTGAAATTGCAGCCTGATCGCGAATGTGAATAACCTCACACATTCTTTTTCATATGCTTTCTTTATACGTAGTGCTCATTTGCTTTTATTTCATTATTTTTCTCTAGTGTCTTTTAATGTTCTCTATTGCTTTCCTGAACAAAATACCTAACTCTGCTTGATGTAACTTACTCAGTACTATGAGGTACTAAAGCATTACTTTTGAGCTATGGACCATTTGTCTTGGATTTTTTTTTCTGCCTTATAATTTGAATTTGTTATTTGCAGTTTCAGTTTCCATTAAGCATCTGCCTATGATCTGTTCTTCCAATGAAGTCCTTTAAATTTTCGGGTAGCATACAAATATCCTTTTTACCCTTCATGTTCAAAACATTTTCAATGTTCTCAGAATTAAACTCAGTATCTTCCAATTGTTAAGAGATTGTATAGTGGAAAAGTCTGCGCATTTTCAAATATTTCTATGTGAATTTGAAATATCTTATTACTGTGCCTTTATTACAGGCGAAGATATCTATTCAACGTTATTGAATTGAAAGAATTTAATATTTATCCTGGAACCCATTTTAATCACAAATTCTAAACCTCAAGCCCATTGCAAAGCAAGATAAAGTATTGATCTGAAGAGCTTGTTTGTAAATAGCTACTGGAAAATTCATCAGTAAGACTGTTTGATCCTTTTTTCACTGGAACTTGACCTTGCATTGTGTTTCACTGGCAGTTGTCAAAACAGAAAATTAATCTTAGGGGCTTGCAAACTTCCTGTAGATTTTAAATTCCTGAATGACCCTCTTTAAGTCTGTTGTAGGAACTATAAAGCTTTTCACTGGATTTAAGGGGAGTTGAGCAACACTCAAAATCATGAAATATTCATTCCTTAAAAAGTTTCTCTAGCAATGTATGCATTCTGTGTCTTAGAAATGGTGGAAAATAATGCAGAAATAAAACAGATCTAACTTCTTGATGACAGTTTAATTGGAAAAGTCAGTATTAAGGGGTCAACATCCAACTAAGGTATCTTGCATCGTTTGCTTGAAAGGTTACCTGACTATTAGTGGGTAAGCTAGTTTGGCCTGCATTTCTTAATACTTTGGGTTTTCAAAATATCATTTACAATCTGAAACAAGAAGTTAAAGTTACCATGTTCTCTAGCATCTCCTCCTAGAAAAAAGTTCATAGTACTGAAGCAGTAGCTGTCAGTCAGCTAGCAGTTTGCTGCTAGTGGAGCCGTTGTTCGGATGCAGAATGTAATGCAGGGGCATTTCTCCTGTTATTACACAGTTTTGACAGAAATAAACTACAAATTGTTGTCCCTCTGGTGCTTCTGCTTATTGTAAACTGGGCTCTCACTGTTCTACAGGATCTTTCCTATAATTGCTTACATAAATTGTGGCTCATCTGTCATATATGCTTTGTTTCTGTATTCAATAATACAAATTCATCTAATTTTTTTCCAAAAAAAATGAAAAGGAGGCTAACTTGTAAATGCTTTAGTTAAAGACGATGTTTCTTTCACTGTACAGATATATCATTTTAAATGTAATTTTTGTCAATATTTCATGTGAATGCTTTTGATCTAAAAAGTACTATCTGTACGGAAATGAAGTTGGGTTTTTTGACTTTGAAAACGCTCATTACAGCAAGTTACAGATTCAGTGCTAATGCTGCTCAAACTAGAAGGCTATGCTTGATGACGAGCCTGTGAACCAATGATGCTATCACTACCAGTGTTAAATTTGCAAAGAAAAATGAACATCTTTATTTTTGTATATGGCAGGGTTTAGTTTTCATGTGTGATTTCCCTTCCTTCAGGTTTTTGTGCTGGTGAGTCAATTCTCTTGCTCTCTGAAGTTGTTAGCTCTATCAACTTCAAGTGATGTTTGGTAAATTAATCTTGTAAGTTGAAGTTTAATATAAGCTTTTATTCACCTTCCCTTATTACAGAAGAAATTTTCAACTTTATAAATAGAAAGTAAGATGTTCCCTTATGCCACTCTCCCTACGTGTATGCCTTGCAAATAATTGTATTACTCTATGGGTTTTACTAAGGAGATCATTTGCTAGCAATTCTACGTTATAATGCTGGCAGATATATCATTGTCTATCAGCGACTTCAAAAGGATGCATTAATATGACTGAACAAACTTTGGAAGTAATTATTAGAAATAGGTTATGTTGAGGTTCCCAATTCTCTTGATTTTACTGAAATTATTTTTTACTCTTAAGAAAATTTCTAATTAGACTTTTCATTGTCAAGTTACAAGGACCCACCTTTGCATAAAGAAGAATTTATCTCAAAAAAACTAGAACAGGATTTTCTCTTAAAACATCTTAATTTTTTTTTTTAGGATGCTTTAAGAAATGTTCTCTTTCACAAATAGGTCAAAGAGGACAAAAATGAAAAGGAAGGTAGAAACAGCAGTGTTATAGTTTTGATTTATCAATGAAGCTTAAGTTTGAAAAGTTCTTCTTTAATTTTTTCTCCTCAAATCAGTGGAATGTTCCTCAGATGCATAGATAGCATTTTTCTCTCTTACTTAGTGAGCAAATATTACACGTGTATTTAACCTTTGGCCTCAGCTTCTAACTGCTGTAATCAACATTTTGCCAAGTTGGGACATCGGTACTAAAAATCAGCATAAGTATCCTGATCACTGTGAGGTTTAAAATGTAAAGGTTTAAAAGAAAAATAAACATGTTTTCAATCAATACTTGAATCTTTTCAACTAGTTCAATTTTGTCATCTTTCATGGAAGAAGCTATTTATAAAATTTGTGAATATATATGTATTTTTAAAGAAGATATACAGAATCAAGTGTGAATTTCAAGGAAAAGACACACTAAGAACTGTCAGTTATGATAAATCTTAAAGTTGGCAAAGGAATAAATATTAATATTTTATTTTACTTATCCCAAGAAGCTAATATATTAAAATATTTTCAGTGTCTACCTCTATGCCTTTGGTATTCTTTCTTCTCTGATAGAATTGTGGGTTAAACATAGTATAACAGCAGTGCCAGTGCCTCACCACTCTCACAGTGAAATTTTCCCCCCAGTATCTATTCTAATTCTCCTGTCTTAGTTTAAAACCGTTCCTGCTTGTCCTATCACTATCAGACAGTATAAAAATTTAGTCCCCCTCTTTTTTTTTCCAGTCTCTCTGTAAATACTGAAAGGCTGAAATAAGGTCTACCCAGAGCCTTCTCTTCTTCAGACTCAACAAGCCCAGCATCTTCAGCTTGTCTTCACAGGAGAGGTGCTCCAGCCCTCTGATTATTCTTGCAGCCCTCTTCTGAACCAGTTCCAGAAGTTCCACATCTTTCTTTAACTGGGGTTCCTAAAACCACTGTGCTTTTATATAAACAAACAAACAAAAAGTAATAGAGAACCTGTGATGAAACAAAACTTTCAGTTTATAACCTGTTATAAAGGAAGTTACATGTCTGAATAATAGTTTCATTGTTTCATTTTCATATGTAAAACTAGCTTTAAAATACACAATTGTGTCCTCAAAATAATCCTGAATACTGAATTGTGAAGTGCCTTGTGCCAAAGGCCTCTAAGCATTTCTGACAGCAGTGTGTAGAGCAGCTGTTAGACCACTACATCTGAGAAGCAAGTTTTCTAACACAGTTTTCATATATTGCACATGCTCAAGTATGAAGTTTAGGATTACAAAATGTTTTTTCACAAAGGCAAGCTCAGCCGATAGGGGAAGGATGAGAAGTACAATTCACATTTTCCTTTTTGGGTAACTTCATGATTGTAATGGCATGAATATGCTTCCTTACCTCATGAGAAAGTGTTTGTAGTTCTCAATTGTGTGCAATCATTATGCATTAACTTGTCTTGATCTTTAAGAAGGACCAAAGGGGAAAAAATGTGTTAAACAGAAAATATGGTCAGCTTGGCAGAGGGCAGGTGCTGAATCTCTGTTCCCTTCCTTCCATGTGAAAGTGATTGGTGTGGTGTGGGCTCAGCTCAGCTGCTGTAGCTTGGCCTACATCTGTTCACTCTGAAAGCAGCAGGAGCTGGTTCACTTTAGCCACAGGCTGCTCAGTTCTATGAAGTGAGAGTTCATGAAAGCATTTGGAAATCAGAAAGGGAATAAATTAGTTGGTGTAGAACTCATTTTAGCATTAACAGTGCAAGAGAAAATACTGTCAAAGAAACCAGTGTAAGATGAGTAGATGTGGAAACATATATGCATTTTAATCTCTATCCTCTTCTTTATTTTTTACTTTCCTTGATACTGCATAAAATTGGCTGTATGAAGCTAGACTAAAAATACACCCAGCCAAGTATTCTCTTTGTCATAAGAAATAGTAACAGATGCTTAGCAAAGAGATAGAGAACTGAACAAGTACATAATGCATTTTCCTCTTCAACAGCCTTCGGGACTCTGAATGTTATCTTGCTTTCCAAGTTGTTTCTACCTAGCTCACTAACATTTTCATGAGGTTACATGTCAAAAACAGATGTTGACTGGTAAGTTGCTTAACTTTCTGGACTTCATTTTTACTTCTGTAGACAGTGTCTACAACCCTTTTCTAATGCCCTGAATTTCCTCATTGCAGCGTAGGGATGAGCTTTGGGCCCCAACCTGGGCTGATAAAATGGAAGGGCAAAGTAGAGGTGGGTTCTGCAGAACTAGGTGAAAGATGAGCTACTGGAAAAAGAAGCTGTGGGCCTGCAGGAAGGTCACAGGGAAGAAGAGATAAAAGTCCCTGTATTATGTGGAATGTTCTGCAAATTGTCAGTGTCCCAGTTAAAAATAGGTTGGGTTAGTGATTTAACTACAGTTTAAGTAAAGATGAAGACTTACGAATACTTCAGATAAGCAGTTGGTCAAATAGTAGGATTACTTTATTAAGAGAAAGAGTTTAATCTCAAAGTAATATGATACTGATTTATCATTCTGTATTAGTGTGCTAAAACCAATAATCTCTCATATTTCCCATTCTATTCCATTTGGATTCTTTCCCTGACATTTCCTTTTTTGTTTTTTTTTGTTTTTATCTTTAGATCAAAGAAAGGACTGAATGTACCTTGGCTTGCTTGTCTTCTCAGTTGACTTCTTTTGCCTTTTGACCAAAATAGATAAATTTTCTACTGTCAAACATCTTCTAATTATAGTGCTTACTCTGGGCTGTAACCTTCTTTAAGTTCCATTAAACATCCTGGTTTTTAAGTCTCAATCTAAAATAGACTTTCCAAAGCTAGACTAGTTTTTTGCAGCTGTTTTCTGCTTGCTTTCCAATTTCTCAAGTTCCATTTTAAAGCATCAGCAGAAATGGGATGTGTGTTCTTGCCAAAGAAGGGCTCATTAGTGCTTCAGAGAGTAATCGGAGTTTTTCTTCTCTCTAGTCTTCCCAATTTACAGTATAAATATGTAATGAATAGCGTAATAGGACGAGCCTATGGTGTGGCTGCAGATACTACTATAGAGAAATACTAATGAAATTACAAGGAAAACTTGGTGTATCTTTCATGATAAAATCCTCTAAGTCTTCATGAAAAGCAATTGAAAAAGTCTTTAGCTTTAGAACTTGATGCATCTATGTTTAGGCTACTTTTCCTTAAATGAAAATGCCACCCTGTGCTTAAGAAAAGGCAAATCACTTTTATAATTCGGAGCCTTTAAAAAGGCTTCCTGTGTTGTTTCTCTGTGTGGCAGATAATAAAAATTCTCTCAGGATGTCAGACATCCGGATCAGGTGCCTCTGTGACGGTGCATCATTCAGAATTTAGATTTCTATTTTTTTATATTGTATATCATTGATGAAATGTTGAATTAATTATGGAGGGAATGTTTTTAATAGGAAGATCAGTGAGCAGTGAGTTTTGTCTGATGGAATTAAACTGCTTATTATCCAATCTTTACCTCAGGTTGTCCACCGAAGTGTCTGAAAAAATCTTACCCCTTTATTCCTCAGACAGCTGTGGACTAGTGGAATAAAGAATATTATACAAAGTCACAACTTAAAATATTTTTGTTCTTTAGCTGACCAATTCATTTCTATAACGTGTGGTAAGTTACAGCACTGTAGCTAATTTTTGGGTAGTGAACTGCTCTTGTTGAGATGCTATTCTGGAACAGTTTTCTCTGGAGACTTCAAAAATCCCAATATGCTTTAATCAAGAATGTCAGATGTAGTTTGCTGTCCAGAAGAAACAAATTTAGTATAATCTTGAATTAGATTATCCAAACACTTTTTTAGAGAGAGAAACACTTATTAATAAATCCATCCACCAAATATGCTGGGAATCATGGGAAGCAGCTGATAGTACCTGATTTTTGTACTCAAAGTTTTTAAAAACACCAGGTCTTTATATTTCCTATTAACAGTTACTTCACTCCAGAATTTTAGAGGAAAACTTATTTCTTCTGATACCTATACATACTTGTTTCATTTTTCATTGTGCTTTCTTGCATCTGTTGTTAGCTGTGTTGCCTTCAGTGGGAATTCTCCTGGTGATCCTATTTTGTTGTGTGATGTCTCTGGGATGCAGATGATTATAGAAAGGCCTAAGCATATATATAGAGAAGAAATTCCTCAAGTTCAAAAGCACTAACTTCAACAGATGAAAATTGTCTATCCATATTAAGGTTATGATACCTTTTCCACCTCAGCTATGTTATGGAATATCTAAAAGAATTTTCTTACCTGCACATATACGTGACATACTGTAGGGCTGCAAACATCAGCTGTTTAGCAAGGGAACAAGAAATAAATGACACTATATGTAACTAACATAAGGAAAGGAATTTAGTTATTCAGAATGTAATTTATAGATGTTCTAATTTTTTTTCAGTTAAGTTAGAAAGTATCCTATCTGTAGAAGCGAGATTATAGCAGATAAAATACAGGTGATAGACTGTTTACGTTACAGAAAGCATTTTTGAGATTATTTTTAATCAGATTTCATCAGAAAAAGTAATTTTGAATTCCTCCAGCTATGTTCATCTTAGGTTGCCTGACCAATCTGATCTTGAAGATTTTAAAACTTAGGTAAATTCTCTTCCTTGTGATTTATGCATGCTATTTTATTTTAATTTTAAATTAGCATTTTTCCCCAGAATTTTTTGGATAACCAAAGCATTTGTTTTCTTGGAGACCACTGAATTTCGGTTTCTTTCTGTCATTTGACTTCTTTCATAAGCTTCAATAATAATGTAGAAGTATTCTTTTAGGTGAGGTTAAGAGATCTAATAAATGTTTTTATATTAGTGTATAGGTATTAAATGCTTGATTCTTTTTTCCTTCATTATCTCTTAGACTAAGTTTTAATGGCAAAAATGTAAATTTTATGAAAAATAAACTCACTGATGATTGCTGAGCTGATCATACTGATTGTAAAATATTATTGCAATACTGATTTGTGTATTTTATAATTTTGTCCAAGTATTGGAAGTCTGAGAGGCCTTAATCACAAACAGATCGTATGATATCATTTCTATTAGAAGTGTACTTGTCACGCTTTTTATGAATTTTCTCACATAAATATAGCGTTAAAAATGAAACTGGTTCTTTGTGGCTATTCTCCCTGTTCTTGATGAATGTTCCAAAGACTGTTTTGGGGGGGAACAAGCAAGTGATTCTAAAATCAGTGAATGCTGTGTACATTATAGAAAGGTTTTGAATGACACTATTCTTTAGAGAGTCAGTGAGGACAATGAAGTAGTAATCTGATGCATTTGTGATCTCTGTCAGTAGGCAACTTCAATATTTAAGACCAGCTATTGCTTTTTCCAGACATTCTTAGCTATGTACTCTAGTCATAAGCAGTGAAGATCTTAATTGTTTGAAGCACAATTGTATGTAACTTGTAACTTAAGTGGCTGGGACAATTTTGTACCCAGAGGCAGATGGCCATAGCTATAATGGGAAAGAAAAGTAGTAAAGACACAGAATGAGTCCTAAGTTTGAAGTTCTCACTTTGTGTGACATTGCTGAAATATTAAAATATTTTAAAAGAAAAGAAATGAATAAGGCATTATTATTTTTTTTCTGTCAGTTTTGACAATTCATCTTCTACTAGATGTTAAACAGCAAGGCCTGGTGGGTGCAAAGAGGGTGGGAGTGAGCTGGGATATGCTGTCTAGTTTTATTAAATCTGAGAGACATTTGGGTGAGTTTCACAGTTGCCTTAGTACTTTCCCTACAAAAGATCTTGAAAATGAAAGACAAATGAGTCAAGCTTTGGACTGAATGATTATTCACCATTTTTCTTCCTCTAAACTAAATTGGCTGCTATTTATAGCAAAGGCAAATTCTGGTCAGGTGTTTCACCATGGATAAGGAAGAGAGAATCTGTGAGTACAACACTATTCTGTATGGATATCATTTGATTAGTCTGTCAGAGTGTGCTTCAATGAAATGGATGTCCTGACAGTTTAGCAGACTTCCTGGGCTCACTGCTGATTAAGGTGGGTACCCTGATAACAGAGGACACTGAAGGTGTAGTCAGTGAATGCATTCTTTGCTTCGGTCTATTCTGCTAAGACTGCCCCTCAGGAATCCCAGACCCTGGAGGTGAGAGAGAGTCTGGAGTAAAGAAGAATTCCCCTTGGCCAAGAAAGGTCTATTCAGAGCTTGTAAAGACAAACTCAGTGTACGCAAATCCATGGGCCCCTATGCAATGCACACATGAATGCTTAGGAAGCTGGCAGTGATGGCCAAGCCAATTTCTATGATTTTTAAAGGTCATGGAGAAAGAGAGAGGTGTCTGAGGACTAGAGGAAAGCCAGTGTCACTCCCAGATTCAAAAAGGGAAGAAGGAGGACCCAGGAAATTACAGGCCAGTCAGCTTCACCTCTGTCCATGAGACATGGGACCATTCTGCATGGAGAAGACAGAAGGGCTCTTATCAATGCTTATAAATACTTAATGGATGGAAGTCAAGTGCATGGGCCCAAGCTCTTTTAAGTGGTGCCCAGTGAACGAACAAGGAGCAGTGGGCAGAAACTAAAACATAGGAATTTCCACATGAACATGAGGACAAACTTCTTTGCTTGAGTTTGACAGAGGACTGGAACAGTCTCCTTCTCCAGAGATATTTAAAACCCATCTGGATGCTTTTCTGTGTAACCTACTGTAGGAACCTGCTTTAGCAGGAGATTGGATTAGATGATCTCCAGAGATCCCTTCCAATTCCTACGATTCTGTGAAGCATAACAGACTGCCACCAGATGGAATATTGATTCTGAATTTCATATATTCTCACATGCTTTAGTAACAAAAGACACAAGTCATACCTCTGAGATGCTAGAGTGAAAATAAGACGACAATTTGAATTGCTTATTTCTAGAAATGCTAGGCTAGGTGAGCAATGTAGGGGTCTGGAAACTGAAGCTAGTCAGATGCAATATTGTCTTATATTTGAATTATTTTTTATATCTAGTCTATTCAAATTGTGGTTAGTTTTGAGTAGAAAAGGATGGATAAGAAATTTTTTTTATCCCTATATAGACTATAATACAGAACAAACCACTTTATTGGTGTTGTGCTTTATCTCCAGTAGGGAGAAGACAAAGGTCATCGCACTGAACATTTTCACTTCCTCCTTCTTCACCCCAGCTTTTATTACTGAGTATGAGGCCATACGGAATGGGATAACCACTTGGCCAGTCTGAATCAGTTTTCTTGGCTGTGCCCCTCTGTATGGGAACTGTTGAATCATGGCCTGAACCACTGATCGATCACCTGAGGTGAGCACTGAGTCAGCTGCAGGAGCACAGGTGAAGGCAATGTACCTGTGTGATCAGAAGAGGTGGAGTCTCGCTCCACCTCTCCCAGACCCCATTTAAGGGCTGACCACCACTGGGGAAGGATCTGTTGTTGGAGATCCCTCCCCTGTGGAGTTATTGGCGAACCTCAACCATCTGCAAAAGGTGAGCCTCTCTTTATTTACTGGTTGTCTGTTTACCATTCAGGTAAGCCTAACAAAATATACCATCTTCCTCACTATTTTCTCTGAATACTACTCTTTTGGGTTATTCACCCTACACTCTCCCAGCTCCTTGGGTACCCCCAGCCCCTTGATGGCAGGGCACTGTAAGAAGTTGAAATATCCTTGACTCTGTGCAGCAGTTCTTTGCATCAGTTAAAACACTGGTGTGTTATCACCATTTTCATTAAAAATCCAACACGGTATCTTATGAGTTTCTTCAAAGAAAATTGATTATCCCCTTAAAAACATTACATTTTGTGAGAGCAGTTATGTAGATAAGGCTGTAGGGCTGTTCATATAATGAGTATGGGCAACTACAGAGCTTTGATAGCAAACTTTAACAGGAGGAATGGCCCCTCAACTGGCTGTCCTCAACAAAACTCTTATCAGATTCCTTGCCCTCCTTGGTCTACAGGTTGTAACAGGAACTGCAGAGGATGACGTGGCTTTTGGTCCATTAAACATTTGCAAAAAGAATGTGCAGGCTTGGCAAAATGTCTTTCTCATGTCTAATGTTGCCTGCCTATATTGATAGAGATATGTGCCAATCTGTTAAGCTGCAGCCTGGAGCATTGCTCTGCCTGCCCATCCCTGTCAATGTTAAAGAAGAACTGTAACGCTCAGCATCCGAAATGACAAATCTGTCAGAAGATTTACTTCTACTCGGAAGTGGAGCAGACATGGGGAAGAGACCATGGCAATGTGCAAAGTTTTTGGACTCTGCAGTTTGCAGCTCCCTGTGTCTGTGGGTCTGTTTTTCAAGATTTTCTTTTCTGCCCCACTGCTCCATGCCTCTGGGGGGCAAAATGGCGCATCAGAAGTACGTAAGAAGTCACGCAATAGAAACCAATAAAAGCTTTAAGTTTTCTCTTCTCAAGCGTTTCTGCCTAGGGAGTAAGTGCACAGATCCAAACTGAGTCATTGCTATATTGGACAGATTCCTTTTCAGTTTAGCAAGTAATTCAGCCAATTTAATGTGTGTCCTAACGAAAATTTCATGTGTTTTCATTAATGAACTTGTATGTATAGACTGCCAAAAATTCAACTTATATCTTTCTCTACTGTTCATGAGACTTCTTCTGCCAGAAATAATAGAAATTCTTCGTATGTGGAGTTCAGTCCTGTAGGTTTGTTATGATGGGATGCGTTAATACACATCTCATAGAGGAAGAAAAAAAGTTTTGAAAGGTAGCTTTGCATTTGCTCTTGCAGAAGCAGTTATGCTTTTTTTTTTTTCCTTAAGAGCGTTGAGTGAAATGAATTAAGTAATGGCAGAGGAACTGAAGAGAAAAATTGTCGTACCAGCATTCCAATTTGGATCAGCTCTTAATTATTCAAGCAGAACTTCAATACATCTGTATTATTTTATATAAATTTATATCCCTGATTTCCATTCCACCTCCTACAGGCTTTTTGCTTTTTGTGTTGTTGTTGTGGCTTTTGCTGCTTTTTTTGTTGTTGTGTTTTTTGGTGTTTTTTTGTTTGTTTGTTTCTGGCTTATAGCTGCCTTTGCTATCTCTTTTTATTGTTGCCAAACAACTCTCCTCAAGGCTGCAATAGTTTCGACTCTTAGATTTATGTATTACAGAATCTTTTACAATTTTTTACATGGAAGACAAATTTTATATATTAATCATCCTACATTGCTGATGTGTTCATAAGAACTCATAAACACTTCAGATTGATGGTTCAAATACCTGGGATGTCTCAGAAGAGGTTTTGATGTCTGCAAGGTTTTAAAATTGTTGTGACTTCTGTGTGGATTTATGGCAGTTGAGTGTTATCATGTTAAGATGGAGGTATCTGTTGTGAGAATATTATTGTCTTGTTTGCCTTGGCAACAGAGATTCAAATCTTTTTAAAATTAGAAAAGCTGATAGCTTAACATCATATTACCCAGTTTTCTACTCCATCTAATTTTGATTTTTAAAGCGCTGAGTGAGACTCAGTGCAATAATTAAAAAGACATTATTTGTAATTATGAAATTGATAAAACTAGTACAATAAGATTAGCTATATGAAATTAACCTTTCTTTTTATACAGACTTATTTTGTCTGTTTTACATCTTTTTATGTCCTGCAGAATGCTAGCTTAGGTGCAAAGATTAATAGCAGCAGAAGAAAAAATAAATGTGCAACACGGCTGTCTGCTACTACAGGAGCAGCTTTGTACTCTTCATTTCCCCATTGTGGAGTATGCTATTTCTTTCTCTTTTTCTGAGATTATGATACCTTAAGAAAGGATGGTATTGACAAAAACACATAAAGGTATCTAAATTTTAGGAATTTTAATATATAATGTCAAAATACATACAATAACCTCATATATGAATGCTATGTTATTATAGACTGTATGTATACATACACTGATGTAAATGGTTGTCAATCTCTAAACATTAAGGAATGCTTTATGTCCTGTGATAGGTGTCTACTATTACTTTTCCCTATCTACTCTAAAGCTCTCTCTCAAGCTTTGTCTCCTTGAACGTTAAGGTTTTTCAGCCCGAAAACTGTTGATTACTGCAACTGCTGTCCCTCAGACACACCAGCTGTGAGAGATAAATGATCATTGCATCTAAGGTTGAAATAACTTTCTGGTGACATATATTTTGCGTATTAAATATATCATGCTTATAAGATCATAGGGAAGAACGTAGATGCCATGCTAGTTCCCATGTTCATGTATGATGCTCATGATGTGCCATAAATCTGTTGTTGCAATACAGACTTCTAACTGTAAAGTTCTTGTGCAAAACCAACAAACCATAAGCCATGAAGATCATGAAGTTGCTTCTGCCTGTATATATAGCTACAAAAAAAAAACCAGGAGAAATAAAAACAGTGAATTAGCTTGTTTCAGTGGGGGCAGTACCATTTTGCACTAAATGTTGTTGAAATCTGCTAAGTCTAGACAGTATCACCACTTCTGTAGTAGAAGATTTTCAAGCGATGAATAAGAAACAATGCACTAAGTCAAATGAAAATTTTTATTATAACTCTGCATGCTTTTGAATGCTGATATCTTCTTATTCAAAGGATTAGCATTTCTAAAACTTTTTGTGTCAGACTGATAGAAGGCTACTTGATTGGTTGCTTAGAGGCTGATCTTGGGAATTGTAAGTAAGGGCTTGTTAAAAGGAGAACCCATCTATATCAGAATCTATGAAAAACAAGCTAGGAAGATGTTCATTTTCATTTCACTACTTCTATCTACTTTATATGTTGTTTTTTTCATTATTAACCTGTCTCAAACAAAGATTTTATTTAGATAAATGCTATACTACTGTCAGAATGTGGTCACTATCATTTTACTTTTTGTTTAGTCAATTCTTCCATGCACATAGACAACCAAAACAAAAATCTGTACTCTACAATCTATTCGGGTCTACTGATAAATTTACTGGAAAGATTCTGTATCTTGTTTTACTTTTTTTTGTGTTTTTTCATATCCTGTATCTCTGACAGTCCTGACAGTTGTTGCAAACTTCAGATTTCTGCAGCCTACAAGGACAGTTATTGAACGTCAGTGAAAAATTGTGTGTGTTTGTGTTTGGTATTTAGTCTGATATACTGATAATGTTGTTTTCTATAAACATGCTTAAAATGTCGTTTGATTGTGGGGTTAGTTTCTTACAATGATATTAATAACACAAACTATCTCGGGTACCAAACTACCCCTTCTTCAGACAAGCGTCTTCAGAAACAGTTGATCATATGTTTTTTGTAAAGAAGTAGAAGGTTGTAGTCACAGAACTGGAAGTCATACACCAGAAAAGCACCAGCC
This sequence comes from Odontophorus gujanensis, assembly GCA_013399175.1. Taxonomy (NCBI): domain Eukaryota; kingdom Metazoa; phylum Chordata; class Aves; order Galliformes; family Odontophoridae; genus Odontophorus; species Odontophorus gujanensis. The sequence goes on along the minus strand of VXAB01007535.1, from coordinate 192,919 downwards.
CAAAGATAAATATGCTTCTGCACTTATTTAACATAGCGTGGCTACTTGCTATGAAACATGAGTGTTATCATCTCTTGCAACAGTTTTACTTTCACTTTTATTTATTTGTCATGTGAACAGAAAGCCATGCGTGAAAGTGCTACTATCAGTAGAGGTGAGAAAGCACAGACAGGTCTGAACAGCCTTTACTCATTGGACTGATGTGGAAAAACAGCACAGAGAAACTTGTGCTACTGGTGATTAGAACGTTTTTCTTCTTGGATGAAAGCTCCTCAAGCATGAAAGAGAGTAATTGAAAAACAAGCAAGATGAGATCCCCTGAAGACATATTCACTTGTTTCTCACAGCAGCAATCTCCTCCTGGATGTTTTGTCACCTTACAGCCAAGTCTGAAAGCAGTTTCACAGTGTTTAGAGGATGTGTGTGTTTAATTTTCTAGTTTCCTTCAGTCCTGGAATTGTCTGTTTTCCCAGTATGTTTTGATGTATTGCATTTTATATATTTTTTGGAGTTTTGTTTCTTACATTTTTATTTTTTTATTTATTTTAGAAACAGCCTGGGGTGAGAGCTGTTTTTATTTTGAGTTATCTTTTCTCTTTGGGTGTTGATTGTTTTCATTATTTGGGAAGTAATTACGATACTTCTGACTTTTAGGTTTTGTTTTTTTTTTTTTGACAGGCCAGCTCCATACACTCTCCTCCCCCCTCTTTTTATTAGGTTGGTGAAAATTTTTTTAGGTAGGTGAAAATTACACAAATTGCATTTCTGTGGCATGTTTTATTGTTTAAAGCATGTCTACATTAAGGAAATGTTACAGTGGATGTTTATTCGTTTTAAGTTTATTGGCTTTCAAGAGTCATGTGAAGATCCTTTTCTTAAATTATCAATTAATTTGAGCTTGAACCTCTGTTAATCGAAGAGAAATTCACTCAGATTTTCAGTTTTATCTCCTCATTGTCACGAAGATGTGGGCAAGCTGAGATTCACTCTGAGCTTGGCTTAGTATAACTTACTGGAAATTACTGAAGTTCTACCTGACAGCTGTAGAGTAGGGAATCAGTGTACAGCCTAGGAAAAATAGCTATTAAGGTGTTTCAAAAATTGGATATTTCAGTAACTGTTGTAAAATGAAAGTTTCATTGAACAACAAGATAACCCAGCAAAAGGCATTGAAATTGTCTAGATGTGAAGCTTGATATGGTAGAAGGATAATTGGACTCAGTAGTACTTGAACAAAAAGCCACAACAGACTTAATTCAGGATCATAATTAAGTACTCCACAAATCTCAGTGTATTTATTTTCTTATATGCTAAACTGATCAAAGTCTAGAAACCTACCACTAAAGTCATCTCTGTTAATAAGCCTGTGCTTACAGGGGACCTAGAGTAATCTTTCAGAGCATTAATGAAGTAAGTTTTGATGTGATCTTAATATGATGTGACAATCATGTACTTAGCAGAAGTACTCCTGGGAGACTGAGCTTTTCCTGCAGAATAAACTTTACTTAGTGCTTGTCTTAATATTAATATGAGGAGTTCTGAGATCTTTGGAGTAAGTAAGATCAAGAAGGCATCAAATGTATTCTGAAAAACTTCATTCATTTCTTCCTACTATATTCTTAGTTTGTTCAGTATTTCAGTTTGAGGTGACTACCTTATTCCTGGGCAAAATGTGAATTAATCCCACTGCCAGGTTATTCCTGACAAATATTTTTAGTTTTGGGAAAAAATCTTACCTATACCAATATGACATCGCAAACTCAACTAGGGGACTTGACATTACCTTGCCATTTTTTCTTATCCACAAGTTTTTTTTTCACCTTACTTGCATTATCTAACCCTTTGATTTTATTTGTCTATTTTAAATTGTTTTTTTTTTAAATAACTATTTTGCCATTTCCTTTATTTTTTTTTGTTCCTGTCTTTATCCTGGCTGTTCTTTGCCTCACACATTTACAACTTTTTGTCTTTTATGGACTTAGGTCTACTGACTGTCCTTGGTTATGTGGAACTAAACTCATAACTAAGCCCAATTCTAATTTCCATCTGGGACTGCCACTGTCATTTCACAATGCAGAGCACATGCCTCCATCTGTCAAGTGAGTATGATACCTCATCGTGAATGTTGTGGTTTAGTCATTATCGTTTTAAAGACAAGCAGGCTTCTCTTCTGGAGTGTTAACTAATATTACTGAGTTTGTTGTTTCAATTTTACTCTGTAATTTTGTTCAGAGTTGCTAACTTATTTTCCTCCTTTGGTGTGTGTAAGTATTTTGGCATATAGTCTCTGTCTAATTCTGAGTGATTTTTTGACATGGAATTACTAGAGTTGCTGACTGAATTTAGCTGCTCTTTGGTACCTTCTTAGCTCTGGTTTTTCTTGTCTTGTGTGTAAGATTAGTGCAATAGAAGGGGAAAAAAAATTGTCTTGTGCACCTTGTGGACCCAAAATAGTAGCCAGCTAAAATAACGCTTCTATTGCACCATTGTTTGGTGTCATCCAGAGAAGCAGACCCAATGGGATTGTAAAATGTCTTCTGAGCTGAGGGGAAACTAGCTCCTCAGTGGAAAACAGAAAACAGTAAATTTTATTTTCTAAAGGTTGCTACAGATCACAGCATGGCTTGTCAGAATGATGAAGGAAGTGAGTGATTGTACTTTACAAAGAACAATAATCTGGTATTTCTCTGTAATAAGTAACTGTTGCATCCTAAAGTGTTTGGTTTGGTGTTACTCAGTGTGAGTATCTGTAAGTGTCTGTGTGGCTATATATCTGTTTACGCGATATCCTACTATCTCAGTCACAGTCTCCAGGAACAAGAAGCCAGTTATTCAGTGTCTGACTTGGTTGCCATTTCTTTTTTGATCGGGTTTCTTATCAGTACAAAATGAATGATTTCACAGTTACGAAACAAACAAACAAAAACACTGTGATACACTATAGTAATATGTAGGATTTCTGTTATTTGTAATCTTGCTTTCATCGGTAGAATTTGTCATGCAGAGTTGTTTGTAGCATGTTGTAAGCGATGGTGTCTTATGCTTTATATTACCCTATGCTTACTTCTTTATAATTCAAGTCATGCTTTGCTTTAACTCTCCTTAAATACTCTCATTAACATTTAATCTTATACCTGCATATAACATATGTGTGGACAGAGTTAGTTTTTACTGAACCATAATCTTCCTAACTGTCAAAGATTTGAGTAAATAATTTACCCATTCAAATAACTCTCTAACATTAATTTAGCAAAACTAGTTTATGTTAGGAATTTGTCTGAAGATATATATATACACAATTATACAGTGATAGGTTATTAATGCTTTTTTTATTTTTATTTTTTTGCTTGTGCTGGTATTGCTGATACCATCCCACATCTATACTCCCTTGGTCTCTGCTCTCTTCCTGTGTTAATGTTTTTATGCTGCAATAATCCTGTTTTTCTCCAGCTAACTTCAGGATGTGTCTTCCTGATAACTAATGTTGTGTTGACGTGGCCTAGTCATGCACACGTATTTGTTCCAGGGCCATTTAGTGGTTCACTCCACAAAAATAATGATCCATTAGAAGGTATGTAAGTACATGCATGACTACAGAAGAACCCAACTGTTACAGAGGCACCTTTGTCAGAGTCAAACAAGCAGAAAAGGCCACATTACTCCTGTATCACTACATATCCCTGTGTTGTTTTACTGCTGTCAAAAAGAAGCATACATCTGGTGCTTGCATTTGATCAGGAGTTCTGTGGTTGTTTATGCTGTTCTCGAGGCTTACTTGTAATGTGGACGGCATGGAATTATGGGAAACAAAAGTATTGGCACTTTTAAAATCCGATTTCTTTACCTACTTTGTATGCACACTGACTTTAGTTAGGAATCATGCAACGTGCTGTGGCTGCTTTGCTTTGAGAGTTTTTTGCATTTTTGTGTACGATGGAAGCCTTTTTGAAGATTGTAATACTACTGTTAATAATAGATATTAGGCATAAGGTCTTTCCCCCAGTTTCTTCTCTCACAAAGAGCATCTTGCAATTGTAATAAATGATTCTAAGCTTATTCTTTGACTCCAACTGATCAGATCAAAAGATTACCTCTCCTTTCCTATGCTGTGTCTCATCTTCTTTCATGTCCAGCTTCTGTGTGGAAACTGAAGTGCCTATGTAGAAGTGAATACTAGTGAAAGAAATTTCTTAACATTCCTCCTGGGTTGTCTCCACAACCACAGATGCAGTGCTGTGCTTGTTATATGTTAAAAATTTGAGTATATTGCAGCTCATTCCATCCTTATTGTGACTAAAGATTGGAGAAGTTCCCATTCAGACTCACCCTCCGGATCTTTATAGCATGCTTCATTTATACTGTTAGCAATTTGAAACCTTTTGTTGTCTCATACTTCTTCCCAATCATGGCTCATTATTGTCCGCTATACTGATTCAGCCTCTGAGTACCAACCATATTTAGTTTCCTAGCTCTCATAGAAAATGATGCAGAGACATTAATGAAATCTCTAGAGTATTTAGCAGGTAAGTTTCCATTCAAAGAGAAAATCTATCCTTTTACGTCTGTGGAAGTGGCTTATAATTTATGTGCAGCCAGAAGTAATAGGAGAGGCAGGAAGCAATTTCCTTCCAGTGGTCCATGCAAAGAGAAGGCACATTATTTGTTTATAGAGCTCTAGTGTAGGGTGCTGTTGCCTCTTACCATGCCTACAAAATGTAACAGCTCCCCACAGTCTCTTTCTGTTTTGTTAAGACTGAGGTTATTTTGAAATATTTCACTTGGTACCAGTAGTTAAAAATTGTAAAATCAACTGTATTAGACTATTTATTTTTCCTTCCTTTCTTCTTCTGCTCTTCCTAACCCTTTAACGTGTAACATGCTCTGGATAATGACATTTATCCTTTAATTCCAACAGGGTGTGAAGGAGGTTCACTTTGCCAAGAAAACACTTTTTCAGTCTTTTTTGTTTGTTTGTTTGTTTAGTTTTTGTTCTCCCTTCACTCTTTAATGTTACTGATGAAGATTTCTGCATTTTAAATTAGAGAATCATTATCAATTCTTTATCGTAACTAAAAAAGACAGTTTTGCAAGGGTCAAGATACAGTAGTTTTCCGTATCAGCTCTCCTAATTGTTCTTTCAGATAAGTTTATTGTTTTTCAAAACCAATGCTCTAGCCTTTTTGATTTAATATTTAGCCCTTCATCTTAGTGATAGTTGTCAATAACAGTAGTATCTTCACACTGTTGTCAATTGTAGCAGGAATCCAGAGACAGCTTTGCAAACTGTTGCTTTATTTTAAAACACTGCTTTTCAAAGTAATGTAATTATAGAAAAGCTATTGATTTCTTTATAGTTGGTTATCTGTGTTAGAAAACAAAACTGGTTGTTATAAAACAGTATCACTCTGCTTCCAGTGCCTGGAATAGATTTTGAAAAATCTAATGAAAGTTCAAAACCATTTTTCTAGGGAAAAAAAAAAAAAACAAACAACTAACAACCAAACAAAATCAGAACTCCAGAACTTTTTAGTTCTGAATCTGAAACAAATCCTCCCTTGAACCATTAAAAATAATGGATTGAAATCCCTGCTCAGACAGACAAGTGATCAGAAGGATCACTTGCTGATTTTGGCCAAACATTTCTTCCCATTGACTAATGTGTCATTTCTGATGAACAGTTTTGGCCCCAAATGTTCAATATTTTCTGATGGAAAGAATACCTGAAATGGTCTCATCATAAATTTGCCTTTAAATATTGTTCTTGATTGTCATTTAGATTGAGGGATGGGCCCTCTTCCCTTTCTGCTCCCAGTCTTGGCAAAATGAGAAGTCTCTGACTGTGAGATGCTTGCTTGTACCACCTCTGAAAGCAGCAAGGTTTCTGTGTTGGCTGTCAGTTACATAGCTCTGATGAAAGACTTGAGCTGACTGAGAGAAACGACACCATAAAGCTGGAACGCAAACCATAGACTTCCATGTGTATCTGCTCCAGTGACTGGGCAGGTGATAAGGAAGGCAGTCATTTCCTTGACTGCATCCTCGTCGTGCTTCACCATGCTACAGGTATAACAAAAAAGCTTCAGATTTGGGGCTGCAATAGTGCTGGCTCTCTAAATTTGCATCCTCCTGGACTTGAGAGAGAGGATCAGCTCCCTGCCTTATGCACAGCAGAGCTTTCTGATGAAGATGTGTTTATAGTTTCGCTGTAGCATTATATCAGTAATACAGGAGTATTTCATATATTCTTGTGGTTCTGCATTCCTTTTGCATTCCTTAGGCTCTGTCAACATATCAGCATTTTGTTGGCTGACCTTTTTGCTTCTCTATTCTCTAGCCTCATTAACCTTTGAGGAATGAAGTGGATGGGACAGCAGGTAATCAAAACACAGAAAACTCAAGAAGGTCACTGCAATGCAATGTGCAGCTGGATTTCACGTAATAATAGGGTTTGCATTTCCCATCGTGACTGTCGCTCTAATCTCTACAATATTTCTGAGGAGCAGAAGCACAAGATGTTGGTGATGTCTGTGCTGGTCCCATAGGAGCACTGCTCACCTCCTGAGCCCACAAGGATCTTTGCCTTGATCCAGCTCTGTCTCTTGACATCCAAGTGTTCACCATATCCTCATACCAGTGGGGAGTTATTTTGGATGCATAAGCCAGCAAGGAGCTATAGTTTGATCTCACAGACCCTCCACTCTGGGATGATGTTGGAAATCACAGCTGTGTAGCATGCACTCCATAGCTGTGTATGTAGCTGTGTAGCCTGCCCCTCCATATAGACATCATTGCTGTTAATCTCTTCTGTGCAATGTGCTGTCATAGTTTTGGCCCTGATACTGTTGCCTGGGTCTCAGAGGCTTTGGAACACTAAGCCTATTCTCAATGGGGTGCTGTAAAGCTGTGAAAACCAGGTGTGGCCCACTTTGTTAATCTACCAAATGGTGTAAAATAAAAACGGAGGGCAGTCTAGGGATGTGGACGTGTGTTATAGAGGCAAGATATGCTTGGTACCACCTCTAGTGGAGGCTAGAATAAGTGGTTTGCATTAATGTAATTTCAAGGGTAGTGTTCTGTACACTGAAGACCTTACTAGTCACATCTTTATTCTTGGCCATTGGAAGTTATAGCTTTATACTCTGCAGCACATGCATTCTTACTGGGAGTGGGACCCTTTTTACACTGGGAGAGATCTCCTTCTCTCAGGTGGTATGAGAGAAGTGCCATTGTTAGGATTTTCTCATTTGGACCATATTAGGAGTTCAGTTTAATTTCACTTGGTGAGATTACCCCCTTAACTCTGTGATTTCAATGTAGGGAATCCATTAAAGCACGGCAAGATCGAGAGGAACGTTAATGGAATGCGAAAATATATATGTATTTATGGAGAGAAGGACAAGAGTGGAGGATAGAAAACATTTGAGCTTTTTTGTGGTTTGTATACTGCCCGTCTCCTGAGGCCACAACAATGGATAACTCTGGACCATATAGGTGATGTAGCTGAAGCTGTCACATCAAAGTCAGACAGATTGGATGAATCAGAAATAACTAGACATGAGATATGGAAGATGCAGAAGTAGCTGTGATATGACTGTCTGTACTGATTGATGTTAACACTTCTGGATAGAACTTTAAAGCTGAACACTATAAAGACAAAACAAAAGAAAACAAGAAAAATCCATGAATGTATTTGTCACTGATTTTATTTTGACAGGCCTACTTTTGTAGAGGAGAAGATAATGATTTAAAACATGTAGTGTTTGTGAAATATGAGCTTATCAGTTAGAAATGGAACTTGTCCAAGGAAAACTTATACCATTTTTTTTTTTGTTTTTTACCAATTGTTTAGTAAAACTGGAGCAATCAGTCTGCTCACAGATACTCTAGTTTCTTATACAGAAAAAAAACAAAGCCCTGAAATCCTGGCTTTACCTAGAGTATACGGCTGTGTCGGAAATTCGCAGCAACTGAATTAATGGATAGTCAGTTTAACTCCTGAAGTTGAACCATCTTACATAGGTTGTCTGCTAACGGTTATTCCTAGGAATGTATTATGAACATCTACACAATACCTAATTTTAAATACATGTAGGATGGATGTAGACCAGTGTTGTAGTTAGTGTAACAGCTGATTTATTATAACCTAACAGGAGTGAAAAAGTAAACACTGATTAAGACTGTATTTTGTAAACTGCTTTAATATGAAAAGAAGAAAACTTCCACTTAATTACTGATAATCTTTTTACTTTGGAGAAGAAAAAAGATTGCATTTAAAAAAAAAAAAAAGCAAAAAGCCTTAATGATTTCTTACTTCTATGTGTAGGTCCTTAACTATGATCACAGGATAATCACAATCTTGAATGAGACCCACAATCTTACTGAAGTTTTAAAATATTGTAAAAATTAAGCAAAGCCTTTTTTCATGCTCTTCAAATGTCTATTTTTTTTTTAATTAAGGAGTTAGAAAAGAAATATAAAGAAGGATTTTTGCATGGATTTTTTTTTTTTAGTATATTAAAAGGGAAATTATACTGTTGATACTTGTTCTTCTATAGGGCTTCTATAAATTTTGTAGTATTAAAAGCATAGAACTTTGTGGACGCATGAAGTTGCGTTATGAGGGCTGCTTCAGAAGTAATGTCTTCTACCTTATTATATTGGCCCACGATGTCAGAAGTGGATGTTAGTGATACAGCAGTAGGAGTTGAACCTTCCCGTCAACATTCCAGTACGTATTGTTTCTGTGTGACAGATGCCAGCAGAGGGGCAGTCTGACAGAATGGCTTCTGATATGGAAGTACATGTGGAGCAAAGATATGGAATTGTATTCCTCCATGTGGGAAAAATGGCACCCACTGATATTCGCTGATGTTTGTTGAACATTTATGGAGACCAAATAGTGGATGTGAGCACAGTAAGGCAAAAGGTGGTGCATTTCAGCATGGTAACGTTTTTGCTGGTGAATATTTTTAAAGCATGAAATACAGATTCTTGCTTATGGCTGATGTAAATGCATAGCTAATGGTGGCAGCTATGCTGAAAATTAGTGGGTTTTTTTTTTTTTTTAGGCTGAGAATTTCCACTATCAAATAGCATTATTGTGCCCTTTGTATCTGTTGTAGTTTCTATGGAAATACACAGGAGGCATTACTTTCAGAGCGACCTATGTATTTATCCAGTAAAAATATGCATGCTAGTTTGGAAAGAGAAACTGTGATAAGACTCTTCACCTATCTCACTTGAGCATTTTCTCTCACCCCAGTGCCTCTGCTTCCAAGGATAAGAGAAGCAGGACTTGATGCTCATAAGATATGCTCTGGCTGTATTATATTAGCTATTGTTGTATCTTACATTTTTTGCTTATGGAGGATTATGTAGCAAGGCAAAAGTGGGTTATAATGGCACCAGTCCAGAGCCTGAGAACTCACTGGCATTACTCATGTGCTTTGAATTAAAGACATGTTTTCTTGTATCCAGGCTGGAACCTGGATCCAGTGAAGGTCTTCAAATGAGAAAACATCATCTTGATAGAAAATCTGAATTTCTTTTTAGAAAAATCCCTACAGCTTGAATCTAGAAATGGGAAAAAAACTAAGATATAAGAAGAGCTGTTTGTTTCAAAACAGTCATATTTGAGCATTATAGAATCAGAACATGTTTTTCATAGTATATGTGCTTCAGTAATACTGAAACCTAAGCAAGCTGTCAGGCAGAAGACAAAGCAACAGCAAACTGCCAAGCCCTATTTTTGCAACAGCTCTCATAGCTGATGGCAGCACTGAAGCACAAGGTGAGTAATGAGGTGACCCAAACCAAAATCAGCTAGTTCTGATGCAGTAAATACAGTGACATAACTGTCTGTTAACTAAGCAAGGAAAATGTTTTGTTAATTGCTTCATTTTCTAGTTTATGTGTATATGGCATGTCTGAGAGCCTTAAACCCTAGAAAGCAGCAAATCAGCTTCCTTCAAATTGCAAGAATAAAGGTAATATGAGGGGGGAATGAGAAAACCTTGTTTTAAATACATTTGTACTTAGTTAAATGAAGAAAATTGTAAATGGTAAAGATAACATTTGTGTCCCTAGTTATACAATTTCTTTCTACCATTTAGTGATGTGTTCTGTGATTTCAGCTGAAAATGTTTTGTGCTATCTATGTCACCATTAAATAATTTGCAGCATTGAGTATCTCAGGATCCAAGTCATACAAATACATACAAATCTGGCACCGCTGGGTATGTGGCTGACCCAGCTGGTAGGGCCCGGGCTCCCTATGTCTATGTGTCTGCCCATGCAGCAAAGGAAATGGGACACAACCTCTTTAGCTCTCCTTTTATGGCTATTATCATGAAACTTAAGTATTTCTAGAAATAATGAAAGAATGCAAGAAAAAAAAAAAAGGGAAAGGCCACTTTTCTTTGGCTCTGGCAGATCATGTTCATGGGAGTCCATTGTACACTGAAATACAGTACTTCTTCCCATGTGCCACAAAGGAACATGCACTTCATGTGCCAGGCATGTTTTAAATAGCTTTCTTAAGTTCATCTTTTTGTGATCTTCCTATTGCAATGAATAAAGTGTTCTCCATGACTGTGGAACAGTCCATGCTGGCAAAAGAGTGCATAAAGCATAGATTTCCCTGCCTTCTGTAAGACAAAGAGGCATGTGAGTTTGCTTTACTTACTGTTGGAGATGAACAGGTAGTCTGATTTTTCAAAGCTGGAGAAGATACGATAAAAATGAGAAAAGGTATATAGTGCTGCTGTTTGGTGCTATTTGAGGACACTAGAGACTTTATCAAAAGACTTGTTCATACACAGTGGTACAAGGGAGATCGGAGGTGAAGTGAACATGCAGAACATTAAGAGTAGGTCAGACAGCTGAAAAGAAGCAAAAACACGTATGGTTTTCTTCTGAAAGAAGAAAAGAAAGCTGCAAAATATCTGCAGTAATATCCACTGGTAGTGTTATTTTAGTATTTCTATCTTCAACACTTCATTTTTCATTTTTACTTCAGGAAGTGTATTTTCTCCTTTTCTCTTATTGTCCTTTCTTGTCCCTACAGTTCAGTGCTGTCTTTCCAGGATGAAATAACAGGCAGTGAACCAGTTTCTGGCATAGTACCACACATTTTGTCAGCCCTTTAGCCCTGTCTCCTGAATTCTCTTGTATCTTGTTTTCTTCCATAGGCATGTGGGATATTTGGTAAGGCAATTCTATGTTCTTTTTTTTTTTTAAACTACTCTCTTCCCTGAAGTATGCAATTTCAGTGCAATATGATGAGACCATTTAATTTTGAGACATATTTCTAAAAACTGTCTTGGGGAAAGAAATATTCTGTGGCGGCTATTTATTTATTTAATTATTTGTGCATGTGAATGCTGTTTTTTTTTCCACTGAAAAATAATTGAAACAACAATATATAAAAAACATTATTTCAAACTTAGAAAGACAGATTGACCTCATTTGAATCATTTTATTTAGGGAGAGTGCTACAATGATGGCGCCTTTAGATATGAAAGCCATAACTGGGCTCATGGATAGGTGGTGAAAAATTCATGTTTCTTCTGCTCAGGTAGGAATTCTTGCTTTTTGTTTTCACAGTAAAAGACACAGAGATAATAAAGGTATCACACTGGTAATTAGTTTACGTTTTATAAGCTTAGGACGTGATGTGTATTCTAACAGTTGAATTGTTGCCAGTCATTGCAAAGATCTCTTCATCCCACTTAGCTTCAGGCATCTAATTAAAGGAAGTCATTTTTATTTTGATTCCTATAAAATTGCTGGGGAGAATGTAAATGTATTTTAACTGCCTTCTGAAGGAACCCACCTATATTGTGATTTCACATTAACTGGCTTTGTACTAAGGTACCTAAATTAAATAGCTTAGTTTAGACTATGTGGATGTCCCTGAAGTGATTCAAACTAAATCTGATGGGTGTAAAGTAAACGTTGCTAAATGAGATTATAAGAGATAATAAAAGGATTCCATATTATGTACTGTGGAGACATCCAAAGTTACAGCACACTGTCTATTTAGCATGGCAATTCGCTTACACTGTGTTATTTTCTTCAGAATATAAACTCCTCACCTTAAAAGAGTTAATAGGAAATAGTTTCAGATGTACTTATATTACATCCCTCAACTAGAGAGGAGTGAAACACATTAAACATATGTACAATTCTCTGCTTCTTTTGAGATCTGGCTGATGACAATACTTCCTGAATGATCAGAAGTGTATGATCAGAGAAATGTATGATCTTGAACAAATTCATGAAAATTTATGGTATGGAAAAAGAAGGGAGTAGAACTTCAGAAAGCATTTCATGTGTTTTTATTTTCATTTTTTTATATCCTTAATGCTTAAATTCTCAGGGCACATGAATTCGAGATTTTTCTTTCATTTACAACTATAATTTTCCAACTCATGTATTTCAGTTGTTTTCTCTTTCAGTGGAGTACTATCTTCATTGTAGGATGATGACTTACGGTACAAAACTAAGGATTGAAGAGCATGGTTTGGAAAAAGGCAGGGTGAGGAGGTGTACTCTCCCAGTACACTCTCCCATTTTTATGCAGCCTACCAGTTGACATTATTTTGTGTTTAGTAGCCTTCAGTGTTTTTTGTTTGTTTTTTTTTAATGAATGGATTCAGTCACTTCTGAAGTCAAGCAAACTTTTCACGTTCTCTGCATATTGGTACTGCTGTAGAGTTTCCGTTTTTTGACAAGAGGAATACCCAATTATGATGTGCTTCGTGATCTTTGGATATTTTTTTGCTACATTCAATATGTCTTTCCCAAAAAAACCTAACATTCTTGTTACTTTACTTAAAGTGTCGTATTTAACCTATTAAAACAGTCTAATGTATTTTCCGTGAGGGATTATAGTTTGGAATGCACTAGTGTGTGTGCATACAATCAGTGTTGCTTCTCCTATGTGCATTACCTTGCCTTCATTGGTATTTTACCTGCCAGTTCTTTACTGGCATGTTTTTTCCTCAGTCCTTTACTTCTAGCTTTTGTATTTATTATCCTGAACTTATAATAATGATGTTATCACTTTATAACTTCTTACTTCCTGAAAATTTGCCATTTATGAGTATGTAGAAGAGCACCAGATTCTGGAATTCAAATGAGTATGTTTTCACTTTTTGAGCACTCACGGTTTATGCTTAGTATACTTTCTATTTTACATCTGTCAGCAGGGAGACTTTCTTATCCTATGGTTCTTGTATTCTAGCAATGTGATACTGACTTTGTGAAAAATGTCATAAGTAAATGATAAGTGTACTGAATGACTTTAATCTAAAGAATCATTCTGTTTTCTAGGGACTCCAATGGGCCATGAGACTGTAATCTCCCTCCACAAAATCTGTATTGGTTCTTCAAGGTATCTTATTTGTTTTTGTGCTTACTAGTCCTATTTCCAATTGGTTCAGGATGAGCAAGCAGAAAAACAAGGAGTGTTTTGGTGGGCATCTGTTACAGACTGCAGGAACAAAGTATTAGGGCTAGATGAGGCCTTCTACAGACAACTAGAAGAAACCTTATATTTTCAGACTTTAGTCCTGATGGAAGAGTTAACTATCCTTCAGTCAGTTTCAATAAATATATGAAGGTCAGGTACAGCCTTAAGCTGCAGAGATGGTGGAGTTCTGGATCCTAAGAATTGCTTATATGTCAAAAACTAGGATCACAATTCTGAACCTTCATCCCAGTGAGCAAAAAGATGAATAAAGGGAGCAGGAGGCCTGCTTGGTTAAACAAAATGCTTCTGACCAAAATCAGAAAAGGAAATAGTTAACATGTAGGAACAGGGACAGGTGTCCTGACAGGAGCATACAGATATTGTCTGACCATGCAGGAATGGGATTAGAGAAACCAAGGTATATCTGGAGATGAAAACAAGAGGGCCATCTGCAAATATATCAGCTGCAAAAGGAAGACTAATAAAAAGCAGGACCCACTGCTGAATGGGGCAGAGGTCCTGGTCACAAACAATGCAAAAACAGCTGAAATACTTGGAGCATCTGACACACAAGGAGAAAACAGAAAGAAACGGGGCTTAGACAGTGGAAGGCTTAAAGGGATATTGTCAATATGTAAAAATACTTGATGGGAGGTACAAATAATGGTGGGACTGGGTTCTTATGTGTGATATGCAGTGGAAAAAAATCAGAGGAAATGGGGGCAAAATGAAACAAAGGAAATTCCGTTTAAACAAGAAAAATATTTTAGTTACAGCAAACTAGGAGCAGGTTGGTCAGAGATATGTGAAGTCTCCTTCTTGGAGATATTCAAAGCAAACTAAGCATTTAACTGATCAATCTGCTTCTGTTGTCCTACTTTGAGCAGAGGGATGGGATACCTCTAGAGGATCACTGCATTGTCTTCCGACCTTTGTGATTCTATGTTTAGTACTTAAGTAAATGTTTCAGTTTCTACTAGCTTTTGTGGTACTAACACTGTTCTAAGGCACACTGTTCAGCAACAAATTTAGTAATATTGTGATTTTATATTTCAAATTTTCTGAACTTTTTTTCTGATATAACTTTTCAATTTTCTGTATTTTTCTAAGGCTTATTCTAGTAGTATTTTTACCTGAGACAGGTAGTTCAGACTATTCTTAGTAAATAAAGCTTCTATTGTTAGAACCTTTCTGATATCTGTAGAGTGTTTACAGGTGCAAATAGGGTGAAGACCTTACTTTTTTAAGATCTGTGATATTTTCACTCTCTTTTGGCCCATAGGCTCTTCATCTCTGATTCAAATTACTAGCTTTTATGTTGTTAGTTCTTCAGAATTCAATTAGGTACAGCAGTCCATAGACTATTTTATGTTTAAAAGTATTTATCAGATTTGAAAAAAAAATCCCCTTTATCCAAAACCATGATTTAGTGATATGAAAAAGTTTTTTCCCTTTTTTTTCCATCTTACTTGATATTGTTCAGAACTTATAGATAATATCTTTGACCCCATCAGGACCTCTTCAGGTATTAGATAGCCAGAATGATGTGTATGCCTTGGGAAGGTTGTGTGGGGTCAAGAAGTTCAGTTTCCAAAAAGTCTGTAGGGGATAAAGCTAAGATTTTTAAGGAGATCGACAGATAGCAGTGCAGAGATACTGAATTTTAATGAATACAGAGCTATCTTTTGGATGGTCCCTGTCCTAGTTTATGGCTATGAATTATGGTTTAATTAATGTTTACTGTATCTTCTTTAGGCCATTAGGACTCTTGTGTACACTTATTAGTAGTAGGTGCTTAATATCACCACTTCATCAGAGATCTCATTCTTTAGAAATGTATTTTTTTTTTTTGTGGATGTGGTTATTTGCATTACTAGATACATATATACAAACTGGAGTTACTTATTGGAACCGTTGTGATCTGCACATATCAAAGGTCAGGATCCTCATTCAATATTTCCTTAAAAAAATGAATGTTGAGATAATATTTTAAATATATTTTCCTCTCAATACAGTGATCAAGGAATGAGTAAGGAAAGATGAAATAATGAAAGAGAGCACATTTTTCAGTATCAGAAAAAAATGAAATAAGCAACTCCACAAATGGAGTGTAAAATAACCTAAGTGCAGTTCTGTTTGACACTCATAAATTAATTAATGTGAGTGCTAAAGAAATATACAATCAAGAGAACTATGCTTTCAGAGCAGATATATTAATTTCATTATTTCTCTGAAAAACACAGTTCATAAAGTGAGTAATTTTTACCAGAAGTTCATTTGTTCATAAACTGTGCTGCATCTTTTTCAGCAGTTCCAAGATGAGGATGTAAAATTCTGTGAGACATTATCGGCAGCGTCTGCAGCACAGACTCAGATGTGAGTGATCCAAATCATTTATTACAAGTTTAACATCCCTTATATACATTAACAAGTTTCCTCTTGTAACTTTCCCACCTTCCTTTACATGTCCACAAAACATTTCACAAACATTTCTTGACTGTGCGTGCAGGCACTTATCCAATCAGGGTCCTGAGTTGTTCCTAGCCACGCGCTCTTCCTTCAGTCGGGGTCATCATCACAAGGCCATCACGCAGCTTGCTTGACTTCATTTTTCTCTTCTTCTGAGGTGTCCTTGGTTCTCAGCCTTGCTTTCTCATGCTGTTTATCTTGCTCTGCATCTTCTCCTTTGAATATTTTCTTGTATTCCCACAATTATCTTATTTTAAAGAAATGTAATTTGTTTAATTTATATTTGTGTGGAATATCTATATTCCATTGTCTGTATCAGAGGTATTCAAAACCATGGTATAATGGAGAACCTTCTCATAATCTTGGGGCTGTGTGGCATTTGCATCCATTACGGATGTTCAGCATCATGGTGAGATACAGGGCAGAGTCTTGGAGTTCTTAGTGTTATCTGTTGCAAACGGATGCTCTGTAACAAAATTAGAGAATATTGTACAGCTCATAGTATGTATCTCCCAGAATGTTCTTAAGACTCTTATGGATTTTGGTTGTAATTTCTAGTGAAATGAGGAAGGAGTATTTCAGACTTTCAGTTTCAATTTTTTTACCATGTCTAAATTTTTTTTATTTATGCCCCTTTTAGCATGTCAGTCCTTTTTAAGATCTGGCCCTCAGATACTACAGTGAGAGCACTAAGTGGGGAAAAAAAGATCTCAAAAGAAACAGGCCTACATTCCAGCATACAAACCAGGGGATGCACAAAAATGGAAATCTCTGTGTAGCGGACCCTGGATTCTTTAGCTCTTTCCTTCTAAATCCTGCTTTTCAACCTCAAGGAGGCTCTAAAGTGATCATTACTATTCCCTTGGTTTAACCTTAGTATTCCAGTGAAATTCCATCTCAGGTAATTACATTCTTCTTTAACAAATACCCTGTGCCATTTCAGCTGGACATGAAATTCTTTCTGCACTGTCTGTTCTTAGCTTTTGAGAGTGATAGCTGTCTAGAGACAATGCTGCTGTGGATGAGAGTGCTACTTACCCATTTTCTCCTTCGTTTATTTCCCAAGGCAGAGGTGATTTTGATTTCTTTGTTACTGCAATGGTTTTGATACTTTGTTAAAAGGTATTTAAATAAAATAACATTTTAAATATCATCTATGTACTGATATTGGCAATTTGATGAGAATTTTAGTTGTGAAACTATGATTACTGTCAAATTTAAATCATATTCCTTCTGTTTCCTGTTGGAAGAACAGTTGCATTTCTCTATGAGGCAGAAATAGGAGATGATAAAGTGAATGTTGGTGGTAGAAAGAAGAAAGAGGAAAAGTAGGTTGTACATAGGATAACTTTTTTTTTTCATTACTGAGATTTTCTGATGTATTTCTGGTGTGCAATGCATATATTTACGTGACAGAATGACAATTTTTCTGTTGTTATGCCCTCTTGATCAAATTGATTAACATACTTGATCAAAATAAAATGTGTTCTTTGAATGTGTTACAGAATTTGCCTTACTAAAATGACAATCAAATATAAAATCAAGGGAACAATTCATTTCTTGTTGAGTTATGAACTTCCTTGTGCTCTGGCAAAGAATAGTAAAAGTCTTTGAACATATCCCACATGGAGTAATGTAACTTCAGTCAGAGCAACTCCATTAAAAATATTATTTAGCTATAATGAAGGTAATTTTGCTCCTTGTGTTATATAACTGGTATATATGTTCTTCTAAAGTTTTTCTGTGGAGAATGATCTTTGTTATAATCATCATCTCTAAGGATAAAGAGAAATATCTGTTAAGCTCTCTATTTATATTATGCTGCTTTATGAAGCTATTGAAATCTTTAGAGTTATATGTCAATAGGGAGCTTAATTAAAACTTCATGTACTCTCATATACAACAGAAAAGTACTGTTGGTGTTAGGAAGGGCAGCCACTACCACACAGTCCAGCTAAGCCCTATGCAGTATCATCCAATAAACAGAATTAAAGATATGTACAGAAATGATCAGTAAGGGAGAAAGGCTGCAAAGTGACAGAATATTTAGGATGTAATAGACTTCTAGATCATATTAGACCATCCACTCAAACATCCTCTATATGACATCATGTAGCATCTAATGTTATGATATATTTATTGATATCAGTATCTACATGGCTAATACATATTTGTGCTGTAGTTTCAGAATTCTTTTCTAATGTAACAAATCCTAAGTGGCCATAGGTTTTAGTGTGCACTGTGTACAGGACTGCAAACTCTAATTTAAGTGTGAAAATTACTTTGCTTTCTTGTAGCTTTAACCTTTAACCATACTGAAATGCCAAAGGCTGCCCTTCAGGGAAGGCTGACCATTAAACAGATCATAGCAACCCCAGCTGTAGAACAAGGAGTCAACTGACAATGAAGTAGGCGCTAAAATTTTTCTCTGGAAAAGTAAATGATTCTAATAAGAAGACATTAAACACAGAACTGTAGAATCTGCTGCTATAATGGGGAAATACCCTCCCATGATTAATTGCCCCAATTACAAGAAATCATTATTATTTGTTTCACTCTTGCTTAACTTTAAACATCAGCATCTTTCACTAACATTAATTCTTTCTTTTATATTTAAATATGAAAATAAATATGAAAATATTAATTGAAAATACAAGAATAGAATTATTCATTAAATATGAATATTTTTATACTTCTACAGTGGGGTATTAAGTATTTAAATATTTTTATAGAGCTTTGTTTTGATCATTTAAAACTATCTGCAGTTTTGAAACATTTATTCCAAGGCATCAGATATAAATAGAAAAGTGTATAATGCAAAACCATTTCATCATCACTCAGCAGATGACGGGTTCCGTCTCAAAAAGGACTTATCTTCTTCAGTGTTGATCAACAGTGGATCCCAAGAAGTCTACCTAAAGGGTTCTTCTTTCACGACCCTTATGATACTTAATGAATTTTTCTGAAGCTCTCTGCACTTCTCCTTGTCGCACTTCATGAGATTCCCATTTCTCCAGCTTGCTGAGGTCTCTCTGGCTGGTAGCACTACTCTCTGGTGTATCTACTACTCCAAGTTTTGTACTGCCTATGTGACTTCATGTCAAGTGTTGATTGGCAGATTCTCTAGTTATTGTTAGTTGTGAAGTCAGTTACATTTTTTGGATTTCTACATTATTCTACTTTTTCCCAAATATAAAACACAATTTTTTATTGAACACTTCAGTCTTTTTTTGATTGTTTCTGATGTTATCGTTACTACCTCCATCTGATAAAGATATAACTGTTGATAGACTTTTTTCCAATATGGTTTAAAGTTCGGTTTTGGACATCTAATCTAATTTAATATCTATTTTATCTTTCTGTCTATTATTTCTAATTACTACTTCTTCCAGTTACCTTAACCTTTCAATTCAAAAGAGAATGGGCATTCAGCCAATATTGCATTATCTGTACGTGGTAGTGGAAAAATAAATAGTGCAACATGAATAACTAGGAGGAAAAGTGTCATGAATAGATTAAATTCAAGAGTGCAGTCTGTGCAAAAGCAATTTGAATTGCCTGAAATAGGGTAAAGGTGTTTTTGTCAAGATTGGAAAAACAGAAAAGGCTGAAAGGGGGATGTGTGGGTGTGAAAGGTGAAGAAAGCTTAAACTTTAAAGATACTTTGCAGGAAATATTGGAAAGGACGCTTTACATGGATTTGAGGACAGATATTAGAGCTTTGGATAATACCCAGGTTATTGGGCTTGAGTATATAGTGGATATAAAAATTTGCCAGAAGAGTATAGGTCAAAGAGATGTTTTTAGAGGAAAACAACAAGCTCTGCTTCATCATGCTTTACTTAAACAGACCAGGAGTATCGGAAGATTGAGCAAACATTTCAATTTGAGTAAGAGACAAACCTAGTGGCAAAGGTGGATCTTCACTTCTTAGAAAAGAGTAGACTGCTGAATCTTTGCTTACAGTAAACAGAGTAAATAATAATTAAAAAAAATAGGCAGAGAGAAGATGGGATAAAAATATGGATTTGTAGATTTAAACGTACAATTGCCATTGCCTTTCTTACTGAGAGAAAGATGGCCAGGACCATTCTGCACTTGGTTTTAGAAACTAGAACTAGGCAGGTGAGTGGACATGTGATATTGTCATTTCATTTCTTGTTATGTGTCTAGGACAATTTTCCTTGCTTTCTACTATTTTTTGAAGAACACATCTGAAAGAACTGGTGAACAGTTACAGGCAGAGAATTTGGGAAGCTTTGCAATACAGTTTTACTATGCATTTCCTAATATTTGTGATATTATTTCTGTCTTGATCACAGTTTATTATTAAATTTATCAAATTATCTCATTATAAATATTATGTATTTTTTTATGTGTAGAACCGGGAGGGATGCAGTTAGATTCTGATCTGCCACCTTTTGTCATTGTTTCATGGGAGAGATTGGTAAACACTGCTTTTCCTACACCAAGAAATGTTCTGTGCCCTTGAAAGGGAGAAACAAGATCTGATGACAATAGATAGCATGCTGCATGATTACTGTAGCCAGTGGTACAAAATGATGTATATGATGAATTTCATCTCAGCTACCTTTACCTGCTTCTGACCTGCATTTGCAGCAAGGTACAGGTAAGTTTAATTCCTGCATTAGTACTGACATGCTTTTTGACTTACTACATTCCTCTCCTCAAAGAAGATAACGTGTGAATATGAAAGGGAATGATTTAAAATTTGTTTTCCACAGATGTCCATCTGAATGCCACTAACAAAAACTTTTGAAATATTTTTTAATGTAATTACTGTAGAATAGGCAGAAATGCCTTCCTATTGTACAGTGGTTTTTGCAAGAGTATATTTTCAGTGAACCAACACAAGCCTCTCTATACTGCTGCTGAGGGATTTGCCATTTCTTGATAAAGCTGGTTCTTAATAACTGAGGATGAATGCTTGCTAATGATATTTATTTCTCCATGTCTTCATACTGTGTGGTGTCAGCGTTGAGTTATGCAGGGATGTTTTTTCCTTTGATGGACAACAGAGTCCTTCTCTGGAAATCTTGTACATATGTAGCAATGAAGATATGAGTCCACATCTACCCACTCATGGATTTTGTATTAAGCAAATTATTTTTTTCTCAAAATGTAAATCATTCACATTACCACTATGATGATATTCTCTTCCCTCCAACCTGACCTTTTTCCTGTAACTGTATTGCTCAAGCAATAACCATCAGTGGTGATTGTGATTGATGTGTCCAGTCATGATAGTTGCATCTGACTACAGATAACAGTACAATTGCCAAGGCCTAATTGAGCATACACCAACCAAAATATGTCAGGTATGCAAATATGACTCTCAGTCAATCATTTTACCACGTAAAAAGAGTACAGCCCAGAGCACTTTGAGGGCTCATGCAAGGCAGTCAGCTGCATGCCAGGATCTTCCCCTGAGTAGGGATACCTCTCAAGGTTATGCCCTGAGGTTGAGAGATTCCTTTCCAGTGAGAGATCCTTGGTAAATGAATAATAGCTTGTTGAAACTTTACAGAGCTTGTAAATTGTATCTCAGTTTGTGCACATAATCCTTTAGATATAAAACACTGACCATGTCTGGGACTACGAAGGAGCCTGAAAAGCACTGAGGTCCACTCTGAACCTCATGATTCAATGAGTGGGTCTCCCTGACAATTTCATCCAACCCTGTCCTCTATGCAGTAAATAACTGAGTGAACCTTGCCATCAAATCTCATTAAACTGCTGTTTTATTTGCTACAAAACTTTGTTAAATCGCTGTCTTCTATCACTAAAATATGTTACTGCTTTTCTACTGTATGAAGTGCATCACTCATCTGTGACACCATTAGAGATTTGAGTTTTGTGATTATGGTATTACAGCTTTCCACAATTTCATTAAAAATGCTGAGATTAAAGATTACAATAAGAATTAAATTCTGAAATGCTATTGCTGGGGCTAAAATACATTGCAGAAAGAAAATGAGTAAGTATGCTTTCTACAATTATTTCTTCTCTATTATATTTGTGTAGAAAAGATTTTAGGGAGATGGAAAGTGTCCGAGAAAGATGTAGAGAATTGACTTGCATTCAGGTTTTTCAGTTATTCATCTCTCAAGATGACTGGCTACAGAACAGTTCTTAGTACAGTTTACCCAATAAAAATGTCCTAAATGAAGTGCATAAGTTCATGTGGACCAAGTAGATCCACTTCGTTTTGTTTAATTTACCCACCATTTATCCATAGTGGAAAGCAACAGACACTTCTATAAAGCAGGCAATAGCTTAGGTGAAAAGTATTCTGAATTTAGTTTCTTGAGGAAAGATGAACCTCACTGATTTGTTTATTTGGTTGGTTGCTTGCTTTTTTTTTATCCCAGACCCCCTATCAGATCCAAAAGTGTGTATTTCTGATGGCATGTTGCTATTGGGTATAAAAATTCTTAGAATTAATGCTACAGCTGGTTGTTGGAACATTTAATAGTAGGTAAAAATTTACTATTATTAGTATTGTTTCAACATGCAAACAAGTCTTTTATTGTTGTCTGATGACTACTTAGGTGAATCAATTAGGAACTGTTAATGTTTTTTAAGCTTTGTTTAACATTTGAATTCTTGTATTCATAAGGAACGTTAATGGATTTTTTTTTACAGTTAATGATAAGCCTTTGTTTATTTTCAAAAACCTTCTAGCTTTGTAAATTCTATGTCTGATCACCAGAACTGCTCTGATGTTAGAACTTTTCTGATTTTTCTATACTGTTAATTGATACAAAGGATAGAGGTATGAATCTCAGTTATTTTTTCTCCCAAATATTCTGTAGTTTTGTTCTTAATATGTAAGAAATTCAAAGTTACAGTTATGATAAGAATGACACTTCTTGCATGATTTCTGTATATGCTACTGCATGTATTATATACATAAAATGAAAACGTATAATCATTTCGTGTTTTCACCAAGAATAAAATGAATGTGCATGTATGTATGTATGCATATATAAAAGTATATATATTTATGCATATAAATGTATGAAGTCTACATGTTTGTACATAGATACACATATTTATCTTTCAGGACATGGCTATAATCATTTTCATGAGCTCAGACAAACTTTTAGTCATTTCACTCTAAGACAAAGTGAATGCTAACAACATGAAAGCGCACAATTCAAAAACAATTGTTGCTCACCTATATTCAGTTATGCTTGTTCATTTGATGCTCCCTAGAGTGACTATAATTCCTACATTAATAAGTTGTTGTGCTACAGAATTCAATAGGAAGCCATGTACAAGGACTTGTACAATCTTTAATAATAATAAAAAAAAGTAATTCTTTCTGATTAAAAAAATGGTTCCATTGATCCTTGGCATGTCATGTGCAGTTTGGAACACAGCTTTGAATGAACGTATTGAAAGAAAGAAGAAAATCCATTAAATAATTAAAATATATATTAATAATGCATCTCTGTTTTACGGAAATGTAAAAAAAATAAAATAAAAAAATAGGGAGTCACAGCAAAGAGTGTTTAGATTTTAAAAAGGGAATGGAAATACTGAGACCTGGAAGCTCCTGTTTTTAAAATGATACAGCAATAAATCACTTCACTTTCCTATTAAAAAGAAACTGTCACACCTGTAAATCCACTGTGGGTACTAAAATCAAATAATTTATCTTCCTACATAGATAAAAGAAATCCAATTAAGACACATCAGACCGTGATGTCTCATTAAAAAGGCTCCAATTTTACCTTGAATTATCACAAATGGGTATTTATATAGGAAGGGAGGAGAGATTAAAAGACAACAACTGAAAGTATAGTTTGAGTGAAATTCCAAGGTATATTTTTGAATTCACGTTTTCTTCTCACATAATCATAATGACATGTTTTTATTTAACATATATTTTTTTTTCTGTTTCAATTTTCTTGTGCAGATAAATAAGTCTATTGTAAGGCAAGCAAGCACTAAGGAATTTTAGAATAGTCTGAGCTTATCCTATGAGATGCCTTTGAGTATTTTCTTCCTGGAAGAATTATATCTTCAATAGAATTATGCAGTATCCTTCATCTAGACACTATAGTGTTCTAATTTGATATTAGTCTGTCAGATTACTGTGGCATTTTATTAATAATGTGAATGGACATTAATCAGTTTTGAATTAGTGGTGAAGGTGAGAACAAAAATAGTAGTCCTGGCTTGCTGATAAAGCCATTTTGTATTTGGCTGCATGATTGGGAGGATATATAAATTTATGCAATGAATGTCTCGAGTGGTGGTTTTGTATGAATTGACTACAGTAGTGTAGCAACTGAGAATTTCAACGTCTCTTATCTTTTTCCCTTGGAAAATCGGATTCACTTTTAAACTTTTCAAATTAATAATTAAGGCATATACATTCACTTTTGAAATTCTAAAAGAATTGTACAGCGTATAAGTATTATTAGTAGAAAATCAACATATATTTAATAGTTTTTGTGTATTCGTAGCTTAGCTAATTTATTTGGAAAATATTCAGCACAGTCAGCATTTTGATTTAATGTTCTTATAATATTAATAGTAAAAGTCATAATATACAATATTCTTCTCTTCAGTCATTTTCTTCCCTAACATCATGATTTTTAATGAGTCAACTTTCCTTTATTTTTCACTTAGAAATCTTTGAAAACTTAACTTAAAAAAATTTCCACTACTATCTTAGAAAATGGAATAAAAACTGATATTTATTCTTTACACAGATAAAAGGTAGTCAGAGAAAAGAAACTCTACATACATGTCTAAGGAAAAAGCAGTTGTTATGCTTAAAAACATCCCATCAAATTGTTGCCCAACAACTGTTTGCCATTCTTATGATAAGAGTCTGTAAAACACTAAGGATATTACCTTTCCACCAGGGCACGTAAGCAGTATTCAACCTTAAGCATCAGCATAATTTCCTCTTCAGTGAAAGTATATGAAAACAGTATTATAATGCTGTGCTGTGCTGATGCACAACACAACACTATGCATAATTTACGCTTTACTGTGATCTGTTGCTTTACATGATCCTTTACAAAGTTCAGACCAACAGTCAATGACAATATGAACTTGTTGGTGTTATTGTATATATCTCTAGGGATATCAATTAATCTGTGTGCCATTTAGCATTTGGTATTAGTTTTATTAAATATGCAGATTTATTAATATTTTACTCTGTCATTTAGTTGGATGTTTAAAAAAAGATTTTATGAATCTATTATTTAAATGAGATAAAGGATTATATGGTTCTTTATGCAGAAAATATCTCTCATCTCTCATACTTTATTATCTCATTTGGTTTTAGATGAAGGATGTCGGATTGCATAATGAGGGAACGAGATCTAATTTTCACCAAGGCTGCTCAAATTTAATGCATAGGCTTCAAGCTCCAGTGTTCTTCTAAGTAATAAGGCTCTATGTGTGATACTTTCTTGCTTGCAAAATATGGAATAGCATATTGTGATGTTTCTAATTCCATGGTGATCAAATGCCTGTGAGTATTATTTGAAAAGTCTACGCTATATTATGGCTTTCTGTGTTATAGTTTTTCCTTCCTAAAAAGAAGTGTATTATTCCTGAAGGAAATATGTATTGTTTTCTTCCTCTAGGGCTTTTGTAAGACAGAAAATGTGTGTGGTCAAAGACTGTCTAGCAGTGTTGCTTTTCACGTATACATGATACACATTTCAAATGTGTTTTTCGTAACCACAAGTGAGAATAGATTTCAGAGGTAAACCGGAGTCAGCAAACAATTTTTTTTTAACATTACTTGATTTAAAATTGACTGTACATCAGCTGTCTCTGGTGACCATCTTCTTTTTTTTTAATTATCATCCTTGGGTTCTTCAAGCTTCTTTTTAGCGTACCCAGCAATTTTTATTAGCGAGTGGTTTGCTCTGAAATGAAATGTCAGATGTAATATGGACATAAACCAGTGTTGCCTAGATTCATGTGAGGATCAAAGTTTAATAGAATATTATGAAGTAACATAAGTCATAGAATTTTAGCTACCCCCATTTTTGCCTTCTACAAGCAATTGGAATAGAAGTTTATCAGGAGTTGTCAACATGGGTTGACCAAGGGAAAATCATGCTTGACCAATCTGATAGACTTCTATGATGTCATCACTGGCTGGGTATATGGAAAGAGAGCAGTGGATGTTGCGTACAGTACTGGGCTCCACAGTAAAAAAAAGACAGGGATTTCCTTGAAAGAGTCCAGCAGAGGGCTACAAAGATGATAAAGGGCATGGGACACGTCCCGTATGAGGAAAGACTGAGAGACCTGGACCTGTTCAGCCTTGAAAAAAAAATTTAGAAGGGGATCTGATCCATGTCTATAAATACCTAAGGAGCAGGAGTTGAAGGGGTGAGGCTTGACTCTTCTCAGCAGTGTGTGGTGATAGGACAAGGGGAAATGGCCACAAACTTATGCATAGGAAGTTCTGCACAAATGTGTGTGGGAATTTCTTAACAGTAGGGGTGACTCGGCACTGGCACAGGTTACCCAGAGAGGTTATGGAATCTTCTCTGGGGACGTTCAAGACCTTCCTGGATGCCTACCTGTGCAACCAGGTCTAAGGAACCTGCTCTGGCAGGAGCATTGCACTAGATGACCTCTAGAGGTCCCTTCCAACCTCTACAATTCTGTGATTCTGTGAATTCAGCAAGGCATTTGACACTGTATTCCACAACATCCTTCTTAGAAAACTTATAAAATGTGGGATATATGAGTGGACAGTGAGTTAGATTGAGAACAGGCTGACTGGCAATACACAAAGGGTTGTCATCAGCAGGGCAGAGTCTAGTTGGAGGCCTATAACTGATGAGGTTCCCCAGGAGTCAGTGCTGGGTCCAGTCTTGTTCAACATCTTCATCAGCAACCTGGAGGAAAGGATAGAAACCACCCTCAGTAAGTTTGCTGACAATACAAAGCTGGGAGGATTGGCTGACACACCTGAAAGCTGTGCTACCATTCAATAAGACCTGGACAGATTGGAGAGTTGAGCAGAAAGGAGTCTGCTGAAGTTTAACTAGAGCAAGTGTAAAGTCTTGCACCTGGGGAGGAAGAAACACATGCATGAGTACAGGTGAGGGGCTCTGTGAAGAAGCACCTGGGGGTCTTGGTGGACAACAGGTTGGCCATGAGCAGTGTGCCCTGGTGGCCAAGAAGGTCAACAGTATCCTAGGGTGTATTAAAAAGAGCATACCCAGAAGAGCAAGGGACGTTTTTCTTCTCCACTACTCTGCCCTAGTGAGGTCACTTTTAGTTTACTGTGTCTAGTTCTGGGCTTGCCTGTTCAAAGAAGACAGGGGTCTCTGAGAAGGAGTTCAATGGAGCGCTAAAAAGATTATTAAGGGCCTGGAGCATCATCCATATGAGGAAAGGGTGAATCTGTTCAGACTGGGGAAAACTGAGAGGGGATCTGATAAATGTTTATAAATATCTAAACGGAGATGGGAAACAAATAGTTGAGGCCAGGCTCTCCTCTGTGGTGTAGCAATAGGACAAGGAGTAATGGCCTAAAACTTGAACATAGGAAATTCTGTATTAACATGTAGAAGAAGGCCTTTTCAATAAGGGGGTTGGAGTGCTGGAACAGGAAGGAGGCTATGGAGTCTCCTGTGGATATATTCAAGACCCATCTAGATGCCTACCTGTGAGACCTTTTGTAGGGTACCTTCTTTAGCAGGGGGGTTGAATTCGACAATCTCTTGAGGTCTTTTCCAACCCTGAGATTCTGTGATTCTGTGATCATCTGAAATTTAGAAGAGAGCTAAGACAAAGGCACTTATTTGCTGGATCAGAGCCATGAATCTCAAATCTCACATGCATAGCAAAGTGAATATGGAAATAACGCTGTTTGCAATAACTTTTTGTGTCATGGTTAAGAATTGTACATTGCCCTGGGAACATGAAACCAAAGTATTTAAAGAATACCAGCCACAATTCAAGGATCATAATTGGATTCTAAACAGAAATAAATTGCAAGAGGTCATAGAGCTAGAAAAATAATTTCTGATAGGTAAGATCAGTGTAACGGTATGTTTAATATCTACTGGAAAGCCAATCTGTCTGATTATTTAATGTTTCTCCTTTTTGATGTTTTGATTCTAGGAAATCAGGTTTTTCCATAGGCATTGTTGAAGACTTGGGGACTTGCAGGAAGGAGATGGTATACAGAACTATGTCATTGTTGGAGAAATGTTATCAGAAGCTGAAGTGAAATCATAATTGCTGAGAGGCTGAATGTGTAGGATTAATATGGGGATATAAAAAAATGTAACAGAATGCAGCTGGATACCATGAATATTGGGGTGAGTGATTGCATGCATTTAAGCACAGAATTCCTGGCTTAATTTTTGTGAATTCCAGAGTGTTTGTTTCATTTTATGCCTATAAGAATTCATGAAAATTCTTTCCACATGCTCAAGTTAGGATTTTGGCTTTTGCAATGCCATCTTCACACCCTTTTAACATGAAGATAATAAGTAACAGTAAGTTGTCCTCACTAGGGCACTGCTTACTTTAAGAAAAATAAATGTAAATTGCTGGTATTTATCAAGCTAAGAAACAAGTCTGAGTTCATTCTAGCATAAGATTGACGGAGATGACTGTAGTCAAATATCCGTAATAGAGCTAGGCTTTAACACTGAATTTTCTAAAATTAGTAAAGAAATTACTAGCACAGTCAAAGAGAAAATAAATAATCTAAAGACATTCCATCGTGGCAGATAACATTTATTAGGCTATTCCATCTATGATAGCTCTCCAGATGGTTCCTACCATTACATTTAATAGCTAACTTAAATGTCAGACAGAAACTTCAAAATACACTGATGAAATCACTAAAGGCAAAATCTGGCTTGCTGATGCACATAATAATTGTTATTCAACTGTTTTCAAATAATGAATTTTAATGGCATGAAAAGAAACTTCAATGAGCATTACTGAAAAAATAATTGAACATTTATTATATTAGAACATTTATTATATTGGAAATATCAATCATTGAAGATTTATTATATCATCCCATTTTGTGGGTGGGATTATTATGTTAGTGAATCTAGCATTGAATTATGAATTATGTAATCCTCAAACAACTCATTTGATTCATTTTTCTGAACTATCTGATCCAAACTTCCTACAGGCCTCAGTAGAAGACAGAAGTTAAATTCCTTTCTGTGAGCTACTGAAACAGAATAAATGAAGTTCTGAGTTATAAAATGAACCTTTTGGCACATATGTATAGATAAACTAATATATTTATTAAGTGGAAATGTCAGTCTGTGAAATGGAATCACAAAATATATGATTCTTTGATTCAGGTGTAGATTAGGCTACCAGAATACAAAACTACTTTTGAGCCTATCCAGATTTTTCTTCTTGATCTTGTCTAAAATGTACTCATTGTATATTCACTGAAAGAGTATGTAGGAAGAGAGGTATGAAGATAGCTTAAGAGAAATGGCTTTGACCTTTACAAAAAAAAATTCAAAATAAAAAATTGGAATAAAAAATATACAGTGTAAATGTGACCATAACTTTGTAGCATACCAGTTTAACTAAATCAGTGTCAGAGTATTTTTAAAAACCCACCAGATAACTTTACTCTCAGAAATAAATGTAAAAACTTTTAGGGAAAAAAACAACTTAATCTATGTTTTCTTTTCTCAGTACTTTTTTTAAGCTGGCTTAACTGTTTGCTCAGCTGATATTATCAGCAATGCTTAAAATTAAATGTAGTATCTTGACATCTACTTTCAGAGGCCAGAGGCATTTACAGTCTTTTAAGTCATCACTTATGTCATCTTAGTTTTTACAATCTCAGACTTCTGTCAAAATGTGTTCTTATATAACAAAATAATTCATTAGGGCATCAGTACTGAAATTGAACTGTTTGATTACTAAACCAATAGCAAAACTTATATTGATACAAAAAAAAAATTGTATTTCAGTGTTAATGACTGTATACAAAATGTCAAAGCCAAAGCATAATATTACTGTTTCTTTAAAGGATTAAGAATTCTTAACTCCCTCTTATAGAATAAACCATATCTTAATATGGCTTTAAAAGTTCACATTATTGTTTTTTTTGTTTTGTTTCTTTTTTAATATTTGTACATCCATTAACTATTCATGTCTATAAACGACTATGTGAGCATGTTACTTTGACTCAAAATTAATTCCTAAGAATTGTTAGGAAAAAAGAATCCATATTAGAACTTCAAACTTTTGCAACGTGATAACTTTAAAATCTCATTTGAGTCTCTTCACTTTCACAAGCAGTTTTCTTAATGAAAAGAATGAAACTCTCCACTGCAGTGACATCAGTAGGAAAATTGTCTTGAAATTCAGCGAAGTCATCATTATCCAAAGCAAATAATCATAGCAGAACATAATTTTAAAAATATATGAGAAAGGACATAATAATGGAAATGTAATTAATCTGTACATATTGACTATTAAGATAGAATCCAAACATCCGGATCCTGTAAACATAGTCCGTGTATGTCATGAGGTAACTAAAGAGAATGAACATTTTAAGATGGACTTTCAGACCTGTACACCACACACAAACGTTTCATGCTTATCTTTTCATCTCAATTCTGAATTACATGAAATCTACTTGCACTGTTATTTTGGATATAAGGTATCTATTTTGCATTTAGCTAGATGACTACTAATAATATGATCTCAGAAGTCCTAAATACTTCTAATTCTGGCTATCTCTGATGGATATAAGGATGATAAACACTTATGAAAATTAGCCTGATGTACATTTCTGACTATGAATGCAGATACAGAGGTTTGTTCGGAATGAAAATTCTTCCTGAAATCTCTATGGGCCAAAGATATAAGAAGCGTACAAATATTTTACTTACACTTGTGGCAGTCTTTTTTGGTGAAGTAGGAGTGTTTGAAAATTTGTTAGCATTAAAAAGCACATTAAATAAGGATGCAGATAGATGCCGACATGTCTGTACATAATTTCTGAAAGAAAATCTAGTCTTTTCCACTTTTTCTGGTG
Source organism: Odontophorus gujanensis (assembly GCA_013399175.1). Taxonomy (NCBI): domain Eukaryota; kingdom Metazoa; phylum Chordata; class Aves; order Galliformes; family Odontophoridae; genus Odontophorus; species Odontophorus gujanensis. Next base: position 161,918 of record VXAB01007535.1, on the reverse strand, counting down.
AAACTATATGATCCCTTCTTTATTCCCAACATTCATGTTCACATTAAAATTATAAAATAAAAATACAAAAATGTATAATCTTCCTACTTGCTTTTTCAATATCAAGCTGATTATACTGTTTTTCTACCTACTTAAGCTCCTGTATCAAACACAAATTCTTTCAATGAATCTAAGACCATTTATTTACTCTACATCTCTTCTACACTTCCATAGTAAATGAATAATTGAATATCACCATATTAGCATTCATGCACATCCTCATCATTTAGTGATGACGGTAAATCAAAGCTGAAAATGCAACTGTTTACAAAGAAATTAACATTTCATATACTGTATGTAAATTCTATGCTACTTTTGTTATTTCCTTGAAGGCAGTATGCTCATTCTTCTGATACATATAATTACTTCTATATCCAAGTTTGACTTGCTGATGAGATATATTTGTTGTTTTCACTACTGTGCTTGGAGTGCTAATTCTGTTCATGAACTAGGCATACTGATTCCAAACTGCATCATCTTTAAAAACCCTGTCACTTTAAGCATAGAAAGTTATCACAAAAGGTAAATAATAATATTGCAAGTTGAACAGATGACAGAAGTCAACATTTAAACAGAAACATTTGCTCTATTTTTCATTGCATCCTATTTAAATTACTGCAAGTTCTTTGTTTTGTGCTTTTAGAGTCTTCCCCTCAAGCAAGAATAAAATGTTCTTTCATGAGCTGTTTAATTGAAAACCTGCTATGCAGAACACTGAAATACGCTGCCAATAATATTTTGTTTGTTGATAACTCAAATTTTTGCTTTTTCGTTATTCTGTTTAGTAGTATTTCACAGCATAAAATTATTCATATGTAATGTGAGACAATCAGAAATTGGTTCTGTGTCATAGGTATATACCTTAGCTAAGAAAACTGTTAATTGTGTATGTATACACCAAGTTATAGCTGAACAGATAAGCTTTTTTACCCAGACATATCAATGACATTTTCTCACATCACATAAAGTAATTATAAATAAGCTTTTAAGAAAGATACAGTGATCTAGAGTATTGTGTCCAGATGTGGGCTTCTCAGTTCAAGAAAGATAGGGAAATACTGGAGAGAGTTCAGCAAAAAGATGACGAGGTTCCTGGAGCATCTCACTTGTGAGGAAAGGCTGAGAAACCTGGGACTGTTCAGCCTGAAGAAGAGGTGACTGGAAGAGGATCTTATCAGTGCTTATAAATATCTAAAGGGCAAGAGTCAAGTGAATGGGGTCAGGCTCTTTTCAGCTGTGCCCTGTAACAAGACAAGGGGCAATGGGCACAAACTAAAACATAGGAAGTTCCGTAAAACTATAAGGGAAAACTTTTTTGCTTAAGGGTGACAGAGGAAGCTGCCTAGAGAGGTTGTGGAGTTTCCTTTTCTGAAGATATTCCAAACCCACCTGGATGCATTTCTGTGTAACCTACTTTAGGGAACCTGCTTTAGCAGAGGGTTGGACTAGATGATCTCCAGAGATCCCTTCTTACCTGTACAGTTCTGTGATTCTGTGGCTAACAGATAATGTACTTATAATATTATTTGTCTACCAAGGTGTAGCAGTAAGCGTAGCAGTCAGTTTCTCAGAAGAACTGTAGTGGTTTTAATGTTGTTTAATATTTGTGCTTGCTGTGGACTAATGGCAAATGTTCCCATAATTGTGATTGTTAGAGATAAAAAGGCATGAAATTAAGTTTTTACAGGCAAAGTATTGCAGCTCTCAAAAGAATTTGAACAAAACTCATCATAATTTGTAGGTGTTTGTTGAATTAAGCAATATTAGCAAGACTAACTATCTATGGTGTTGATCTGATGATTATAATTACCTTAATAGTTCAAATAGTGCAGAAAAAGATATTCTGGTTTCAATCCTTGAGTGCTGCAAGTTCTGCTAGCCTATTTACTATTCAGTAGGGTGGAAGTAGAACAAAACAGTTTTCTATAGAGAAATAGAAGAGTGTATTCTCTACTGTGTTTTGTAAATAAATATCTGTGTTTAATTCACTGACAGTGGCAAGTTTGTCAAATTGCACGACAAAAGAGTAAATCTAACTTACTGATTAATGACTTTTCAAGAATTTGAAAAGAACAGCAGAATGGCGATTGTCATTTCTTCACAATGGTGATGACATTAGATTTGTCTTGCTTTGTACCTCATAGTAATGAGAAAAAAAGTACAGCACATATTTACCATAGAAAGTTTGATGCTGGTAATGCATTAGGGTCAAATACACCTCAGTGCAGTCTATTCTCTCAGATGTTTTTTTTTAGTCCTTGATCAGGTAAAAATGCTGTAGGGAGAAAGAGATGTTCATAACTTTGTTTGAGAAAAATTCAGACTTCAAAAGTGAATTTTAGGGAAACACAGAAAGCAGGAAATGAATACACAAGCAGGTGAGCAGAGCAATTTTAAGAATGCTAGCCCTGCCTATACAATTTTATGAATTGTAGGGTATGCTTTGAAAGTTGTTCAAACTGTGAATTAAACCATAACTGAAGGAAAACTTCGGCTGTTTCCTGTGATACAAAAGCTAGAACATAAAATGCTGGTGCTCAGCAATATCCAAAACTCAGACAAACCAAGTCACGTGTACACCAGTACATCTAGATGTCCCTCTCTGGATGGGTGAATATGGCTTTTTCTGGGAGAAAGAGTGAAGATATGATACAGGTAACCGAAGCCACAGTAGTTAAAAACTAGGAATGCAAGTCTGAGAAAAAACTAGTAGAGATCTTTTAGATAAATACTGTATGAAGGTATAACATGAAGCATGTTTACTCATGTTACTCTTTTGTACTTGACTCATGGTGTTCTCTGAACAAAAATATTTCTCAATTTTTTTTTTAATAATTATAAAGAACTGGGTCAAAAATGGTGGTTTTCAGTGTCATTTAATTGGTATCAGATGAGGCCCTTATGGTGACCCAGGAGACTCTATTTCATTTAGCTTCAGGAATTGGCTGATATATAGTGGCAGAATCTAATTTAATTTAAAAAAAAAAACAAAACACAACAACAAAACAGTTGAAGTAAGGCTGTATGATCTGTAATTATTTTGTAATGCTTCAGGAAACACTGAAACACTGTTCTTCAGCAGCTTCTTCATTCTTATCTTTTATCTATGTTCTAGGTTCATCCATTGTTCACTTTTGATAGAAAATCTGATGATGATGCTAAAGGGATAGTAATTATGAGCAAGTTAAATATGGTCTTTGTACAATCGTAATGTACTCACTGAGAGACTGGAAGAAAGAAAAGTCTTAACTGCCTTCATTGATCATAGAAAAAAGATCTCATTTATCTTAAGCACGACAATTTGAAAACATTATCAGTTCCACGTAATGAAAAACTCTAGAGAGACTGTCAAAAACGTGTTCAGACACACGCTCCTTCATTAGTTTCAGTTATATTTGCATTACAGAAATACAGGAGGGACACAGTTGAAAAAGAAACAATGTAATTTATATAAAGTTAGAACAAAATACTGGAATTGGATTCCTTAAACAGAGACATGAGTAGAAGCAAAAAAATACAGGAAAGATTTTGCTACCCATTTAAATCTGTACTAATATGTAAGTACTGTTTTCTGTCATGGTCAAAGCAGGCTTAGGGTTGACAATCAGTTGCAGAATGGTACACTTGCTTTTTAAGGTAGATATGACTATGCTTTAATAATATCCTCATAAATAGATTTGCTGACTTCTGAAAGGCTAGATTCAAAACTTTTTGAATTCATTGACAGGATATATTTTGACAATATGGGATTTACAGCCTGTTCTAGGAATTAACTGAGGAGGTAGAGGATGCTAACTACATTCTTCTATGTTTATTCATTTTGTGCTTCCCATTACTCTTAAAGATGCTTTAATTCTATGGAGAAGTAAAATGTGAAGGTTTTGAAGTCATACTCAGGAAAGATTTAATGTCATATTTATAGTTTTACTTTTGTCAGTAAAATTGGTCGTTATTTAATTTTTAAACCAAAGAAACTTTTATACCTAGAGATTAATAACCAGGGGGAAAAATTATGATTATAATGCTGTTTATGTGATTTAACAGTAAAATACGTAGGTTCTTAGTACTTCTGGCAAGAGAAAGACTTTAATAGTCTTAAATCCTTAGGTTAAGAAATGAAATGCAAATATATTTCTCTCTTAAGACAGTGCATTTCTATCTAAACTAAAGTGAAAATGCCAGTACAATGAATAATATGGAAAACAGCATTCCCAATGCATTTGTTCTTTCTTTTCCAGCTCATTTACTTTTCATCTATAATCCTATTTGGAGCTTCTATTACATGGTGAATGGTTTTCCAATTTATGCTACATTAATTCATATTTTACTTACTGTCAGTAGTAAAAAGAATACTTCTTTTACCTTTAAAGCTTATTTTTATTGTTGTAATTAAGTCCATATCTTAATTCCACATTGTTTATTAGAATTTTAATTCTGTGTGTAGTAGAGGAATTGGTTTAACCTCTGGGACAGAATTGGAAGACCTCAGATTTCTACAGAATAGTGAGAAAGAGTCTTTAACTCAATTTAATTCATCCAAATCTTCTGCTTTGAACTGGAAGCCTCTCCATGAGGTACCTTGTTCCACTAGCAGTTTTGACTTCGAATGTTTTTATTCAAGAGAAAATCTGGAACCTGTATTCCCAGTGCTTCACTGTGTGAAAATATACATGACTGCATATATGCAAACACATTTCTACTAGCTAACACCCACACTATCCACCGCACAGCAGACATTTACCAAATCTTCCCTACTGTGTATAACTTTTATGTCTTTCACTGTTTATTCTTCCTGATAGCCATTCCTGTACTCAGGGTGGCACAGGAGCTGTAACTATGAGTTATTCAGTTCTCTTTGTCTCCTTGTGTTATTTTTGGCTTTTTTTTTTTTTGTACCAGCCTTGGACAAAATCTTGAAGAATGTATAATCTTTAGAACCCATGCCAAGCTGTGAATAAAAGATGAAAATTCTAGAGACTCACTTCATTTGCAGGTCACACACGAGATCATCACGCTTTCTTGGCCATCTACTTTTATACAGATATAGAAAAAGTAAAAGAAAAGATTGCTTTCCCTGGCTGAGGCATCTGTGCAGCTGCCTACCGCCCTGTTTTTCTCTACTGAAAACAAAACAGGATTTAAATTTTTGAAAGTCCGTATCACTCCTGATCCTAAAGCCTACCTTTAAGATAACTTTTTGCTCAATTTTTACCAGAAGTGTTATCACAGAATCATAGAATAACCTGGGTTGAAAAGGATCTCAAAGATCTAGTTTCAAACCATCTGCAATGGGCAGGGTCACCAACCACTAGACCAGGCTGCCCAGAGCCACATTCAGCCTTGCTTTTAATGCCTCCATGGATGGGGCACCCACAACCTCTATGGGCAACCTATTCCAGTGCATCACCACTCTCTGTGTGAAAAACATCTTCCTAATATGTAACCTAAATCTCCCGTCTTAGTTTAAAACCATTTCTCCTTCTCTTATCACTATCAACCCATGTAAGCAGTCATTCGCCCTTCTGTTTATATGCTCCCTTCAAGTACTGGAAGGCTGCAGTGAGGTCTCCGCAGAGCCTTCTCCTCTCTAAGCTAAACAAGTCCATTTCCCTCAACCTTTCCTCACAGGTGTGAAATGCTTCAGCCCTGATTATCTTAGTGGCCCTCCTCTGGACCTATTCCAAGAGTTCTGCATCTTTCTTGTACTGGAGGCCTCACTCCACATGGGCCTCACAAGAGCTGAGTAGAGGGGGACTATTACCTCCCTCTCTCTGCTGGCCACCCCTTTTTTAATGCAGCCCAGGATATAGTTGGCCTTCCAGGCTGCAAGCACGCACTGCTGGCTCACGTCCAGCTTCTTATCCATCAGGACCTCCAAGTCCTTCTCTACAGGTCTGCTTTCCAGCAGTTCTTCCCATCTTCCCACAGTCTGTATAAATACCTGGGGTTGCCTCAGCCCAAGTGCAGCACCTTGCACTTGACCTTGTTGAACGTCACTAGTTTCACACAGGCCCACTTCTCCAGCCTGTCCAGGTCCCTCTGGATAGCTTCCCTTCCCTCCAATGTATCAACTGCACCACTTAGCTTGGTGTTGTCTGCAAACTTGCTGAGGGTGTATTTGATTCCATTGTCTATGTCACTAATAAGGATGTTGACGAGCACTGATCCCAAGACTGACCCTTGGGATTGTGACCAGCCTCCACCCAGACACAGAACCATTGATCACAACCCATTGGCTTTGACTGGCCAACCAGTTCATAGAGTCGTAGGCTTAGGTGGGACAGATCTTAAAGCCCACCCAGTCCCAACCCCCTGGTGTGGGCTGGGCTGGCACTCACCAGCACAAGCTGCCCAGGACCCCTGCCAACCTGCTCTTGAGTGCCTCCAGGGTGGGTCATCCACTGCTCTCTGGGCAGCAGTGCCAGTGCCTCAGTGTTCTCTAAGTAAAGAACTTCTGCCTAACATCTAACCTAAATCTCTCCCCTTTAAGTTTAAAACCATTTTCCTTTGACCTGTCACTATCAGAACATGTCACAAGTTGGTCCCCTTCATGCCTGCAAGCTCCCTTCAAGTGCTGGAAGGCTGCAATGAGTCTCCCTGGAGCCTTCTCTTCTCAAAGTGCTGTCTGCTTCCAGTCTGCAATAGTGAGTACTGCTGCCTGTAAGAGTAAGCTTAGAAGTGATGAAAAATAATTACAGAATGACGTGAATTTTATTTTTGACCTGATGTGATAATTTGTTAAATTTCTTTAAATGCAGGTTTAAACTTGGCAGGAAGTCCAAGGGAGTGAATGGAAAATTAACGTGGAAAAAGTGGCACATTTCTAAAGAAATCAAAAACATCTTTAATGTGAAGTACCATTCAAAATATTTTTCTGTATCTATCTAAAGTGAGATATTTTGTTTTTAATTCACTTTTTATGTTATGTGGAAAAAAAAAATTCCAAAAATGAGCCAAACTGAAGATTAGCTTGTTGCTGTTGCTCTTGCATACTGCTTGCAGAGATGCACATTTCTACTGCTTTGGAGATGTATTTAATGTGTGGGTGACAGACTTGTTTTCATTTTGCTGCATAGTGCTTTCATTCTGTTTTCAGTTGTAAGTGACTGTGGGAGGAATGTAACAGCATTATTTAAGGATTCAGAAGGTAATTCTACTAACAAATTAAATTTACTGAGCATAGCAGCATTGAGAATTCTGACATTTTACTGTTTTTTGGTGGATCTCCTAGCAGAGATGTGTTTTCTTCTGTCACTTAAATAACTTGCTTTAATTTACTTGTTTGGACATTTGAATGGAACTCAGATGTAGCAGTTTTTACCCATTCTATTGAGTATATCCTTGCACATTTCTGTTCTTTTCATTGTTTCTGTAATGAGGTTTTTTTTTCAAGGTTGTCTTCCCACATTTTCTTTTTTTTTTTTTTTCTGTCATTCTTTCTGATTTTTAAAATCTCTTCCCTCACCCTTTTTCAGATCCTTTCAACTCTTTTATATTGAGGTCTTGTCAGTATTTTGGCCATCCATCACCAGAAATACCCTGTCATTTTTACTTGATTAAAAAACAAACAAACCATGACACAAATGAAAGTTGAAAGATCAAAATGTAAGATAATATAATTTTTTATTTTAACAGCCGCTTAAGGGAGGAGAAAATTTGAGGCAAAAGCAAATTATCCTGATAACTGAGGATCCCGGTGTCCTAAAAATCACGAGTTAATCATTAGAAACAGACAAGGCAGATTCAAGACTTCTACTTCCATCCCCTGAAGGATGCTTTCTCAAAACAATAATAATAGTAAAATCCATGTCTGTTAAGCACTGGGAATGCAGTTCCATTAAACAAAAATATATATACTTTTTTTTTTTTTTTAAGAGAAAAAGCTCTAAAATTGAACCTCTGATATTTCAGGCTGCACATATCCTGCTAATGGGTTTCTCAGTTAAGAAGTCATTGTTTACCCTGCAGATATATATGATGACAAACTACTGTGGTAATCCAACTATGCTGGTTTGTCCAGATGTGCCTACACCTTAACAGGTCTGGACATCTCCAGGCAAATAGGAATCACTGACTGGTCTCTCTGCATTTTCATTGGAATGCTTTTTCCACTACGATCTCATAAAGGCAATAAAAAATCTAAGAAAAATAAGACATTTCTTTAGTATTTGCCAGAATTGTGGTTTTTCAGTATAAAGCTGTGGGCATGCATTTCATGCAGTGGGCTGTACAGAAAAATATGCAAGACCGCAAAACCTTCTCATGCAGTATTACGACAATTGGCTAACTGCAGTTTGTTCTCTGCCTCCAGACTGTCCTTCTAGAACTTGGTAGATGTTATTCCCTCAGCTACGCCTGGTTTTCCTACTGTAAAGGGTTAGCTGACAGTGTAGTTAAAGTGTCAGTAATTCGTTTGCTAGAAGGCAGCCTGCAAGAGACATTCCTAAGGAGATGTCTAGTATCTGTCATTGATATGTTCTGATATTGTTTCTCATTTCCTGCTGATCATTCTGTGTTAGGTTCTGAGTTAAACTCTTTGATTTCAAGTAATTTTTTTTTTCAGAAACAAAGTTCTTAAGTCATTGGTAATATAATTATATACCTGCTATGCTACAGATCTATGATAGTAGACTTGTGCTACATTTATACCACCTACTCCTTCAAAACATATCTTCATCCAATTCTGTGACTGTTTCATCAATGTTACCAGTACCTGAAATTAATTAGTATCTGCCAAGTTCTGTTTACTTTTCTCACATGAGATGGGTCAGGTATGTCAGTCCTGTCCGTGGTCAGAAACAGCCACAACCAAATTCGGCACATTTGCTGGCAACAAATTAAGAAGAACAAAATAGTTGAAAAATGATTAAGTCTGAAGTAAATTGACAAAAAATCTAAAGGTGATTTGATGTTTTAAGCTTCTTGAAAATTGCTTCCAGATATCTTGCTAACTTCTCATTCCCGCATATGAGGTGGCAATCTGTAGGGCAAAGGTTCACCGTAGAACTTGAGGTTCTTCTTTTTCTTTGTAAAGCTGATTATACTTTTTGCAGTTCTTTCTGTTATTTGAAAATGTTCATTATTAGTGCTTAACTTAAGAAAAGTTGTCAAAGTATGCTTACAGGCCAGTCTGAATGTAATGAGTGCTCCACACAGAGTCACAAACATGGTTTTGCCTTTGTCATTAGATTTTTAAAATTGAAATGCTATTAATAATCATTTTTTCTGTTCTTCGTAGAATATTGAAGACAAGATGTAAAGTGTGGACTGTATTTACTACGTATATTGAGAATAATTAACTGCTTGTTACAATTTCTGTTTGTTTATGAAACTTTGCACCAGGCTTCGTCCTTCTCCCTACCAGAAACTTTACCTGATACTAGGTTACTGAAGCATTCTTTGTTGTTTTACCTCATTTCTACACAATTCATGCTAAAAATGTAATTTTCTTTCAGTTTTGAATGACCAATAATTTATTTATCGTGTCACAAGCATTTACTTTCCAAACCAGAATTTAAAAGGCATTAAATCAATTAACATCTATTTACCAATCATTGAAGATTAACTGTGTACGTTTGAGCTCTGGCAATTGTCAAGTAACCATCTCTTGATGTTGATTGCTACCTGATTTCTAATCTTGTCTCCTACTACAAAGGTTATGATGAAATTACTTCCACATTATCTGGAGTCCTCAAATTTTCTTGATTGCAGCAAGTGCAGTTTTTGGTTTTACAAAGGCAATCAGAAGCCTCATTAATCAGTTATTTTCTACTGAGAATACGGATGTGCTGAGATTTACCATTGTGTAGCACATTTTGAATATTTCAGATCTGAAGATTTTGAAGTTATGTGACACTGATAGGAAGTACCATTTACTTTTTCTTAATGAGTTCGCTAAATAGCTCTGGATGATTTATATGGAAGAATCTGAAGATTAAAATGTCCAACTATTATATTGTTATTATATTGTTATTCATCCTTCTGTAGCCCAGTACATTTGCTAGCTATCACAAGCAGCATACCATCAGTTTTGTATTTATATGACAGTGTAGGGTCTCGGGACTCATCTGGGCTTGCCTTGTCCTGTTTGCTTTCACAGTTCCCTACTGTCCAAGTTACTGTAGCTTAATCTCTGTGACAACTATTTAGGCAATTAGTTTTAGAAATTTAAGTAGTCCCTGAAAAAGCAGAAGCCTTTTAGTGTCAGGATGACAATTACTGAGGTATTAGACAACTCAGATTTCACTAGGAAACCAAGGCAAAGGAAGTAAACTTGAGGAAGAAAACGTATTAAGTTAAACCCTAAAGTATCCTAGACCAGAGATGGAGACTATTCACCTTAAAAGGGCATGATTGTGTTCCTGGTAAAGACTTTAGGCTGCTGAAGGCTTATCTCCATAGTCTATCACTTTTCTTGAGGGAGACTGAAACTGTTGATGTTTCAGAGGAACATGGGAGAAATGTGCACAGCGTGAAGAAAAGGGGCATGTACTTGGAAGGTTATATATAGAAAACTACAACTGCATTTATGAAGTTTGCTCAGAAAATGTGGACTATTGCAACAGTTACTGAAACTGTTTAGAATTCTTAGATCCATGTTTATGTTGTTCCTTCTGGATCTTTGTGCTGTGAGACTTAAATTCTCATAAAAACAATCTATCAATTTCCCACATAAGCAGCTGAATGGTTCTTGTTTTAGTGCAGGTGAAGTGCATTACTGTGTGATAAATTAACATATGGGGGAGGAAGAAGTAGCAGGCTGAGTAAGGGTAATAAGTCAGGAAGATCTGAAGGCTGCAGGTAAAAGTAGAAGTAGTGTGCTTTTATTTGTTTATTTATTTTGAGGGGGGAAGGGAATGTGAATTGTCTTTAGTTGTTTTCCCTGTTAACTGGGAGGATGTTTTTCAGCAGGTGTTTGGGACTGATTCAGTATGTTAAATCTATATGATTTGCTAGAAATAATGAGGAGATCTGAGAGAACTTTGTGTAGCAGGAAGGTGAAAATAGTGTCTTGAGGATGTTTTGGTTCATTCTCTTTCTGGGGCGGCTCTAGAAATATCACTAGGAGCAAATTCCATGTTCTTCTAAGATACAGATATGGCTCTTGTTTCATCAGAGTTCTTAGAGTAGTAGAAAACTCAAGCACCTTTTATCACTTAGCACCATCTCTCTGAAGAAAAATATCAGAAGGCTTTTGGGTTTTCTCAAAGAAAAAAACCAAATACCTTACATTTATTTCCTTGCTTACCCTGTTGATATTCTTCACTGTAATCAATGTCATTCTAAATAGAAAGCAATATAAATAAAATTTGAGATTCGAAAAGAAAGGTATGTGATATTTGCTAGTATTTTATATTCATCTGTGATAACTTACTACATTCCACGTTAACTAATTAATATATCTAGATTAAAACTTATTTAGCATAGATTCTGTCAGCTCAAGTGAAAAAAAAATAACCCACAAAAAATGAAACTGTTTCAAAACATAGCACAGACTTTGTTTCAAACAATTTCATTGTGTAAGCATTAAGGTTTAGCATTAATCTCCTAAGTACTTTAATTTCCTGGACATTTCCTAAGCCATGCGCATTCTGTATTGTAAGAAGTTCAATTTCATATTAATTGTACTGCAAGTATGTTTTGAATGAGTTATATTCAGATGAGAATATTATGTTTTAACCTAATTTCCTCAAATTCCAGAACTGGAAAGTATCTCTCTATTTTGTTTGGGAAATACTTTTTACTTGGATATTAAGATTAGGCCTCTATACCCTTGAAGATGTCAACAGCTCCTCCCAATTTAGCATAACCTGCAAACTGACTTAGTATACCTTCAAGTCTGGCATCCAAGTCATTCGTGAAAATGTTGAAGAGAACTGACTTTAACATGGACCCTGAAGAACCCACTGGTGATTTAGTTTCCACTTTGTGGAAACCAGTATTAGCATATGATATACAGTGGGATCAGATTTGTATTTTCTGTCTTCTCTAGACTTTTTTCCTTTGTGCTTCAAGTCGGCATCGATTATCCCTTCTTCAGTGTGATATGCTATGTCATTACAAAGACAGAACTTAGAATACCAAGAATTTCCTTGAAGTGTTACTTTATTTCAATCTGTGGTGACATAGGACTTTGATTCAGCTGATTTGATCTAGTTTACTAGCTTTTGCTTTAATGTTAGGGGATTTTTTTCCTTCGTTAGTTCTAACTGCAGTACTTGTGCAATAGTGCTGATCAGTAAGTTAGGTTTGGCTTTAACCTCTCTATTGATTCTACTAATTTATTTTAACAAATGAGGATGAGTGGTAAGGAAACTTACCCATAATGCTTTTTAACCTAATGTATTTATATCTCAGTTCTCTTTCAAGTTAACTATTGAATTAGTTCCACTTAATTGGAAACAGATGGTATGTAATTACCTTCCACATCAAAGCCAAGAATCCTGTCAATACTTGTTAAAAACTGATCAATTTGCAGTTATTGTGATTGTTTGACATTGCTCTATTTATTAAAAGCAATTCCATTCCAATTTGATAATTAAATCCTAGAGATGTCCAAAGTTTTTGTGAAGATTCATGATAACTTTCTTTTCTCAAATACAGGGAATAAAAGAATAAGTTTAATTAAAATTTGTTGTTTCCAAAAAGCTGTTAGTTAGGAGAAAAATGAGATGCTAAATGTATGTATATACATACATTACATGACTCCTACTCTGTTAGTGTATAAAATATTATAATACTGCCATTAAAATTAATTTTAATATTCAATTTAATGGTTTTTGATGGTGAAATGAGTGTATTTTTTTCAATTCATACCATTGTTTCACGCGTTTATGATAACTACCTCTACAAAAACTGAATGAAGAACTACTGTATTTTCTTCTGCTTCTGCTTCTGTTCATATGACAAATAAGAAAAATAGAAAATTTTTTGTCCTTGTTTGAAAATCTGCTTGAACTTCTAGTTCTAGATTAAATATTTAGAAAATTTTCATCAAAATTACTTGAGTGGAAAGACTGATTAAGAAATCTTTATTTCACTTAAATGAAATATATTTTCACTTGGCATAGATTAATTTATCTTGTTAAGCCTAATTTTTGATGCAAGTTCACACTTTATTTTATTTTATAAGAATTGCATGTTTACTAAAGTAACTTTGAAAACAGACCTTGTGCCTGGTTCTGTTAGTTTGTTCCCCTTCTAGTTTCAAGTTTCTCTGCAGAATTTCTCTGCCGCTTTGAAAAAGAATTGCCCATCTTTCTGTTTTTCTGATGCCCTCTCCATTTTCACTGCTTTTTGTCTTCACTATCTTAGTGGCCTGAGGACAAAATGTTAGAATGTAGCATTAAAAAAGTAGTATCAGAAGGAGTGGGAAATAGATGAAGTTTGTCCATATCAGCTGGGAAATGCTTTTCCAACAGAACTGGAAATTTTATTGAAATATGAATATTTGCTTCTGTTGGAGTTAATAGAAAGTCACATCAGATCTTGGTCTCAGTCCCTGACGAGAGATTTCTCACATTATGAAAATCTGATTCTGTAATGATTGGTACATCTCCAGACACAAGTTGTTTCTTTGTCTTTATAAATACTGCAGCACTTGTGCATACTACCCTGCCAATAGCAGAGATATGTTGTCTTAATTCTTCTCTCTGTGGTTAACAGGCAAATTGGAGGTATGTGCAAATATGTGCGTTTCAGCTATTTGCTCTTGTTAATTTACAGGTAAAGAAATTTCTAGAATTGCTGGCATCAGTTATTGTTACAAGCTGGACAACTGTTTTATCTGCTTACTTAAGTAATACAGATTTGTCATAAAGCTAGTTACTTTTTCTTTCATCCTAGTAAAAAAAGTCCCCGAAGGTTTACATGATTGTCATCCTATATTTATCTAGTTTTCACATTCTTTTGCCTTGAGCTAACACTGTCCTTTAAGTTTTGCAATGATCTCTTTTTCCTCCTATTTCTATTTCCCTTGGGTTTGGGCATCTAAGGCTTTGGATTAATACCATTTTCGTGCTCTGACCATACTGAGTTAATTCAGTCTTCTCTCCCAAGGTTAGTTTTTGGACTATCTGAGTCTCTCCATTTTTATTCTTTTTTTTTTTTTAAACCTCAGTTTGAATCTCTTTGATTCATCTGTGTAGAAGCTTTGTCAGAACAAGTGTGTGTTTCATTGATAAATTATGGATTCAACAAATTAGTGGTTTCCAACTATTTTCAAAATGAAAACATCCGCATATAGACACTTGAAGTGGTTAAACTACTTATCAAATCAAAATTAATAAAAGCTCACATAAAGCAAGCTTCCAACATCATGAGATAATTATGGTAAGAAAATGTGAATATTTCAAAGCCTCTATTTCAGAAAATATTGATACCCATCAGTTAAACTATTTGATACTTTCCTTTGCTACGTAAAAATAAAAATAAACTACTACTTATCTTATAGTGATTGACTTATTTTGAACTGTGATTCCTGGAGATTGGTGAATTTAGCAGCCTCAGCTTCACTGTTTGACCTGTTAAGTGGATAGCAGCAGTGCTGTTCTTGTTGAAACAAAATTTTGCATTAGTATACTATGTTTCTTGTGTAGTTTTCTAGGTACAGTTCTAGCTCTTTACACATTTTTTTCTTGGCCTTTAGTTAACCAGCAATTTGATTTTTAATTTAGTTAATTGCTTGGGGCTTTGGTCTATCCCCCAGTTGATGAAGTGCTTTTCAAACCAAGTATGTTGCAAGCATTTTGATTTTTCTTCATGGAATACAATCTTGGATATTTGGATTAAAATTATTAATGCAATTGATATTTCTTCTGCTTTTGAATTCAATAACTTCCAGTGGATTTTGTTACAGAAAGTGAGATTAACAAATGAGACATTAACGTAAGTTCATAATTCTGCATATTAGAGCACTATCTAGTTTGAATCAATACAGTATGGTGTGGAAAGATTTGATATCTGTTAATGTATGCGCTATGCTGTCCATTAGTTATGGCTCTCTCTACTCTTGCTCGAAGCAGACTGGATTAAGTTAAACTGGACTTCCTGTTAACTTCTATTGAACATCAGGAAGCTATAGCTCCCCCTATCTCTTGGCTGCACAGAAAAGCTCGAAAATACAATCTAAAATATTAAAGCCTGTTTTCTTAATTAATATGAACCCCTTTTTAACTTATCTGTAATTTGTTATTAATTGATTAATCATTTGTTGAACAGCAGGACATCACAACTCACTGCTTGGCAACACGGGTTAGATGAAAGGGCAAATAAGCTGACTGTGCTTCTTTTAAAATAGTATAAAATTGTTAGATGCCAAGATCTGAACACCGTTCTTGTTTTTAAATAATGGTTAAGAACACCGCTGCTAACCATACTTTTCAAGCCATGACTGATAGCAGAAAGGTTACCAAACTGTGGTATGCTGAACACTGCAGGTGATCCTGAAGGCCATGTGTTTGCAGTTCTCCTAAACAGCTGAGAAGGCAAATCCAGAAGATGTATGAACCTGTCCTATGGCTTTATTTTCTGGTTTAAATAGTTATTAAAGGTGTTTAGCTGTAGGAAGAAAACGGTGTGTATAACATGTCTAAGGTTTGTAAGCAGTATATGACTGGAAGGTCATGCTTTTTATTGGTTGTTATTCAAAATGCAGTTTAGAATATTAATTCTGTATTTGGATGTATTTGACTACTCTGTTTCAATTCATGATGTTCTCTGGCAACCAACAGAAGTAAATGGCGGGAGAAGAAAACCCAGAATTCTCATTAGCAGCAATATCAATCAGAAGTTAGTGTTAGAAATCACTGCTTAAATAGGGTTGAACTGATATGGATGAAGGACGTGTTTGGCATAAAAGTCCCAGCATCAGAAAAAAAAGTACCAAGAAGCTCTTGTATCAAAGTGTACCACTTGTGAAGAGAGGTATCTTTTCTGTTTCTTTGAGCAATCTGCTCTGTGTGACTCTTCCATGAAGAACAGTTGATGTGGTCTCAAAGACAGCTCAATTCCAGCCCTCTGCATTCTGGTGTCTGAGCGCCAAGAAAGTTTTGATTATGAAGATGAATGTAAGAATCCATTCCTATATCAATATCTTGAATTTTTTACCTGCTTATTTTAACTCAGCTACACTTGAAGAAGATGTTATTTGCTATATGCGACAACAGTGCATGGGAATGCATTCCCACAGTTTATGGCCACAATGAAATTGAATATTTGGATGTTTCCCAAAACCACTCTTGGCTTTTATATGACTTTAAATGACCATTATACTAACTTATTTATAAGGAATGCTTCCAAAATTGCTTACTTCATTTGGGGACAATTGCAGAAGTAAGGATGAGCAATAATCCTTATTGTAAGTACACAGTTTGAATAGAGATCAGTTGTTGTTTTTTTCCCCTTCAGTTATACAGTCAGTTCTGAAAACAATCTGTGCAGTTCACCACATTTGGATGGCAGTCTTTAGAGAAGTCTAATGTGTTGGTTTATCTTCCTCCAAAAGAAAACTAGTGATTTCTTCTCTGCTGCCTTCTTTCTCAGTGCTGTGTCTGCTGAAGGTAAACTGATGTTTAGTCCCTTCCTGTAACCTTCAAATGATATCTTCAGTCAGGATATTGACTTCTGTTTCTTACGCTGGTGGTGTACTTCTGTACAAGGATGCCTTTGTAATGCCCTGTACTGCTGGGTAAGCCCTGATGGGCTCACCACACAATGAACTGCAAATCCACTTAAACAAAGTAAATCCATTCCTTGTCCAATAAGAAGGAACTCCTGTGTCAGTCTAATTGTACATTTTTTCTTCTATTTGTACAATTACAGAACTCATCATTAAACAAATTATGGGGTGAGGAAAGTTTATATCTGTTACAAAATAACCATGAACAGAGTACTGGCAGGGTAATATATTTGGGCTTTGTACTGTAATTTTCTCTAATGATGGATCCCTGCAATAGATGGCACCTCTAGTAAATTCTGACTGTTCTTGTTGGTAAGGCTATATCACTCACTGTTTATAAAAATTCATTTATGTTATCCTATTTGTAATGCAAAAGTACCAGCACTTCTGCATGACGTTTGCCAATACCAAAGAACAAGCATAGAGCCAAGTGCCTCGTCAGTTTAGTGGTGAGGTGCTCCCAGTGCCAGGCACAGCCAGCCCCTAGAGCCTTTGCCATGGGGTTTCCCCACAGCAGGTACTAGTGGCATCTGACCAGGAAGATATCCCTGCAGTCCATTAATACCATGGTTGTATATATACCAGCAGGAGACAATAAAGCGTTGCATATCAGGATAAACAAAGTCATTCACAGGAAGCAAGGAGACTTGTTTACTACTGCAGAGCAGTTTCCCACAAACAAGTTCATTCTAGCTACATGCAGAAGCTAGAGCCAGTTTACTTGTGTTCCCAAGCTAATGCAAGCCCTTTCTCATGGACTAGTTGCCTTTTCAGGCTATGATCTGTATTTTTCCACACTCTAGATATCTCTAATTTTTTTTTCTGGAAATATTAGACATCACTAGCAGAAACACAAACTATGATTTTTCCAGAAAATACAGGAATTTAGTTGTCTGGAAAGCATTATAAATAGCTAGTTCATTTAAGCAAATTGTGAGTTTTGCCATTGAAAATCAGATACCTTGAATACAGTCTCTATCTATTGTTGTAGCTCGAGTAAGTAATAAATAGATACTTCTTTAAACTAATGGTACCATTTTGTTTACAGCTCTTGGAAATCTTTCTGTCCTTGTATCAGTCACTTGCAATCCATGTGATGCAAAATTGGTATTGAATTTCTTAACAGTGTTTCTGCATCTGATGCATAAGCTCTGCATAAGTTTTGTAAGCATCTACCAAAACCCTATGAGGAAAGAGTTACTTATGAATTCTGGTTACTTAGTAATTCTCCTGCGTGGTCATGTTACTTCCTTATCTCATATTTGCAAGCCATCAGGCAATAAATTCTGTCAATAAGTTAATGATACACACTAGACTTGCACAGCATGCACCAAAATTTTTTAGTCATAAAACAATGTTACAATTCAGTTAAATATTATTCAAAGACACACCGGGTTGAAAGTCGCTGCTTCACGGAAGCCATGTTTCACTAAGCTGTGGATTTGGAAAGTGACGTTCTGAAGAAGTCTTTGAGAGATGTGTGCGAACGCTGACTTCTTTTCAGAGATACTTCTCAACAAATACTAGACAGTGAAAAGAAATTATTTTCCAAGTGAAAGTTTGGATAGTAACATAGCTCATGAACAAATCCATATGCTTTTGTGTGTTATACTGTGTTGCTCTGGCAGGTATTTGTTCACCTACAGGAAGGGAATGGCATTGTGGTGATGGCTCCTCTGCTCCAGCTGGAGAGTTGTGTGTTGTCACCAACCAGTGCCGTAGCAGCAGTGATGAGAGACAAGGTAAGCATATACACTGTACCTAATTCATAAATCTTCATATTGATGTTATGTAGCAAAGTGTCTCCTCATCCATTTACAATTTGAAGGGTATTTTACAAATATTACTATCTTAATTTGTTAAAAATATTTGCTGAGATTCAGAATTTATACACTATGTCTGTGTTAAGGCTTAAGAAAAACCAGCATTCTTGTAAATACTGTCAGATACTGTAAATTAAATGTTCAGAAGATGTATTTTGTTCCTTCCAGGTGTAAAAAGGGAGAAATTTTATTGAATTTATGAATGGATACTCCTAGCTTAACCATTGCAACATCAAAAGACAATGAATATGGTTGCTACAATTTTCCTTTAGGGAATCCAGACAATGAAAGTGAATTTGAATGATAAAGTCTGAGTAAATTTGCAACAGAAGTCTACTATTTCCAGAACAATGAAACAAAATTGTGCTGAAAATAATTTCATGCAATGCATAGGATAGTCCTGTTCACTGAAGAGCATTGATTTGGACTGGAAGGAAGGACTTGGATTTATTGTAACTTCTAATTTTAATTAAAACCTTATTTAAGTTCTCCTGCTCTCCATGCAGCAAAGGAAACCACTATTGTTTGTTTGATTTGGGGGTTTAACTTTAATTTTAAAATCTTTAGGTGAACTTGTGTTTACCTGTGCATACATGTTAACTGGAATATATAAATAAGAGCATTGATCTGATATCTGGGAGAAAGAGTAGCAATTCAAATCCAGATTCCTTTAGCTCTGTGCCCAGATTCCTTTAGCTTTTCTTTGACAGTGTTCTTTTCGTTTATCCAAATATAATCCAGATATATGTTTGGTACAGAAGTCCAGAATCAATTCTGGGGAAGTTGTTCTTAGTTCCTCTGCAAATAAGACAATAGTTAATGCTGTATTGTGTACTAGTAAATTCTGTAACTTCATTGTGCTGCAGTAAAATATTCTAAATGCCACTGACTGAAACCAATGCCTGTTGAATTCCCTAGATGTATCTTAGGTTAAGCATGTCATTTCCACAAGAGATGGCTGTTTTAAGTTTTCACTACATAAACTTAAAACCTGCACGGTGCTTGATTTTTTATTTCTCTAGAAAAAAAGAACTTCCTTTAGGCCACATCTTNTGTAAATACTGTCAGATACTGTAAATTAAATGTTCAGAAGATGTATTTTGTTCCTTCCAGGTGTAAAAAGGGAGAAATTTTATTGAATTTATGAATGGATACTCCTAGCTTAACCATTGCAACATCAAAAGACAATGAATATGGTTGCTACAATTTTCCTTTAGGGAATCCAGACAATGAAAGTGAATTTGAATGATAAAGTCTGAGTAAATTTGCAACAGAAGTCTACTATTTCCAGAACAATGAAACAAAATTGTGCTGAAAATAATTTCATGCAATGCATAGGATAGTCCTGTTCACTGAAGAGCATTGATTTGGACTGGAAGGAAGGACTTGGATTTATTGTAACTTCTAATTTTAATTAAAACCTTATTTAAGTTCTCCTGCTCTCCATGCAGCAAAGGAAACCACTATTGTTTGTTTGATTTGGGGGTTTAACTTTAATTTTAAAATCTTTAGGTGAACTCCCTAGATGTATTAATAATGTTGTAATATCTAGGTTGAATTCCCTAGATGTATCTTAGGTTAAGCATGTCATTTCCACAAGAGATGGCTGTTTTAAGTTTTCACTACATAAACTTAAAACCTGCACTGTGCTTGATTTTTTATTTCTCTAGAAAAAAAGAACTTCCTTTAGGCCACATCTTGTATTTTGCTTGTATTATACTTCCATTAATTTTTATGCAGGTTTTTTACTGTGTTCCAGTGAATAGCGCCACAGATAAACACTTAAAATGAAAGTAGAGAAGGTTTCTCCAAAGATCAGTTAAAAAAAAAAGAACAGTATTCTATGAGCTGTGTGATTTTGGCATTGTGTAAATGCCAAAATGTGTTCCATTAAAAGTAGGGAGATGAGGAAGAGCTGCAGAACTTGGAGTGACAGGCTGTGCACTCTGTGGCTGCTCAGATAATGGTCTGGGTTGCTCTGGGGGAGAAGTTAGCTGTCAAACATAGAGAGAGATCAGGAAGTCAGATTGAACATTCGCCCATGTGCCACATGCTATTCTGATCTCAGAATTTTGCAAAGTTATTTTAAACTTCTGCTTTGCAATCATGTGTTTGAGATAGGTCCCTGCTGTTCTTTCTGTACCCTGTACAGATTTCAGGATGTTTCTTCACTGAAAATATTATAGAGGTGGAATGTCAGGTGATGCATTTTTATAGTTAATTAGGACTTCAGATTTGGTTTATGTTTTCCCACAGCATTTGCAAAGAAGTGGAATAAGCCCTGCAGTCCCTTTTATTCATTCATTTCCAATAAAATTTTAGAGGCTTAAAATACTCACTATAAACAGTCTAAAAATATTTTGCTCTCAGAATATCTGAGAATTCAGTTTTATAAGCAGATGTATTTTAAATAGAACATTAACCAACAACTTTTTTCTGCCAGACTTTTTATAGATTTTTTTTTTTGCAGACAATTCTGAGAAAAAATATACAGTACATTCCACATACTTCTTCCTTCTGTTTTTTTTCCTTTTTTTTTTTTGGCATACATGTCTTCCAGCAAATATTTTTCAAGTTAAATTTTCTGTGAAAGCAAACGTTCCCTTGAAAAGCAGTCATGAATAATCAAGGATTTTCTTATTGAAAAAGATACTGTTACTGTTTTGTACATCTTCATGTTTTCTGTCTATTTGAAAATTCTGAAGAAAAAACAGAACATTATTTTGTGCATTTCATTTAATGTGAAACAGGTATGCTTCCACTACATTTGTGCTTTTGATGAATCACTGAAGTGCTTCAGCCACTTTAAAAGCTGAAGTGTAAAAGTATCAATAAAATGTTGGTTGATGAATCAGCCAGTCTGCACATTAACTTGATTCTGGAATACTTCTGTGAATTATCTGTTTTCCCCTCTATAATTAATTTGCCATAAGTTGATGTGAATATGAAAACCGTGAAGTTGGACATCATAGTGTGACTATAAAAGATGAAGTTGCAATGTGATTTAAAATGATTAGTGAACTGCGATGATGATATAAAAAAGACCAAAAGTATTACCAAGGGCCTGGCATGTGCAACTAATTTGCACGGCAGCATGAGGGCAAAGTAGTCCTTGTATCTCGCCAGAATCCCATTTAGAAGGCAGAGCCTTACCTTGACCTTCTCTACTGCATGTGAGAAAAAGCTGACAAATGTTTTCCATGTAGTGCATGGAATCTGGATGCAGTCTCACATATCTGCCCTTCTGAATTTCTTTCAATTTAGGTTTCTCTGAAAAATGTGATTTTGAAACTGACCTCTGCAAGCCTCTTCATGAAGTGAATTTACATCCTGGTTGGATTAGAAGAAATGGCAACTCTGGTGTGGGACCACCATATTCTGACCACAGTGGGAATTGCTCTAGTAAGAATCCTTGCCTTCACTGAAGGAATCATGGGATTTTACAAGTTATTTACTTCTGTATTATTTGCTTAAATTATTATTTTCTTGATAGATCTATTGGGTTCTGACACACGTTTTCTGAGATAAAATAAGAACCTGGACACCAGAGCATTCTAGGTGCTTATAATCATGGTAGTCTATAATTGTGGGGGTGGGGGGCAGGAGTTGAAAGTTGAAGGGAAAAGGCTGGAAAGAAACAGTTTCTGCTCTTGTTGTCATGGAAGAATAAGTAATTGGTCATCAAGAGTTGCATTTATCTTCCTGAGTGACCCCTACCTGTTACAGAGATATCGTAATTTCAGTCATTATATTTGCAAATTTTAGAAATTAGTATTGAATCTCTAGCCTTGAGATATATTTGCATCTCTTCGTGATTGATTTTTGAATGCCCAAAGTGTGTGCATCTGTCATCTGTGACCTGCATTCTTATTTGAAATATTTTGAGAGCAGATGATATCCTATCTGGGAATAGGAAGAACTTTCATAGCCTATCTGAACCAGCTTCTATAAAACTTATTCAGTTTTCACTTTGTATAAAAGATTGACCCTCAGTGGAGTAATTAATTCTTCCTGTCCCCAGAGATACATCCCTTACACTTTTCCTTTTGCCAAGTTAACCTTACTTTCCGAAACCTGGCTTCTTTATTCTGGAGTACTTAACTTTCGTCATAACTTTACTTGAGCCAAATTTTTAGCTACAGTGCATTTATTCCTGCTTTCCTAAGCTGTTAGAAAGCTTGTTTGTAAGAAAGCACAAAAAAAAAAAAAAGTTAACAATTTGATGTAGCACTCTGTTTTCAAAGAAAAGATGTGGGCATATTGTCCAAACTGTTTAATTATCTTCTCTGTTTTCCTTTATTGTCTCTTTCTCCTTATCCATCCACGCCCACTCACTTCTCACAAATGTGGTAGTGATTTTTTTGAGTCCTCAGAACAAGCACAGGAAGGCAAGCATAAAATGTTAGAGTGCATACAACAATATAACTTACAGAAGACTAAATTATTGCTAAGAGATTAACAAGCCTATAGGTGTTTTTGACCTCACTCTTAAACTGTTATGGTTTGGGAGTGTGGAAATTTGTACTGTTCTCAAGCAAGTGCTACCTCCTACATACTGCATAAGATACCGAACTGATAACAGTTCCATTTAATGATTAGTGTGAATTATAGACTTAGAGCTGAATGCCTGGAAAAGTTGTTTTTGTTTTTTTTTTTTTTTTTAATGAATATCTAATGTGCCAGTGACAAATGAATGGGGCCAGGCTCTTTTCAATGGTGTGCAGCGACAGGACAAAGGGCAGTGGGCACAAACTGTAACACAAGAAGTTCCATCAAAACATGAGGAAGAGCTGCTTTACTGTGAGGATGACAGAGGCACAGTACAAGCTGCCTGGAGATGTTATGGAGTCTCTAGAGATATTCTAGACCTACCTGGATGCTATTCTGTGTAACCCATTGCAGGGAACCTACTTTAGCAGGGCGGTTTAACTTTCTGATTCCCAGAAGTCCCATACAACCCATATGGATCTTGTGATTTTGTGATATGTTTTTAGTAACATTTTACTTACGTAGTATGCAATCCCATCTTTCACCATGTATTCTGAAAATAAGACTCTTATCAAATAAACATTGGGTTAAACTGATGCTAGCAGAAAAACCTGGTTTATTACCAGAAATTTTTCATAAATTAAGCTTGATATTAAGTACATGAGTTAAAAATCAAGTGTTTTGCAGAGCTTATAATCATGAAACAAGTACAAGAGAAGCACAGTGTAATAAAAATCTAATAAAATCAAAATAAACCAGGCAACAATGTTACTCTAGGAGAAATTTCTTGAGTCTGTGCTTGCTTGGTAGTATCTTGCACCAGAAAGCAGCAATTCCTACCTATATCCAGTAAAAATTTACCTTTTATCTTGTGAAGTACTTGTGCAGAAGAAGAAACTTAGGCAGCTATCCAAAGCCAGCAAGTTTTCAGATTTTCTCATTACTGGAGATTTAGCAGACTGTGTAATCTGTTTTATATTTGTTCCTGCTTAAAGACTGGAAAATATATTGTACAATTTACAATGAAGTCCTACAGCAGAGCATAACAGGGAAGAGTTCCTGTCATAATGATAAGTAATTGCACACAAATTAGCAGCAAAATCATTTAACTGATTTAATCATTTACTAGGACTCACCTGGTTCTCTTCGGCTTTGTCTGTCTGCATGTTTCTTTATTTTCACTGTTAATGCAGTTGGAAAATTTATAACGTACTCTTTAAAAACCAAAAACAACAAATTATTATGAATTGAAACCTTTTATCTATGCAGACTTTGAATACAAAAATTACTGTTGAAGGAATTTCTTAATTACCAGTTCTACCCCATCTGTGTAAGACTTAGAATCAGTGGGAGGTGAAATCTGATTTTTGTGTGTGTGGGTGTGTGTTTATGTGTGATTTATATGTATTTATCTTTAAGGAAGCAAAATAATAAAGTCATAAGTGTAAACCCGGATGAAACTTTGCTGTCAGATACTTTCAATTACAGCAAAGATTTTGTAATGCGTGGATAATAGGTAGATTCTGAGAGTGACTCTTCCTTCATTTGGAATCCATGCATGGATTCCTCCTCTCTGCTGTGAGGAAAGAAAGCATACGCACATCCTCTGGAAGAGTGGAACACTGTGGCCTCCTCTCAGATCTTTCTCCACCTCCTTAAAGACTTGAGCTGTTGTAGGTCACAATGGTTTGTTGTTTAGGCATGAAATATGCAAAATATTCAATTGTTTAAATTCTTTGATCAGCTTACTAAGCCTTAGTTTTGTTCCAAAATTTTGTACTTTATTGAGAACTTAAGCCAGAAACTGAAGTTGTGAAAAATTTTGGAAGGGTACCTGATGTTTAGCCTGAACACAGAGAAGCGACATGTCAAAATGAAGAAATGCTTGGTGTACAATGGCTACGAGTGTGCCATGAATCTTTTTTATGGAAAAAATTCCAGTTGTTTTTTTCATTACTAATAAATACTTGAATGCATCTTTCCTTGTTTTGCAGTTATATTTCCCCAAATTTATATATATATGTTAATTTCTTTTAATAGCTTATTTCCTTTCATTGTCCTCTGAAATGAGATCCTCTTCTGCAACATTAATGTCCAATGTTTTGCTTCCAACTGATGAAGAACACGTTTGCCAGGTATTTTGATGCATAGTCCTTTGTTTTGGCTTATTCTCATAGCACTTCTCTGGAATAATTACAACTTTTTTTGTCCTAGATTACATTTCAGTATTGGATCAGTCAGAGTGGAGTATTGATGGTGGGGCTTCAAAAGCTCTCTGAAGATACCATTAAAAACATCTGGCATGATTCAGGAGAACTGCAAAACCAGTGGAAAGCACAAACCATCACAGTCAATAGCACTGAAAATTTTGTGGTTGGTATCATGAGTTGACTGCAAATTGAACATAAAGGAAAGGGTTTTTAAATTCTTTTTTTCTAGTAAGGCAATGCTAAATATCTTGTAAATGGGAAGCATTATCAAAAAATAAAAGATCAGCTATTTGGAAGCTCAGGACTGACACTAATAAATGCTGCTTGTTCTCGTTATTCTGGTGTTAAAGTTGATGATATACCTCACTTAAAATGTGGATGTGTCTTAAATAAGACTATCTTACTGCATTGTAAACTATATACCTGCCCATAGAAGTGATGGACTTGGGATCTTAACCTTGGGTAAAGTATGCTTTTAGGTTCAGTTTAACTGCATTGTTAAATTGAGGTTTAATTAATAAGTATATTGTCTATGAAATACTGTTCTATACTGATAGCTTCTGGTCTTCAGAGATTCATCAGGTGACAAATACTGCATTATACACTGTAGCTATGCTTTTTATGGTAACTTTGAGCCTTCATCACAGCATACATTGATATGATCTTATTGCTTAAAGGTATGAGGAGTCGTTTAGCATGAAAATCTGAAGGCATGAGAGCACAGCTTCATTTCCATAAAACATAAGATTAACACAATTACTTGACTTGCAGAGGTAAAATTGTGTTAAAGCATTCAACAAAATCTGACATTTTGAAACAATAATTGCCTGCACAACTCTGACTGAGGGTGTGTGTTACCTAATGTATACACCTGACTCAAGTATCAGTGTTACCTGTTGAAAACTTAGCTCTATCTAATATAAGCCGTTGTTTACCAATGTGAGACTGTACAAGGAAGGTTTATTTCTATATTTACTTTTTCATTCTTCATATCACTTAGAAAATTGACTGACTTTGGGAATGGTCAGTAAAATCTTCCTGCCTCTAAATTTCTGGATCAAATCCTAACTGGATTATAGATTGCAAACCTTATGTTTTAGCTTCTCTGAAGCGAGCTGGCACATCCAACTTTAAAGAGACAGATATCAAACTTTCTGCAGTAATCATTACAACTGACAAAAAGAATGTAGCCAGGCACCTCACTATAGCCATAGAACAAGGCTAAGTCTTTCTTTGGTTGCAAGTTTTCCCTCTAGTGGCAGTTTGCATGATGCTGGTCACACAGTTTACTTGCGCTCCTGAACTTTTCCTTCTTTGAGATTTTCAGTCTTTCAGGGCTATCTGTGTTGTTTTTCAAGAAAGTGTTTGAATTACAAATAAACAAGTAAAAAGTTGTTTTCAGATGACTAGTAATCATACTTGTTCTTTGCGTCAACATGAAAAATTCCCATTGCAATGAAACTAATAGAAATATAATTATTTCCTGTTCCAAACTGACAAAATAATCAAAATCTTTAACCTTATAGTGAACAAAAATTTCATTGTCATGAATATTGAATATTTTGATTATAATTACAGATTTCTTAGCTGTAGGATTTCTTTTCAACAATTACATTTTCTGTGGGGGAAAAAAAAGAGTAGGAAATGAATATAATTTTTTTTCTTGAGATCTTTTTTGAAATAGAGTGCTTTGCATAAATTTTGCAAGAATGTTTGAGGTGAGAATTTAATTAAACTCAGCCCTGTTGCTTGTTTTCTTTGCCAGTCATTGATGATGACAGATACTTTTTATTCTTTCTTCTCTTCAAAGAAGTAAATCCTTTTTTTTTTTTCCCTTGTTAAGCATATATTATACACTACAGTTTTTGGTTTTGGCTTTCAAAAATTTCTAAATTCTGAAACATGAAGAATATTACAACTTGCCCAGCACACTACAATCTCAATTGGTCTGATGTGGCTCCTTTGTGGTGAACTATATCCTGGATTGCTCTCCTGAACTACTTTTTTCTCCCTCCTGTTGAGATCAGATTTCCTTTTCACAAATTTCATTAAGGGAATTGGTTCAGGACTTAGGGTTTCGCTTCTGTTTTTGCAGTTATTTCCCATGTCAAGTCTTTTGTTTTGCTGCTGCAGTAGGAATCTCAGAAAGCCCAGCCTGTGTGAAACTGCTAGTTATACTCACGTTTTACTTACCACTAATGGAGCTGCAGCATTAATTTGTTCTGACAGCCATAGAAACTACATATAGTTAATTGTTAATTACTGTTACAAGTAGTGTCATTAAGTAGACACTTTCATTATATACTGAACTGGAAAGCTCTGAAGCTTTTGTAAAAGACAGAAAACTGAACAAACTTGCTCAAATGTGGATGAGGATCAGTTTGGTTACTACCAGGCTAAACCCCTCAGGCAAGAGGAGCAGATGGGTGTTTGCTGGTAAAACTTTGGTAATATTTTCAGATCGAGGAGTATCTGGAGGCATCTAGCATAGATTTCTGTCATCACAGGGAAATTAAGACATGCTGAAGGAAAAAATAGAATAGTTACCTTTCTAGAGAGATGGGTTTAGATTTGCAGCACTGACTCTGCTTCCATTCCAGTTAATAGCTACCCTTTCTTGGTAACTGGCTTCCATCTTGTAGCTAAACAATTTTAATAGAAATAGCTGTTTGCCATTGGAGAGACCTCCTTGGGTGTTTAAATCACCAAGATGTGTACCTCTCTCTTGCTGTACGATACTGGGATAAATTGACTTTGTAGTCTGCAGCTTCTCTTGTGCAGGTCAAATACACATTTAAAGTAAACCACACCCTTTCCATGCCCTCCTCTCTATCTTCTCCCCAAGTCCTAATTCCCTTCCTGAACTGTGTAGTCTTGTACAATGGAACAGTACTGTTGAGGACAATTTATAAGACCACCACAGGTTTTTTGGTGCGTTTGCTTACTCTTGGATGATACACAACTTCACCCCTGGACTCTAAAGCTAATATTTGAGAAGTTATTCTTCAGATGATATTGTGCATTCGCTATTAAGAGATAGATTGTACCTCTAGGTGGATTGTGCCTATAGGACTCATGAAAAGCCTAGAGTGGTAACTTTCCAAGAGATGGGGAATAATTTAGAGAATGGTATTTGTAAGTTTTGTCACTGAATTGCTTGTGATTTTGTATTTTACTCGCATCCCTAAATAAAGTTACATTTCAGAGAATTTTTTCAGTTGAGAAAGAACATAGTTCAGAGTGTGAGACTAGGTTACTGTTTAGTTTTATTGTGTAGCACAGCCTATCTTCATATGCGTCTATGTGTACCCTTAACATTTACTACTATGAATCTCTCCTTCTTTCCAAGGAGTTTGGTTGCTTTTTTTCCCTCCTACTTCACTGCAGTAAGTTAAAATCTACTTTAAAGACAAAAATGTTAAGTATAATGTTAAGTAGAAAATGTTTTTTTTTGCAAAAGCATTACTATTGTAGTATTGGAGCAGAATAACTGTTGAGTTTTGCTTTTCATTCTGAGTACTCTTCAAGGTTTGTTTTGGCTGATAACTTGTTTATGAAAGGTTTCTAAACTGAAAAGGTGTTTTTTGCCCTGACTTTATTCCAAGTCTCTGGTAAATTTTGAAAACAACCAGAAAACATTCATATTTTTCTGTGGGAAGAATGGTCTGATTAAAAAAAAGAACAAGCTCCAGCGCCATCCATTTTCAGGGCTTTCTGTTTCCTAACTGTTATGATCCCTGCTTAAGTTTTAACGTGTTTTGCTGTGGTTCCAGGATCTTTTCTATTAAAATTTATTTGATTTTATCTCCTTCATCTCTTGCACTGGTGAATGTCTTTTCTTGTTGATTTCATATTAAACTGCAGGTTATCTTTCATGGAATAGTGGAGAGCCAGAGACAAGATGAAACTGTTGCTATTGATGATGTTTCTTTCAGTGAAGGATGTTCTCTAGCATATGGTAAGCATACTTATTTTTCAGGAAATGGTTCATTTTTCTTTGCTTTTCACTTTGATTTGAAGAGAAACACAAAGGGGAGAGAACTATTTGGTTCTTAAAGACTTTCTTAGCTCTGTGTTTTTTACATGACTAATTTTCATCCCTCTAAACCATCATCTGACAAATTACGTCTAAACAGAGTTGCAAAAAGTGGCAGTAAATACCTCTAGAAGTCTTGTATGTTACTCTATACCAGCACAAGAAAGCAGTAAGGTCTCATTGGGCAGGAAGAATGTTTGGCCAAAATTGGACCAAAGAACTCATACAGCTCAGGAAGAGCCTTGGAGATGAGTTTGGGGAAATTCCCAAAGCTCTTGTGTTTATTTTTAAATATCTGAAAGGTCCCACTCTTCAGCTCTAGGGGGGATTATTTTGTTCTGCTCTGCTACATCCAAGAGTTGTAGTGTCAGGCTGGTCAGCTCTGCAGCTGAACCATCTGTGCATGCTGAGATTCTTCAGCAAAACATCTAGTCTTTTGCTTTTTAACCCAACACAGTTTCATGGGAGAAGAATGCAACCCATCCTAGCAACAATTAGATTACTTGCTGTTCTCTATTACAGAACAGGGTTGTCGTGTGGTACCCAGACCACAGCCTCAGCTCAGTACAGTTCTGGTTCAAAGCATCCCTTTTACTTCCTGCCTCTGAGATTTAATACAGAGTGTGGTTGATCTTTAAATTTAATGTGAGGTATGGTTGCCATGGTGGAAAGTTATACAGTTGCTTTTTGGAAATGTTTTTTTATTATTATTTTTGTACTGTAATTTAAAACAAAGTTATCTGGAGATCCCATTGGGAAAATAGGTAGATGTGGCTAACATTTTAGAGTGCTGAGAAATCATAAGCAGATTGTAGTAAAATGAAGACACAAATCTTAGTGTAAAGATTCAGTCATGAATAGAAAAAGTCATGTTACTGGTAGATTGAATTTGAAATAACTTTTTTATGTAGTCCTTAAGGAATACCTGGTTAAGCTTTTAAGCAATTGAAGTGGTGTTCTTTTAAATTTGTCAATGAAATATGTGTTTTTAGTGTACTTTCCAGATTTTCAATGCCAATGTGGAGTGAATGAATGAAGTGAACCGTGGATTTGTATTCATTAGTATGACAGTGCTGTTAGGGTCATGAATAAAGTAGCTTATGAGTTTGTGTTTTTGGGAGTTTCCTGATCCAAACTTTGGTGGGTAAAAACAAATGTAATTTCTTGATGTTTTGAAGTCCTTTTTTTTTTTTTTTTTTTTTAAAAAATACCCCTCTATCCCCAAAATGTGTTCTTGCAGTCTCATGTCCAGTTTTGAAAAAGAGATTTTCATATATAAAAACATTGAGTATAG
Organism: Odontophorus gujanensis; assembly: GCA_013399175.1. NCBI lineage: Eukaryota > Metazoa > Chordata > Aves > Galliformes > Odontophoridae > Odontophorus > Odontophorus gujanensis. Next base: position 131,350 of record VXAB01007535.1, on the reverse strand, counting down.
CACTTTAAAATATCCTTCTTTTACTTTCTTCCCAGCAGTTGTCAAATTGCTTCACTTATCACACAAATTTACTATTTTAGCTATTAAATAGAAAATAGTGAAATTATGTTCTAGAACAGATGTAATATAGTCTCCTATAATTATAACTCTAGTAGACATTCCATTCAAAAGTTTTATATTCTTATCCATGTATCTACAATTGCTCTTAAAGCATCCCTCTTGAATACTGACAAAGCGTATACAAAGAACTCCTTTATTAGGACTGATTTTGCCACAGGTGTGAGAACAAAGACCCTGAAGACATGAAACTGAAATACTGTAAGGGAGAATGAGGTATTTGTATTGTGCTTCTGAAGCTGCTTGCAATGCAAAAACTATGTATCTTGTTTGCATCTTGAGATGCAGTAAACAGTAACGTGTATGTATACCAAAATAAATTGCTTTCTCCAAATCATTTGGAATCTGTGTTCTCTCTAAGATATTCTGACTTCAATTTAAAAGTTCATCTTAACTAGAAGATTGCCTTTGCACTTTAATAATGTTGAGAAGTAGACATTTTTGTACTGCAATCCTGCTTAAAATCATGACTTTCTTCCTCTAACCATGGTTAATTACACAGTATTTTACGTCTACCATCCGATGTCTCAAGCTTCAAGAATTTAAAAGTTCTTAAAAATGTAGTGGCATGTTCAGAATCTTCGGGTTCTAAAAGAAAGTGTTTTGTTGCAAGCATTACGGACATGTTGTTAAAATGAAATTCTCAGTTTGAAGTGATTTTGTGTAGGAAAGAACATAAATAATTCTCTTCGTAACGTTATTTTTGATGTTTCCTGGCAGTGCTTGTTGTGGGAATGAGTTTACCAAGGTTGCAATGATCAGCTAACACAAGTATCAGCCCACTGCTCTGAAAAAAATCATTTATCTTTAAGGAATGTTTGTTTTTTTTTTAAATAGTATTACTCAAGACAACAGCATGAAATACTAAATAACTCTCATCAATAGCCTGAACACTTGAGGAAACTTGAGGCAGAAAAATTGCCATAGAGTTTAACAAGCATATGTTTCTGATGAGAAATAGTCTGATAAATAATAATTTAAGAAGCTGAGTGATTGCTTTTCTTTGTCTCTTAGCACTGCAGACTTCCAGTTTTGAGCTTGGTATGTGTGAGTGGAATTTGGATCAGGCAGTTGTGCCTGCTTCATGGGTGCAACTGCAATCTGGGCACAAGATTGCATCCTGTTCCTCTTTGAAAGATCACAGCAATGACACTAAAGGTGAGAACCTTAAGTTAGCACGTAGTTGTTAGCTGTCATGAATAATTTGGTGCTTTTTGGGAAAAAAGTGGTGACCCAGTGTGAAAATAGAGCATGACTGTGACAAGTAATTGTATGAATTTAGACTTTATTTAGGTTTTGCTTCAACTTTTTAGTAAGGATGCTGTGAATGTGTGCTGGTAACATGTAGATTTTAATGCAATAATTCCAATATAAACAATAATCGGTTTATTCTGTAGTTAATTCTTAGTATGAGATCTTTATAACAGGTCTTTGGTGAATTTAAGTTCATCAAAATCCTGGCATGGTTCCTTTGTTTCGTGTGTTTTTCTATTGTTGGTTGTTTTGTTTTGATACCTGGCTGTTTTACTTTTGTAGTATCATTCTGATGGTATGTGGTCGTGTAGAACATTTTAAACCTTTAGAAGTGAACAATACAGAAAAATTCATTTTAAAATATTGTGATGACTTTAAAGACAAAACACAAATACTACAGTTGAAATTTTCAGATATAAGGAAACTTGTTTTTTATGCCACTATGCAGTGCTTATCTACTGATTTAAGTAAAATGTCTTTTGAAATGTTAATGCATATGGAAGTGTGTGTTGTAACATGCATGGCAACTCCATTTCCAGCTGTTTGGTTTTTCCAATGGAGAGACCCTCTTCAGAGGGGCTAAGTAACAGTAACTAGTAATGATGTAATTGGTGATGCAGTTTTGATCTCTGAGCCCACAGAAGCGTGTTCCATCTCACTGATAGCAGCAGAATGAATGATTAGGTATTGTTTTGGTTTGAGAAACATTTTTAGAGTAATTTTCCACATTTATTTCAATGCACTCTAATAACTGTGAGCCAAATTACAATAAAATACTAATCAAAAAGTATGTAAGCTCTATTAAAATGAATTTCTGAAAGATAACATTTATACACAACAGAGAGCTTACTGATCTGTAAAGCAGATTTTATTTTGAAAAGAAATAAATCAGTCACGGTACCTTTTAAATTGCCACAGGGATATCTAACAAGAAGAAGTAATTGGTACTGGTATGAGCTAGTAATTAGTATGGGTGTCTCTTTTATGGCATTATTTTGCTAACAGAAATACCACTGAAATTGTTTAAGTAGCTTTTACAGGACCAAGTACAATTAACCTCTATAGAAGCAGAACACATTCTGAAATGTCTACTGTATAGGTGCTTGAGCACTATTGTATAAATATTATACTGAGAAGTCTGAATGCATAACACAAAGAACTGATTGGAGAAGCTCTTTATCCTTCGGTATCATAAGTGAAAAAAGAAAATGTGAAAGCAAGTGTCAAAACAACACACAGTAGCTAACTGTATGTTAATTTCAGAAAGCATTGAAAAATCTGAACTATGACAGCTTATCTCTCAATATGTTATTTATTTCAACTCATGCAGATGTTTAGATACATAAATTAAAAGGCAAGATGTTTAATAAAATAGTAAAAATTATAGAAATAATATGCAAACAGCAAAAATATCTTGCTTGATGGCTCAAACTTGCAATGAAAATAGAGCTTGACTAAGCTTTAATCTTTGATTTTGATCGAAGCTTTTACTACTATAAATAGAAGAGAGGTAAGATACTGAATTACAAAGCAGTGATCTAGACAATTATATTTATAGAGAAAGGATTGCTTATAGGTTCTGAATAATCCTCCTTTCTTGGCATTCTTAAATTTAATAAAATATTTTGTCCTTGGCTGACTTTTTTTCTATGTTCTTTTATTGCTTCTTTTCTCTAGTGTTGTATTGTACTTCCTCTATAATTTTTCTGTTATTTCTCTAGGGTCAAAGGTTCTTACAGAGATTTTATTTTCTCCTATTCATAAAATATTTTTTTTTCTTTAGAATTGTTTCCTGCATGCTATATTGCTTCTATAGTTTATTCTTATACTGGATTAATCTAGTTTCCTATGTCTGGGATAACATTTATTTAATAAGAAGGTAATGGGACCTAATCATTAGAATATTTCTCCATTATGTTGCATTAGCTTCTTTGTTGTTATTGTTCTTAAGATTCTTGTTCTTGACTTGGAAGTTCTTCAGAAATTGTCTCCGAAGAGTAGAAACAATGGCAGGTCAGATTTGAATCTTCTTCCCCAGGGTGGTAGAGTGGGAAAAGTACAAGGGAGTAGTTCAAAGGGAGCTGCTAGGGAAGAGGACTTGCTAGAGAGGAAGAGTGCCCATTCTTTAGCGCAGTTTTATCTGAAGGCTCAGTTGTCACTCTAGAAATTAACAGCACATAAATTACAAGTCAGGAAAATCTAGCCAAACAGCTAGAAGCTCTGATGCATTTATCTATCTCTTTGAAATAGAATAGGTTACATCTGTAATATTTTCTTTCTATCACGTTTAACAGTTGTGATTGTAAATTATGTGCCACAACAGTAAGGAACAGTAAGGAGTAATTCAATGAAATTGAAAGCATGTATTTTTTGTGTGGAAGGCTACGTATTATGAAGAATAAGTTGACAGCAAAAGGAAAAGAACGTGGTCCCTTATAAAATCAGTTTTTCCATGTGAAATGACAGTTTCTTCCTTCAGTTTGAAATAACTTTGGTAACATCTGCATCTGAGATAACTTGCATGCAGACACTTGAATAAAGAAACTTCAAATTCAAGACCTTTAATCAGTCAATGTTTATTATAATAACTGCTTCAGAAGACAGCAAAATATTCAGTGACTCATGAGAGGGGAGGAAAAATGATCTGCTGTATTTGATAAAATATTTAGCCTTTTTATTTCTGACAGATAAAAGACGTTGAAGGGATTGAGTACTCTCTTAGATCTCTGTAGGAATGCTTTTACAAAGGGCAGTAGGTCAAGAAGAGCACAAATTGCTTTCCTGTTTCAGAGGGAAAGACAATATGCTCTCAACACTTTGTTGCAGAAATTCTGACTGAGAACTAAAGACCTTAGTTATGTGTGGTGGAGGTGCTATTAGCTCCTGTAGCAGTAAGGCAGAACACTTCTCCCCTTATTTTGAAAATTCCACAGTAGTATTACTGTAAAAGATATTTGGTGGAAAATGTAATAGGAAGGAAGAAAATCAAGTTTCCAAATATATTTGAGATTAGATATCAAAGTGTGGCTGCTTACAGGTTTTAATGCACAAAGTGACAAGTTTGAGATACCGTCAACTGATGTCATTTTTGGTTCCTGGGGCAAATGCTGATAGATATCTATCTTTTTAATAGGAAATGCTTAGGTAACATCCAAGTCACATCATCAGCATGACAATCAGATTCCACTGTAAGAGGAATGGGGCCATGGTTTAACTGCAGCAAAGCAATCCTTATTTTCAAAGGCAAGACATACAGATATGTTTTGTGAAAAAGTGTTTTTTTTTTTTTTTTTTGTATTTTTAGGTCATTTGGTGTGTCTAGAAGCTAATGACAGTGCATTATACAGAAGTGCTTATCTAAATAGCTCCATGTGCCATTGCTCCAGCAAGAATTGCCATTTTCAATTTCAGTACTCCATGGCAGATAGCAGTGTTCTCAAGGCAGTACTGTATACCAATCAGGTAAGAAACATGCGTTCATTTTCAAGTGATCAAGATGCAACAGCCCAGCTTTTTCCAGCCAATCTGCAACTGAACGCATGATATCACATGCTTACCCTTCTGTTTGTGTGAACAGTCACTTTGTATTGTTCCAGTGTTGAATGCAGTTGTAAAACCTGGGTATTTGCCTATCTGCTATAAATTAATGTGGTGGTGAATGTTCTGCAATAGGACTTCAAGGGGAAGCTCTAACTATTACAGACTGAAATGGTTTGGGAATTTTAGGGAAAAATCTGTAATAGCAGCATTTCTTGTCTCCCTTCTGCACTGGAAATGAGAAAATCAGTGTCAGAAATGCTTAAACTACGCTTTTTCCTCTGTGAAGGCACAGGATGAAGTTACTTAATATGTCTGGAAAGCTCTTGCTTAGCCACCTGATTAATTTTGCTGACTGCTGTAGTGCAGTAATTTTCTCCTACCATTAGTAGATACAATAACATGTCAAACTGAAACACAAATGAGAATTGAATAATAATAGTTATTTCCTTCTTAGCTCCCTTGTGCTGTACAATCTTTCGACCAATGGAATCTTCTATTTCTTGTTTAATAACTTAATATTGTGGCTGTTATACTGCTACTTAATGAAAGCAAGAACAAGATAGCTGGTCTTACTAATGTCTTTTGTATCTTGATGTTGGGTTTGAATTATTTTTACCCAACAACACAGGTATTTAAAAAGACTGATCTAATTAATGCTTAATTTGAAAAGGTAGAATGCAAAAACAAACAAACAAAAAAAACCCCTGAAGTCTAACACTGTCAAGGTGTCTAAATATAGGAACATGTAACAGTCATCTTATTTCTCTTCTATCATGTCTTCAGGCATTCATGAAAGACTCTAGGCTCTTGTGCTATATTTTTTTTCCTATAAAGAGAGAGAGTAATTGTGCTTTTCTGTGACCTGCTATTGTATCACGGAACTATAATGTAGTTAGTATTCTGGCCAGAATACATTGAAATTTGGACCATAATGCTTGCCAGTAAATTCCCAGGCATGATGCCTATTGCAACCGTGAGATACATTAGGAATGCTGATTCCTGTGGTTTGCTTAAGAAGCAACTGTGAATCCTATGGAACAGTTTCCTTTCCTGGAAAAAAAAATAAATATGTAAGCCAAAAAAAATCCCACCACCAACAACAAGTAAACAAAACAAAACATGAAAGACTCATTTGGAAGACTTCTTAAATTAATGAGAAGAGTAGCTTTTTTATATATTTGTCTGCTAGTTGTTTATGAAAAAACAATGAATTTTCAAAATGAGCCAAATACTGAGAAGCAGAAATGAGAATCCAGTGCCAATTCTGATTACAGAAAACGTCAGGGTCTATCCTGGAGACTGTCATTCAAAATAACCTCTCAATTGTATGATCCAGTAGTATATAGTTTTCCTCAAAATACTTTTGCTATATTTAATGGTTACAACCTCCTGTCTTGGAATAACTCTTACTATGGCTCTGTACTGATAAGCCAGACACAGTAACTGGACTGCATTTAATATACAGCCGTCAGTACAGTTCTGCACTGCAAGTGTTACCAATATATTCCTAGCCTTTCTCACCCCTTCTAACAGAGAGGCCATAGATCAGTAAGAATAGTTTCTAGAATAGACTTTATGACATTAGGTGAACGATAGATAAATTTGATAATGATAGAATCTATAGATAATTTTTTTTTTTTTTTGGGGTGGGGGCATCGCACCAAATCTGAATTTGCTTGAAGAATGTCCTCTGAGATTTTCAAAAGCCTTAATAAAGTCAAGATAATTCCTTTCTTTTAATTTTTCTTAACGTTGTTTATAATGTCAAGAAAATAGAGATTACACTGACTGGATGTGACTTGCTCATCAACAAAAAAAAAACAACTAATGTAGGTCTCTCATTTTTAGTTTTCTAGCTATTTACAAGATTGTTGTTAGCAGTTCATTCAGTGTCTTAGGAGTGGTCAACTTTCAGCTAATTGAGCTGTGATTGTATAGCCTGTGTTTTTCCCTTGCCTATAACACAGAACTAGGAGAACAAAGGTTCTGTAGTTTCTTCACAAATTTTCAGTTTCTTGTTTGCAGTAAAATATTTCATTCACTACACATCCTTTATTGAGTACTTCTTTCCGTCTCAGTACTTCAGACTTGTATATATTTAATATTCATCTATTTCAGCCCATGTCTGCATTCACATTTGGCAACTTTAATCATCTTCAGCATTTGATAGATTTAAAACTTTGGTTTTCTGTTTTCATATAAGATATTGTTGAGTTCAGTCCATCATGTTCTATTACTTGCTTTTTTTTCCCAATTAAGTAGTAAGCTTATATTTGTCTTTTAAGTTCTTAATCTTTGTCTTCTATGGCTCACAAAATAGATGGATATTTATTAAAAAATAAAATAAATCTTGACTTATGTTTATATGTGCAAGCATGTTTTTACACTGCGCTAAATTTCAGCAAGTGTTCAGCAACACTGGCAAAACCCATGCCAGTACACTCCTCTGCAGAAGTAAAAGGTTGTGCATTAATCATTTTGAAGGAACAAATAAGAATTTGTTTCAAATTACTCTGAGATGAAAAAAGCTGGAACAAAATGATGAGTGCAGTTGCACAGCAGTATGTGAACCTATCTGTAGAGAAATGTCAAAAATAAAAGATGTAGTTTAGAAAGTGAGTTGATAAGAAAAAGTCATGATAATCTCTTTCATTCCTCAAATCTGAGTAGCATTACCTTAGGGAAAAAAAAAAGTAAGAAGAAACAAATCCTATGATTCTTGTTCATTTTAGTCTTACAAAAACTTTGCAGATAGTGCTATGTCATAGTAAGAGGAATAGGTAGAAGTCATTTTGAACAATTCTCTGCATCACCAAAATAAATCTTAGGGGAAAGTATGGTAAAACTGATACACTGAACCTTCTAGAAGACATAAAGAGAAGAAGCAATGTACTAGAGAGTCCAACTTGTTTGTACTGAGGTGATGGAAGAAACACTACAGAGAAACATTGTGAAGAAGGAAAATATTACGTATCATTGGCTTATTAGAGTTGTAAAAAATCAGAGGGTAATGTAATGTCTGATACGTGTTACGATAACTAACTTGGAAAGTTGCTGTCCCTGAATTGATTTTTCAGTAGCAGTTTATAAACAACACTAGGAAGTCTAGATACTAGTGCACACAGAAAAGTTAACAGGCCACAGTTTACTACCACAAGATATCTTTATTCAAATAAATTGGGAAGAAAGGTAGCTATGAGGATGGGTGCCTAAGTGATTAATCACATGTGAGCAGAATTGTAGTTAACAGACAGACACAGGCTTTTTTCAAACGCACGCATGCCTCGTAGGAACCCTCAACATTTACTGTTTTGTGGAGTGTGTGTGTGTAGGGATGTATACATACCCAGGTATTTTCACTTGCATATTCCTAAAAGAAAACATTTAAACACATTTAAAACCAGGCTGTATTTTAACCTGTCATGAATTATGGTTTCTAGTATCCTTTTCTTATATTTGAATGTTGTAGATTTTCTTTGGAAACTGAATTATTTAGCAAGAAGAAGCATGATTGAAATGTCCTTGATGTTGAAAGTCTTTTGATAAATATCTATGAGTACGTAGCATGTGAACTAGTAGAAAAATACCCACATCTTATACTAACGTGAAAATTCACTGCTGACATTTATATGGCTTGTACAAATTTGTTCTCTTATATCTTCTTATGCTTGGAATTAGGGTATTGACTTACCCGTCCTGCAGTTCTCCAAAACTAATTTTTGAACACATACTCAACAGAAATTTGGTCTTTCTACTTTGTTAACATGTCAAAGCAGTGGAAGCCTTGTAAGGAAAAGAGGATAGGTACTTGTCTATTGCAAGACAGAAAAACGATAACTCTCCTTGTCTATAGAATTGATGGAATTTCATAAACCTATCATATTTCCATTTATTCATCTCATATAAAATAATTTTTAAAAATTCTTTCAGCTTGTCTCTGTACAACATACTTTCTGCTTTTCTTATCCTGCTTCACATCTTTTTTGTTTGGTTGGTTTTGAATTGCTTCTAATGTTTTAATATCCTTTATGGAAAAGATATGACCAATATTTTGCATAGTATCACAATAGGGGTCTCACCTCTCAGTTGATTTGTGTAATTGTAGGCCTGTTTGTTCATATCCTATATTAAATTTTCCTACTCTTCCCATCCCCCCCCTAAAATTTCTTTTTTTGCTCTATAATGGTGCTGATTCTTGAGAGGAATTTATTTAGGGATTGGAAGTTTGTGTTGCTATACTCAGTTTCTTTACAGCGGTCTCATCATTTTCCAGTTGGGATCACGACAAGAAGCAGAAGGAATATGAGTTGTTTTTGCAGATTATTACATTAAGGGGGCTTTGAATACTTGCACAAGGGGAACCGTACCGTGTTTGGCAGTGTTGCTGTCATTTTCAGGAGATAAAGTAAAAAAATGGGAATTGAAGTAAAAAATTCCTTAGACTTTGGGTAGTACTCTGTTTGCTTTACAAATTAAAAAAAATATGTACGTTTCCATTACCATTTATTGGGTAAATTTGACAGAGCTTGAAGTTTCTTTCTAAGAAGGAAAACTAAATCTAATAGTGACACAACTTATGAGGAATACTTATTTCTGAAAGAGGAGCTAGTGTTAAGAATGTAATGGAAACATATTGTTAAATCCAGCAATAGTATAGTTTAATTTACATATCATTCAGTTTAATTAAGTACCACGTTAGCTTCTGATAATTAATAACAAACTAATTAATCACTGTAAATAATTTTGTTTACCTCCCTTCAGAAATACTTTGAAGAAAAGGTTGCAGATGAATTTCTTATGTTGTATTTCCTCACAACTACAAACATGTTAATGATCTGGCTAGGATATAAAAAAAAAAGTCAGTTATAGTAATTGACTGGCCAAAAGAAGGTCAAAAGATAACTTCATAACATCATATTCTACATTCCACAGGAGGAACATGTCTTGTGGGAAACCAACATCACGACTAATGAAGAATGGGCCAAAGCGTATATACAGATACCAACAGGGCTAGAAAAATTAAAGGTACGAGTGAAAATGACAAGTGCTTAATCTTTTGAAAATGCTTTTTGTTGTTGTTTATAAATTTTCTATGATACGTAGGAATTTGTTAAATTTATATATATCCAGAAGGGCTCTGTTCATTAGTTCAGTTGAGTGAAGCTCTGATCACAGATCAATGAAAACACTGATTTTCTCAGCGTGAAACTACTGGCCTTTGTAATGTGTAAGAGAAGGCATATACATCTCAGCATACTTCAGCAGATCAACTGAGTCCATCTTAGTTATTAACAGCTCGTTAAATACAAATGCCGTTATGTGGGATGATGTGAATGATTGCATGATTTCAGTGGAATTAGATGAATGAATAATTGTGAGAGTGTATCTTCTCCCTGATTTTTTTCTTTCAAATTTGCATTAAAAAATTAAAGGCTTCTATTTTAAGTAATTTTACATGAACATCTTTTCATAATTCTGTGAATTACTTTTATGCTTATTTTTGTAATTGACTGTCTCAACAGTCTGCTGATCTGATGAAAAGATGATCTCTGTGAAAAGACAAAGACCAAACCTACTGCAAGCATTGACATTTTGACAAGTAAATCCAGCAAGGTGCTGGATTGCAAGTACTTGTTGTCACCTGCATCTCCTTTTCCTATAAGGAGAAGTATATGTAAAGAACCAGATGTGTATAAGATAGTGCTAGAAGCTTTTGTAATATTGGATATTACCTTTAATGGAAGATGCTTCTTTAGACTTCAAAGTTCTTCCCAGGGCACGTGAAGTTAGAGAAAGCTATCTGCTTAGGTCTCAAAGTGTGTTTATTCTAGTTTCTCTCTGTTTTTTTGTTTGTTTGTTTGTTTGTTTTCTGAAATCCTTGCACCTTTTCTTCCCTTGTGCTTTCTTCCTCCTGTGCTTGAATACATAGTGAGGCTTCTATTGTAACCATGCCCCACCTGTCAAAACCCTCAACTTCGGAACCTGATGAACACAAGTAAGAAATTCATCTTGCTTTGAAACCCAGCACTGGCATGCATAATGGCCAGGAGCAAGAGATGTTCTAAGCTTATGTAAAAGTGCTAGAGAAGTTCTGTTGATTCTGGAATATCCCTCCAACATAAATAATTCCTGAATCCTTATGTCAGTAGTGCTAAAATAAGAAGGGCATAGACTCGAGGATTGGCATATGGTAGCCCATACAATTAAAACATTGACATGATCCCTAGTGTTGTTTTCACTCAAGCAAATTAGCTGTCTCCTGGTCTCAGAGCCTGAAAGAGTTCAAGGGTTGCGAGCAGGCAGAAGCCAATCCCACTACACAGGTGGGTGCAGCTTTCGCTTTCTTATCTCAAGGGATTAACTGTGATCTATGCTATGTCAATCAGTGTCTGAGAGGAACTCTAACCAATTTTTAATCTCCTGTGAGTGTAACTTAATTTTTCTGCCTTGGGAAACCAGCAAAATGAGGTTCTGAAGAAACTTTGGAAGACATGGACTTTAGGATGTTACATGTCAGGTCACTCTTCTGAAACCCAGAAGCATTGCAGCTTTTTTAGATTAACGGTTATGATACGTGGAGTTTTTCTTTAAAATGGGATTTTGTCCTTGGAATTTGTCAAACCATTTTAACTAAATACTTTCAGAAAAGTCAACCTGAAGAAGTCATTGGAGCATTTCAGCTTCTGGTTGGAAATTTGACTTCTTTCTATATTGGAAGACATCCAGCGCTTTTTACAAATAGGGCATTACTGTTTCATGTTAGGAAAAAAAAAACAAACTAGTTTCTTCCTGTCTGTTAATGCAAATATTTTGACTTTAACAATTCACAGCTTACACTTAAAGGAACAATCCAGAGCAGGACAGGGTTCATCTGTCTAAATAACATCCAGTTTTTGGACATCACATGCTCAGAGCTATCAGCTTTCAGCTCCGTAGAAGAATTCACCTGCACCAATAGGAAATCTACTGAGCCTGGATCACCCTGTGTCTCTCACCCAGACTGCTCTGACAACAGAGATGAGGATCCAGCAGCTTGCTGTAAGTGAATTTTAGAAGGATACAGTGCTGAAAAGAACAGTGAAACCAAAATAGGTCTATCCAAGGAATAGAAAGGAAAAACAGGAAAGTCAACTTCTATTATACATGTTCTGTTTTTTTCCTAGTATTTTTACTAATATATCACTTCATGACTATTTTCATAGCATTGTTTTGTTTCCCCCTTTCTGTGGCTTTCTATTTCTTTGTCAGATCTTAGCAATGTGTTTTGGATTTAGAAAGGTGAGTAGGACCACAAAATTTTACATACTTTTGTCTTAATGTATCCCTTGTCTTCAGTGTTTACAACCTGTAATTCTTTAATTTGAGAGGAACTGAAATCTGCTACAGAACTTCATTTAGAGCACTTCTCTAACTTGGACTGCTAGTGAGTTTTTGAAAGAAAATGGACTAGGTGCCATTAGCTATATTTCAAGTGGTTTATCTAAATCATGTTTTCAATTGAAGGTAACTTTGCTTAGAAGGCATAATATTCACTGTATAGTCAAAAGAAAAAAAATTATTGGAAAAAGTATATGATAATTGTGAAATGATGTAGACCTCCATTTAAAAGTGTTTTTAGAGACCACAGCTTTTAAAATGACTACTGTGCAGAGTACACGTGTTTGCTAGTGTCAAACAGGTGGCAACCTATTTCTATTGACAGCGATACTTAAATGTGTGTTGCAGATGAAAGCTGTATGCATGTTTCAGGTATTAGTAATGATACAGATTGTTGTTGGGAGCTGCAGATTAAAATGTTGTAATGTTGTGAGTCGCTCAGAGTAGCAAGATGGAGGACACCATTAACGTTTTATTTTCAAATTGACTGAGAAGGTTCAGGAACAATTTTCGACTGAGTTCTCTTTACGTCACAGTTTTAATCTTTTATTCCTTTCGAACGCTTTAATAGTCATGCAGTAACTACTTCTGAATCAAGTTATATGTATGAAAGTTGAAATATCATTTTAAATAGGAAGTTTTATACTATTCTATGCCCACATTCTATTATACTTCTTAATCTTAAACCCTGTGCCTTGGACAGTGAGTTTGGCACTGTGTAATTGAAAAACAGTAGCCTGGATATAGTCAGTCTCATAGTGTGCAAGAAAGAAGACAGTGGGAATCTCCAGGTAATATTGCTTTCATTATAGTTGGGTAAGAAAAGCTGAAGAGTGCACAGGAGAAAGATTAGGGAGTCAGTGCTGTTCTTTGTGAGACCTTTGGTATTAAGGTTTTGGCCCAGGGAATGCACAATCCTCTTCTAGAACTGTGCCTAGCACTCTACTAGCTGCTTTTGCCTCTGCAATTTACATGGGTTTACCATGTGACACTGATTCTCGGTTCACTTCTAGTATGTTTTAATTTAAAGAAAATAAGTTCAACAGTTTCCCAGTTTAACCTGAAATATAGAGAATATATGCTTCACTTTGTGCTTAAGCACTTACAGGTTAAAGTTCAATCATCTTGTTTAGCCAGTACACATAAGTATGCTCATCTTCTCAAAAAAAAAAAAAAAAAAAAAAAAAAAAAAAAAAAAAAAGTGAGGAAAAAATGATTTTCTATAATATGAGTGAGTCATAGCAGATTTTTGATTCTTTGATCTAATGACTGAGAAGAAAAGGCAAAAAATCTTTAAAATAAAATTGACTCTTTTTAAGGTTGTCTATTTTAATGGCTAATATTGTCTTGAATGCTTCATATGCGCACTCCTTTCCAGGAAAGAGAACTCTAAAGGTGAAGCTTGTTTCTTCAGCTTTTTGATCAGCTTAGAAAATTTGTCTTTCAGGTACTTTCTGCAGTCCTGAACAAAAGAGACCTAAAGCAAAAATGTTATTTTTCTTTTGTTCCTTTCCTCCCATTGTGTATGTTTTCCACATTGTCTTGAAATTGTCCTCTGTGATATTTTGAGTGAATTAAGTGAAGTATGTCAATTCACATTAAATTCCAATAAAAGTTTCTATCTAGTACAATAGGGCATATTTTAGTCTCTATTCTTCTAGGTATTCTAGCATCTATCCTTGAACATATACTCAGTAGCTTTCTTTGATGAAGTACTCTAATGATACAGAGCTGGCAGACCTCCATACTGAATGAAAACAAAGGTAGACAGCTGTTACTTAGCAAAATGAAGGATTCTCCACTTTGAGGATTTTTTTGCTTTGTAGTAATAAGGAGGAAAAAACAATGTTTCTTCTTGCTCAAGTTAACTTGACGTAAATGGATATGAAAATGTGATTTATTATAAGAACTTACATATATGTTTTACAATACTTGGTAATTTCTGCCTATTTATATAAATAAGACTGAAAACTTGCAAAGTCGCAACATTTGTGGGGTGCAATTTTGTGCGTATGAGTAACAATCTTTTATCTGTTTTGTTGAAATCCATGAGTTTAATGAGGTGAAAAAATATCAAATCAACATTTTTAGTATTAAATTGAGAACACTTCTAGATCTCTTATATCATAGTGAAAGACAAATGATCAAATCCTAGTTAATATAAACATGGAAAGTGAGATAGAGTTCTTAGATCACGTGAAAGATTAAAAAGATCCCTTTCATGCTGATGTCAGAATCTCCTCATGCTGATGCCTTTCCTTTATTTGTCATCTAATATAACAAAGTTTCGCACTAGGTACCACATCTAATATCAAGTATTGGAAGCAGTATGCTTACCATTACATATTTTTTAATTTGTAACATATATGCATAGTAAGCAATGCAAATATATGAGCTAGGAATGTTAGAGACATCCTTGGCAAGAAGTTTGGGGAGCACTTTCTATTTTCACTTTGATACAGAAGTCTTTCTGAAAATTGCGTACTCTTCAACATTCATATAGGTGCAAAACGATTGTGAAAGAGGGTCATCCTCCAGTGTTTCTGAAAGAAAATCACCTTCCTTTTAGCCTTAAGACATCTGTCTTTAGTTTAACTCTTCTGTTTTTTAGTTCTTGTCTCTAGTATTAGCCTACATATTTTCAGGCCTTCATAACATTTGTATGATTTACGAGTAAGAAATATGTAGAATGCAGGAAACTTAAATAACTTCAGAGCACTGTATCTTTTACTGCTGTATAACCATATAAACATACAAATTCAAACTCTTCTAGAGCAGATGAAGGATGCAAATCCCCTTGTTATCATTCAAGTGTGTTATATAGCATTTTCATTATTCAGAAGCATTTTTTTGTTCACATTTGCCTGTTTTTGTGACATTATTTTTCTTGTATTTCTGTTATCTGTTCATCAATCTTGGATGCAAGTGTGAAGAAAAAAAAAGCAACATCCCTATTATTTCGCAACCATCTTCTTTGCTTATGAACACTGTTGTATACTGGCTTTGCATTTCACCATAACAATTTTGAAAAAGTTTATTTTTCTTTTTTTCTTTTTTTATTCATAGTTCTGGCATGGTATGGTAATAATGATATGGATTTATTTTTTATAAACTATAGAATTATAAACATTTTCAGGCTAGATGACCTATGGCCATCTGTGATCTTTCTGAATGTCCCCTCTAATAAATTCAAGTTGAAAATATTCTTTATGAACTGGAAGGAAACATGCACTGATAGTAAGAAGATTTGTTCCTTCTCTAAAAATGCTACGAAATGACAAAATATAAATGGCACAGTACTTCTCTACAGAAGTACAGAACTCATGACTTATACCCAAAATTGCTGAGGAATTTGGAGGCTGTAACCCTGAGGGATGGAAGCAGTCCTCTTTCCAGTGTTTTTCAGGGATTTGGTATTCTCTACTTATTTTGTCTTTCAAGTAGATATGTTTTGGGAACATTTCTCTCCTGCTTACATCCCAAAGTGATTGCTATTGCAGAACTGATATAGTAATTTAGTCCTTGACTAGTAGAGATGTACTGATACTTCCACGTACAAATGTGGATTATTTTTTTCAAATTTGTCTTGTTATTAAAAGAATTTCAAGTTGTTGTTTCCTTATAAGTTCCTATTTTGTTGAACTATAAATACATACCTAAGAATGGAATTCACTCATTTTGCTTTTAGAATGTAGAAGATACTTGTATAATTTGAATCTAGTGAAATCTTCACAGTGAACTAAATAACAAGAGCACTGATAGTAAGAAATGTAATAGGAAAGAACATAATATATCAGAAATATACTTTATCTTTTGTTAAACTTACATAACTACCTGTTCTGTAATGCATTTTTAAAAATTTTGTTAATTAACCTGAAATTAACAAGTACAGAAACTGCGTGTGGTAGAACACTTACATTCAGTCACTGCCTCTTGCCCAGAAACTTTGATTGCATGATGATGATGATATGCTGCTTGTTCAGAGCCTGTAATTTTAAAATCACATGTGCAGTGATGGGAAGGGGAAGGGAATGTAGCATCTATTTTCATGTATGGTGCATATATATAATATATATATAATTCAGCATACACTGAATTAGAACATGATTTTTTTTCCCCACAAAAGATTTGCCACCAGGTGTGTTACTAACTTAACAGTTGTGTCCTGACTTGGTTTAAAAAAATGACTGGGTTAAATATTTTGATATATTGTTATGTGATGCGTATTGTTATTAAGACTGCTTAACATAGCGGAGCACAGTTCCTAAACATATTAATTGCCATACAGGAAACAGCTTAGTCTTGACTATCATTTTACCAGCCTACTGTAATGTATTGGCAATCTTCCTGGTTAGCTAATACTTTTGTTAAAAGCGTAAGCTTTCTGTAATTAAATAAGCAAATTCTGTGTTTAAGTAATACACTACACCAAACGGAAGAATTTTAATATCTATTGTCAGTCCAGTTAAGAGATACTGAAATTAATGATCTATTTTTTAAACTAGGATTTGGCTGCTCAGATAATCTGGTAACTGGAAGAACTGCAGTACTGAACTTTAATACTGTGGTGTTTCAAGAAAGCAAATTTTATTTTGCTTTGTACCATCTGATAATGGGAATAATACTCATAACTGTGTTTGAGGTTAAGGTAGTTCAGTTGGAAGGGAATTTCCAACTTCTGAACCACTTCGGAGCTGAATAAAAGTTGAAGCATGTGAGGGTGTTGTCCAAATGCTTCTTGACACTGACAGGCATGGAGCACCAACTTGTTGAAGCTCAATCAACCTCATAATAAAGAAATTTTTTCTAATGCCCAGTTTGAACCTCCCATGATATGCCATTGCTGCATGTCCCATGATGGGATGAATGTGCTTGAAGGCTGGAGAATACCATCCTTCAAACTAAGTTTTACAATTGAGATAAGCAGCCCAGAAAATTAAATGTAGCACTTTATGAAGCATTTCAGGACCAGGAAAGAAAACTTTCATACTGTACTGTTCTCGTAGCAAAGTAGTTATTTTATCTCAGGAACTGAAAGAGTGTATTTAAGTCAGTCTAATTCTTTTCAACTACCGAACTATTTTTTTCATTGCAATAAGTTTTCCAAAAGTCCTAAATAATTCATAGTTTTAAATCTTATTTTCAGAAATGAATTAAGTAGCAGCTTAATTTGTCTTTACTTCCAGCATATTTAAACAGCTAAGGATGTTTGATTTTTTTTTTCCACCATGTACTCCTAATTAAATTTTCAGTGTTTCATCTTTGAGAAAATATAATTACACATCTGTAACTGATGGCAACCTATGTACAGATATCGTGCTTACTAAGATATAATTTATTATTTTATAGGTAATTTCTTTTGCAATTCTGAGTTTAAGAATGGAAGGACCTGCCTGATTTGTTTGTATTTTACAATTTTTTCTCTATCTAAATAATCTACATTTCCGTGAAGTGTACCAGTGATTTCTTGATTAGAAATCCTTCTACATCGAAATGCAAAATATTTTGTAGAGATCTGTCATTAAAATGTTGCATCCAGTTCAACTTACCTGTATCTTGTTCTTTGCACAGCAGCTTATTACACTATGTGTAATTTTGACACTGACTTCTGTGGATGGAGAACACTGAGCATGAGTGATGCTAAGTGGAACGTAATGAAAGAAGGGTCTCCCTTTGGCAGCAGACTCCCTGACAGAGATCAAATAACTAAATCTGAACATGGTGAGAGACTATATATACATATATATGAATCATTCTTAATGATTCCTGTCTGATGAAACTGAATTTGAAATATATTCTATGTATTATGTATGTAAAATAGGTAACATTACTGAGAGCATGTTTTTCAGAGATGTTTTTTCTTAGATATTATTTGATTGCTGTATTTGTAAACTTCATTTCTTTTTCTGGGCAATTGAAGAACTATGAGACTAGATGCAACATTCAGTTTTTTGAAATCATGCCTTTTGAATGGACCTAACTAAATATCATATGGAGAAGAAGTCACTGTAGTTTTTTGTAGAGAACAGGTAAATTAATTAATTTTTCTCCAGGATAAATCAGTATTTCTTCCTCCAGCCCTTAGTCGATATAAAATGCACTCAGCTGGAAAAAGTTGATTCCAACAGAGAATTTTTTTTTTTTTTCTGAAATTTGTGTTCTTCATATACTGTTGGAAGCTCCACAGTATGCTTGTTATTATCAAATAACACTTCCAAATATTCTGTTACTTTGCTTCTATTACAATGTAAGTATTATGGTGCTTCCAATGGAGATTCTACTGCTATCCCTTTAAATTAATATTTACAATGGAGCGTATTATATTACATTCAGACCTCCACACTTCTCACACGTTCACATTAGAGGGAAGTGAAACATTAATTATTCTACTTTAAATACTCAAAGGTAAAGGAATTCCATGTTTGTTTTCTGAGTAAACTCTAGAGAGCTGTGAATATGTGCATGCATGTTATCTAACAACTCTGCACATTCATATTCTATTGGTCTCCAAGTGGTGAAGCGCAACAAATTGTTGCTATTTGCTTTTTGAGTAGCAGATAATATTTTTTGTTGTCACACCAGGTCAAAGTCTTCCTTAGTGTGTTCTCTGCAAATGTTGCTGTTTATCAGCTTCCCAGTGCTCACAGCTCCAGAGAAGAACGCTGATATGACTGCACGTTTCCCACATGGATTATTCTAGGTGCTGGTGAGATGTAGCTGTAATGAAGGCGGCCTGAAGAAACATCTGTGCAGCACGTTATATTAGGCCATGTGGGCTATGGCTCTTAAGCTGCTTTGTGATACCGGCCTGAATCATTTCACAGTAGGTTAGTAACTTTATACAGAGTTACAGGCTGTAGGTTGAAGCCCCTACCTCAGGCAAACCTTGGGGTTACCACACAGTATCTCTCAAAACCAGTAATGATGCATTCCTCGTGTAAGTCAGTGCAAAGGTCGTTCTGGAATGGTTTCATAAAAATCTATTACCTTGCCTGCTTTAGCCCACGTCACAGCTCTGCAATAAAGCTTTCAGAATTTGAACAAGTTTTTGTCAATGTTAAATTGGAACCCTTCAGATTTAAATAGTTATCTGTGACATCACAGGGTGTTCATCTTTCTTCTCTCCTGGGGAGGGCAGCATCAAATTTTGATTAATGGAGATCTTAAGGAGACTACTGTATAGCCTCAGCTGCAAATTAAGAGAGGATTCTTTGATGTGCCTTTGCATTGCAATGAGGGGAGTTTCCCTTATGCCGTGGAGTGCAGCATGCCTGCTTGTACACGGTGCTGGAACGGTTACCTCTTTGTGCCAGTCTTGCTAAAGCTCTGTGATTATTCACATGGGGCTGGACCTAACCCTCTGCTTCATTATGTATCCATGGGAAATAAATGGCTATGGTGTGTGACTGAGGCAGCATAATAGCTGATTTTCCAAGATGTAAGGCAATATGTGTGTAATATCAATGTGCAAACAAGACAGCCTTTAGTGTTGTTTTGCGTAGACTTTCATGAAAAAATCTCAGTATTCAGTGGAGGCAGCACTGACGGCATTCAAAATATGCTGCTTTAGGGCCCCTTGAAGATGTTTATCCTTTCCTACCTTTGTCTGAAGCACATCTGCTGTAGTTCAAATCCAAAGGCAGTTTGTTTGCCAGGGTTCAGATTAGATCTTTAATTAAGCTTTCATCCCCACTAGCACAGACAACAATGTCAAGTCTGTAGACCCCATGAGAAAATATAGCTTATTCCATTGGCTCCCATGCTCTGCAACAATGTTAGCATGCTTAAAACTGTGCTGACAGTGAATACTGTATCCTAAAGGAAATAATTTTTAATATAAAAATCAGTTTGTAACATTATTAAATACAATTAAATTGTGTCCTTCAGGGATAAACTGAAGTCATGTTTCAGTCTCCAGGGTGCTCTTCTCCAGCAGTACCTTTGTGCTCCTCAGACTGTGGTAAGGGTGATGAAACTGGTGTGAACAAGGTGATGTCACTTGGAACATTTGGAGGACAGGGATCTAAAGAATTTTGCTTGAAGATGGAAGAGGAAGTAATCCTCTCCCTGTACTCAGCACTGATAAGCCCCTCCTCGAGTACTGTGTTTAGTGGGCACCTCAATACATAATGGACATTGAGTTGCTGGAGCGGGTCCAAGGAAGGGAAACAAGGCTGGTGACTGTCTTGTAGGATATGCCCTGTGAGGAGCAGATGAAGGAACTGGGGCTGTTTAGTCTGGGAAAGAGGAGGCTGAGGGGAGACCTTATAGCTCTCTTCAAATACCTGAAAAGTGATTGCAGAGAGAGCAGGGTTGGTCTCTTCTCACTGCTGACAGGATAAGGGTAAATGGCCATAAGTTGCACCAGGGGAGGTTTAGGTTGGATATCAGGAAAGACTTCTTTACAGAAAGAATTGTTAAGCACTGGAGTAGGCTCCCCAGGGAAGTGGTGAGTCACCATTCCTGAATGTGTTTTAAGACCATCTGGATGTGATGCTCAGGGTCATGATTTAGTGGTGGGTTGTTAGAGTTAGGGTAGTCTGGTTAGGTTGAGGTTGGACTTGATGATCTTGCAAGTCTTTTCCAACCTGGGTGATACTATGATTTTAGCAATGTCTGCACAAATACCAAACTTTTCTTCATCTTCTTTCCTCATCTTTGGACTTTACTACTAAGGAAAGAGTCGGGATCACAGAAGCATTCATCAATTCTACTTTTTCTTTATTTATACAGATATTGGATGTTACAGTTTGGTACAACTCTTTCCTCTTTATTCACAGGGGCAGAGTTAAAGGGATTGCTGTTTCATTTATTTGCGAGTAATTTTCATGTGCCTCACAGAGTACATGGTTAACTCTCTGAGGTAATTATTTACCACTGGAGCATGACATATTTCTTGTATTTCTTTAAATTTTGTTTACAGAAACATTCATCTACTTCAGTGGATCATATCAGATGCACACAGAGATAGCCATGTCTGATCTGGAGAGTCCCTTCCTTGTCAAGCAGTCCCCTGGTCTTTCCTGCTGTCAGGTAACCTTTGGACATTAACCTGCTCCCACCTTTCTAAGCTGTCAGTCACCAGATGTATTGAAATGGTATTTTTCTTGCTATTAGTATTGCTGCAGAAAAACTAGCTCCATTTGAGTTACAGCAGAACGAGAAACACTAATCTTTTAGGAGGAGTGAGGTATTGTTATTTTTTAACTGCTTTGCTGTTTTATATTTGTATCTGATTATTATTCTTTCTAAAGCACCTGGCTCAGATTTAAGGATATTCTTTTTTTTTTTTTTTTGTACTGTGTGCAATATAGCGGAACAAAATCACTAGGGCCGTATCAACCTAAAGTCAAATCAGCCTGCCTTTTGAGCAAAAGCTGGCAGAGAATCCTCATGCTGTTATCTGTTGTCTGTTAGTTGGAAATATTCCCATGTCCAGCTTTCCTTTACAGGAGATTTGTGGTCTGGATTTTCTTGTTGGATTTTGGTTTTTGGATTTTCTTTGCAGATTAAATGTGCTAGAGTGTTTGGAGAGAATTTGCTGTCATGCTCCAGATATGTACTAAGCTTTATTCATAGAATAGGATGCTTATTATGCTGAACTTTGCAGTCATTAATTGTTTAACTTGAAGTTATTTTTGTTGTTGTTTTTTGTCAAATATAGCTCTTTAAGGAAATGCAAAAGGAGTTAGTGATGATGGCATTTGACCTGAGAAAATAAAAAAATGAAAAAGGGGGGTAGAAGTTCTATTAAGAAGGAAAAAATAAGCAAGTCTGTGAGTAGAAAAGAATGTTGCAGTTTTCATAGAAAAAGAAATTCAAATTGAAATTGAGGAAATACATATAAATAAATACACATATAAGAACAACTTTTTTGCTTTTCTTTTTGTTTTGTTTTTGTCCTGAGTATTTTGTAGATTTTCATTACCTTTCAAACCTTACGATACATTGGGTTTATATTAAGATGTGTGATTACAGAGTTTTGTATTTATTGTACTACTGAGAGATGTCTTCTGATATAAGTCACAGAGGAGAAAAGAAAAAAATACTGGAAGTTTTCAAAATTGTCGTCTTGTGTTTGTGGTTAAAAAAAGCCCTTTTAGAGAACCAAAATAAAATCTAGACTGGTTACTTAATTTTTCAAAATCAATGTGAAATATAAACTATAGTTTCACCTAGAAATTTTTTGTTCCAGAAACAAAGTGAGAAAAGATTTTAAGGAGGAATAGCAGAGAGAAGGCCCATCAAATATCAGAATTTTATTCTTTCAGCATGAAGACTTTGTAGGTGAAGGGATCTGAAACAAGTGTTGGCTTAAATAAATCTACTTTATTTGATGGTGTAGCTGACTTAGACTATGCACATCGATGAATTACCAGATCTCAGCTAAATAGTTGCATCTTGCAGCTGAGAAGAAGCATTGTAAACAACTTAAGAACACCTTTCTATCATTTTACAAACTCTGTCCCTCCTTCATCTTTACATCATCATAGTTTGGTAAATAATCACAGATAAAATAGATGCAGAATGAAATCGAGCACGATGCTGCTGCAGGGATCACAGAAGGCTTCTCAGAATCCCATCAGTGGCCTGTCCCACTAGTGTTGGTGAACTAACACCTTTGTACATATACTGCATTCATTCAGGCAGTTTCACATCTCCTTTGTAGACTTTGATAGTGTGTGGAAAAGTACATCTCAAGTTCAGATGAATCCATCGTAAGAGATTCTAAGGTTACCTGGGCAGAACTAGTTTGGAAGTCAGTGAGTCATTCCAGTTAAGACTTCTTGCAGTGTTTGGTGTGTACACCAAGGAAACATAAATTCAGTGTGGATGCACATGCACTTCTTCAGTGCGTAGTCAGAAATTAAGGAAATTTTTAAATTTGCGTACACATATATTGTGCATACTTAAAGCTGTGAGATTCAGCAAAAAACATTGAAAGTTCTCATCCCACTATACGTGTCTGGAAAAAGAGTGTTTCTGAAAACTGGAAGCTTGGCTTTCTGCCACATTTTCCCTGTAGGCTTTTATTTCTGGGAAAGAGCAAGGAATAGCAGTTGCTCATTAAGATGTGTATTGATGTGTTATGCTCTCTGTATTTAGATGTGAGATGTTGTCCTATGTTGGATGTCCCACTGAGAGGATAAAGGGATCACCATAAAGAGATCTATGTTTACTAATAGCTTTACAAGTCCTTTGGCTCTAGTGGTTAAATTAAAAAATAAATAAATAAATTGGAGTTGAGGGATAACAGTTTTACATTATGCCTCACTGGCTAATTGAAGCTTAGAAGTAAATTCTTTGTGCAGCTTCTTGTAGCAGGGTCTTTCATTACATGTCAGCTAAGAAACATCTTCATTTAGCTCAAAGTTTTAGAATTGTAAAATTGAGTTTCTAGTCCCTGCTCTCTGCTTATGTCCCTTCAATGGACAGAAGTAATCCTATAACGGAACATGTAGATGTAGCAAGCAAGAGTAATTTTATTTCTTTACTTAAGGAAAACTCAGCAGTTTTTTTTTAAATATGTGATAAATATACTCTTTGTATTTAGATTATTTAGGGTATAGGTGTTCAAACAACTCATTTTAAAAGTGTTTGAATACCTGCTGCCGAGTTTTTCTTTTTCCCTACCTTACCTTGTCTCGTATGGGCAAAATGTTACTTTGAATTATTTAAATTTGTTAACAAATCTTGATATTATCTTATACAATAAAGAATTTCCATGCACGAAGGGGGAAGAACTAGTATCAGTAATAGACCACGGACCATGAAGCCCACAAGATGATTTTAAAAAGAAAAAGGTGTTGCAAAAAAAAGGAACATTTCCGTCAGTAACTGCTAACCTACCTTGTACTATGTAAACAAATATAGTGACCTATAGTGGGTTAGAGAAAACTCTGAAGGGAAGGGTCTGTCAGAGACCTCTATCAGAGTGAGGATGCCACCGAGGGACTGTGGCCCATCAAGGCCCTGAGCTGAAGCAGGGAAAGAAGAGTAAGAAACAATGGGTAGAGAAGGGAAACATGTAAGAGGTGTCAAAAAAACAAACAAACAAACAAAAACCTGCTACTGACATACCCAACCTCCTGCTCCATTGCTCATCTCACCAAAGGAACTGTGTCAGGCTGTGTGCAACTAGAAAGGAAAACAAAAAGTTAAAACCATGAAGGAGATATTAAATTCTGATATTCCCCTTGGGAATGGGGTACAGAGGTGTTTACTCAAGTATTTGTTTATTTTCTAACATAATCAGTGATAAGAATTTTCTATTCAAAGTGAATTCTGCAAGAGTTACATGCACTAAGAATGCACTATTTTGCCACTTATTAGTCCCAGAAGACCCTTGGAAATAATTACATTATGTTGACTGTCCTGCTCAAATAAAATACCTCAATTTTTTTCTTGTATATAATTGAAAGCTAACGCACTCATCTGTGCTTGTTCTGAGGCAGAAGGCAGGTTTCATTTGGCTATTATCCTAATGTGGTCTAAATTTCTTAACTCATTCATTTTTGATACAAACTGAAGGGAGGAAAAGGAAAAAGGAAATTAAGTAATGTGACAATCCAAGGTGCTCTGTGTAAGGACATGTGAAGATGGGCAGAGAACTGTGCAGCAGCTCATTTTTTACCTTCACAACGTTTCAGTCATTATCAAGGCTTTTGAGGGTGGTAAAGTCTGTAAATATAAAAAAAGATTTTGTTTTCCACTGTGTGAAGAGGTTGAAAGAGCTCACACTAAAAAAGTAGTTTTTAAAAACCTTATCTTTTCCCTCCAGTTCTCTGCTTAGTTTTTGTCTGGTTAGGATTAAATAATTAAATCTGGTTTATTCTGTATTTCAGAGCAATCATAGTATGATGGGCTTCTCTTTGCTGAATGATTTTTTCTGTTGGACAAGCAGTAGCTTTTTTCCCAGCTTAATTGCTGCAGAAATTGGTTTTTATTCTTACTATGTAGCAGTCAATCTACTTGTTTCAGTCTATTGATATGTTATTGCCCAGTAGATGATTGTCTTCGAACAATTGTCATTTATATTGACTATGGAAATAGAGGCTCATAAGGCTCCCTGTGTATAAAAATCTTATCTAAGACTTCAGAGATTAACATATTCATTAAGCTATTCTATATTTGATATTTGTAGAGCAAAATAATCTTTGAAAACTTTCTAAGTCCATAGTAAACTGAGGTGAAATTAAAGGAGATCATTTCAGTTGGTATAGAGCCCATAACAGATGCAAGTTAAATTTTTTTTTTAATAAATTTTACTTTTTTTTTGCTTTATTTTTGGACATAATACTACTCCTCAGCATGCCATTTGTAGCTCTTTCTTTTATTCCACCGTAGTGTATGTATAGTCCTGTCTATTTTTTTTGTGCTATATTGCATGTATGTGTTTTGCTCCAAATGTAATGCTTCTTACTTCTGTGGAACTTAGATACAGAGAACAGAATAGCACTATTTGACATAGTGTATTCTCACAATATTTTTTCAGCATGGCTACCACCAGTAGCTGTGCATTTTTTGCCATGATAAACAGGAACCTGTGTGCAGTGTTCATAAAAATCTGCTCCTGTAGGGGTGACCCACTGTTTAACAGCTGCTGTGACAGCATAATTGCTAGGTAAATGTTGCCAATAAAATATAGTTTTCATCAGCCCAAACAGATGGAAGTTAGAAGATGCCAATTCTGCACTGCATTGTGGGTGTGGTAGGGCAGTCCAGCTAAGACTGGCAATATGCTTCATGGTCTTCAAACTGGTATGGGGCCTGGTGTTCTCTTGTTGCAAGTGAAAGGTTGTCTTCTCTGGTGTGAATCTAGAAATCTGAGCTTTCAGCTTAACCATCATCAGAATGCAGTGATTGGAGTTGGTGGTTTGTCCAGGTGACAACGTCACATTATCGATAATGATGTGATTCAGGAGACTGTCACTTTCAGCTGACAAATGGTGTTCTTTCTGTTCTGGTGTGAACATTCATGGAACCCAGATGGCACAAACTGCAATATTTCAACATTGCCACCATAATTTCCAACACACTAAAACTGATATTAATCTCTGTACTCAGTTTCCTGGTCATAATCCGTTGATTCATGCAGATGAGCTGATCGAGATGTTCTTCATAGTGTGACAGCTGTGTGTGAACATCTGGAATACGGCTTGTCTTTCATGTCAGTGTTGCAAAATACACCACCCACCCCCGCACTGTGCTCACATCCACTTTTTGGTCTCCATAAACATTCAGCAGGCATCAGTGATATGTCAGTGGGTGCCATTCTCTTTGCATGGAGGAACACAGTTCCATGCCTTTGCTACACAGTACACTTCTGTATCAGATGCCATTCTGTCAGACTGCTACTGTGCTGCCATCTGTCACATGACAACAAAATGTAATGGAATATTGGTGGGAAGGTTCAACCTTCCATATCACCAACATCCATCTCTTGTATTGTAGGCCAACATAATGAAATGGGAGGCATTCATTTTGGAGCAGTGCTCTCATATGATTTGGTGTTGAATTAATTGTAGATTGATGATGCTGTTTTTAAAATGTTTCATTATGAACTCTGTCAACAGGTAAGATTTTGGTATTGGCTGTCTCAGGACACACAGCTTTCAGTTTTTAAGAGGACTGCCTTGAATGAAAGTTTGGAGAAAATGTGTGATATTTTGGGAGTGCATCAGATGGAGTGGACAAAAGCAAGTATACCAGTAGAAAGTGCAGCTGGGGACTTACCTTTTCAGGTAAGTCGAAATTATGTTACTTTCAAGTGGTAACTCTAATTTAGCCTTCAGAATTGTTACTTCCATAATAGAAGGTTAAAAGAGAATTTCTATCCTTTAGTGCTCATCAAAAAAAAAGGAACTCAGCTCTTTCAGTAGGTATAGGTATTAAACAGTAGCATCATTGTTTACCTCAGATTTCAGTAAATGACTAGTGAATTGTTTTTTAAAAAAGGAACTTTAAAAACCTCTCATCAAGGGCTTAATTACGTTGTCTAAAAATAGAAATGCAGAACCTTGAATTTAAAAGAACTCTACTTTCATTTGTAATCTCCTGAATATTTTCTTGTATTTATAAATGCATCCATATAATCCTTACATTCACAGTACTATATGTAAGACATGTTTTTTCTTTTCTATTTTTATAATATTTTATACTCTTTTACAAACAGCAAACTAGAAATGAGGAGAACCATTAATGAATTTATTAGCTGGAAGAAAATCAGAAACATTGATTTTGTTAAGATATATTTTACATATCTTATGCACATCACAGAAAGTATAGTTATTCACTAAAGCAGGGCTGGTATAGAACTCAGTTAAACTGAGTTATAAACTGCCATGCTTGTTTGCCTTGAATAGCTCATTATGAAAGTTGTATAGCTTTTAACAGTTCCAGCAGGAAGATAGCTCATTCAAGCAGTGATGTCTATTATCACTTGAGATTGAAGCAAGGTTGCCTGGGTTACAAAGCTTTCCGTAAGTAAATGTGGTTATAGTTTTGACAGTTTAGGAATAAATTTCTCACTGATCAAATCTCAATCATAGTTGTTGTGGGCTGATAATCCAAGTTGGCTGTAGGTCATATTTATATCCTACGGAGAGAAAGGGTGGTCAGGCACTGGAATGGGCTGCCCAGGGAAGTGGTGGAATCACTGACCTTGGAGGTATTCAAGGAATGTGTAGACATTGTGTTGAGGAACATGGTTTAGCTGGAACAATTGATGATAGGTGGATGGTTGGACTGGATGATCTTGTAGATCTTTTCCAACCTTGGTGATTCTATGATTCTGTGATCATGTCATCGCTAATGAACTTACTTACTACTTTTATCTTTACAGATCATTTTCCGAGCTACTGTACTAGCAGTGAATGCTACTGTTGCTATAGATAACATCAGTATAACAAAGGAATGCGAAGTTGTGAATATATCGCTATCAACTGTCAAATCAGGAAACCAAGGCAAGTTTTCCAGTTTTCAATACATTTTCTCTGATGTTTGCTAAATATAATTGGAATCCAGCTGATGGCTTAAAAATACCTATAAGAAATTAGGGCGTAATCTGAGGAAAACGTCCATCTGCATTAATGAACTGTACGTAACAAAATTTTTCATCCAATGTTACACAGTATGTGCTTTAAGTAATTTGGAGTAGTTCTGTGAAATAAGCTATAAAAGAAATGTCCAGGTATCACTTACTATGTAGAACCTGAAGAAGGAAAGCATCTTACATGTTCCGCTGATGACTATCTTTAAGGCAAGAGGATACTTTCGTCATCACTGTCAAATACATAACTCAAAGCAAGCTCCCACCATACTTGCCTGTGTGCCCACCCTCTCTAATCTTGAGGTACAAACAGATGGAAACATAGCTATGACCTTCCACGAGACTGTTGCTTTTTGATATTTCCAGTACTAGTGCTATATTCCAAAATGACATGCACTTAAATATAGTCAGTTGTAATGCTATTAAGTTATACCCAACAGAAACCTGAATATCATCTTTGTTGAAAAATTTAAAGGCAAGTTGGAATACTTCAGTGTTGAATTTTTTAAGGCTTCCTTAACTGTATGGTTAAAAGTAACCAAATAGCTGATGAAAGATTACTTTGACTTTTATTTTCATACACCTGCACTCCCTGTGTATGAAATCACAAAGGCAAAGCAGCAATATGATTATCTAAACAAGCTGAAAAACATTCCTCTCCTTCTCTTTCAGAAATCTACTGAAATAAAGTCAGAAGGCTTTGGCTATTTTTTTTTTAACCTTCCCCTTCCCTATTCATTGAAATTTAGGTTGTTTTCTGATGTGTAGTTTGCAAACATTTTCTTGTCCTGGAATTTTCACTGTGAACCAATCTTTGCTTTGTTTGAGGGGTGCTCTTAATGTAATGTCTCCTGTGTTATTATGTTCACTAGGCAGATGTTGGAGGTATGGTAGTAGTGGTAGAATCCTCCCACCACTATCCCGTCACATTTTATTGCCGTCTGACAGGTGGCAGCAGAGGGGGAGTCTGATACATTGGTGTCTGACATGGTAATGAATATGAAGCACTAGTGTGGAATTGAATTCCTCCATGAGTTAAAAATGGCACCCATTGGTATGCATTGACACTTGCTGAATGTTTCCATAGACCAAACAGAAGATGTTAGTACGGTGAGATGTTCTAGATGAACGTGCAAATTTTTATAAACACAGTATGAAAGCTCTTGTTCACAGCTGGTGTAAATGCATAGCTAATGGTGCTGACTACATTAAAATGTTTTGGAGCTGAGAGTTTGCTCTAGCAAACATTGTTATTGTGCTCTTTGTATCTGTTGTAGTTTCCGTGGAAATTAATAGGAGGCATTACTTTGGGGACAACCTACATATTTGTGGGGACTAGTCCAGGTGACATGTCTGCCCTTGCTCTCATGTGAGTGCATTAGTTCTGGCATATGTCTTGCCCACCTGAGGACTGGTATCCTTAGTCATTGTCATCAGTGCCAGTGGTAGTAGGGAGACTGCTGCTTTTCCGTGGCCCCTCAAATTCCCTTTAATTACTTACTTATCTGTCATCAGGCCAGCACCTGTTCTAGAGTTTAATTTCAGTTCATGGAAAAAAAAATCCTAAAATATCTCACACTTCTTCAGAGGTGCTCTTCAGTTATCTAGCTTCTAATTGTCTGGCACTTCATTTGCATGTGCTTCTTCTATGTGTTTCAATTGGTAACAGTTTTCTTGTTTGTCTTACAAAAATTATCAGACATGTAATGAGAATTTATTTTTCTTAAAATGATGAGACTATTGTGTATTTGCACAGGGCTATATTCACTGTATAGTCTGTTCTAACTATGAACCAATTACATATTTTGTTGCTCCCCACATTGACCTGAGAAGTTTTAAATTCAGCTGTGTTCCATCTTTAGAGTGTGGTGAGAATTTTATGCCGGATATAGGAAAAGTACCATTCGTACATACCTTATAATTTATTGAAATTATTCTGTTCTTATGTGGCTCCTGGTCAAATAGATAAGTTTAGCTTATCTGGTTCTGTTGCAATTATGAGATTCTAATTTTCTTTTTTAGTATTATAGTAAAATTTAGACATTTATTCCAGATTCCTAGTTTCATTGTACAAAAATACATATCCTGGACTAAAAAAGTCCTTTAGATGTATTCTTCCAAGTAGTCAAAAGTAAAAGCAATGTAAAATATAAGCTATGAAATGTTCTCTTTTTCAAGTGCTGCTACTCCTGACTATTAGCTCACAACTTTACTTCTACAGCTGAAGAATTTACTGTGGCTATAAAGCTATTAAACATGACTTCCATGCATTAAGGCAGAAGAGAAAAGTGGCTGTCTTTTTCAAGTTGCAGATTTACAGCAATGACCTAACATACCTGTCACATTGTGTGCTCATGCTCTGGAAGATGAATGTTTGCCATAATTTCTAAAGTCTGCAGTCTATGCTTTTGGTGGAGTTCAAATTCTCACTTTGGCAACTGAAGAATTACCTAGTGTAGGAAATACAAAATTTGAAAGTATTCTTGGTATTTGCTTTGAACTGTGGCACATCATCCCATATATTCTCTCTCTCTCTCTTCTGGTTTATTATTTTTCTGTTTACTTAGTGTAGATTGTCAGATTTTGAACTATATCTAAACATCATATTGTAGCTAAATGTGTGTATACAAGGTGCATGTGAAATAATATACATTAGAAGATATATATAAATATTGATTTATATTTATGCATTCATACAGAAAATATACATTTAATCATCATTAGCAGTACAGTGTACTATCTAGTTGAGCATAAACATACTCAGACCAGCCTTAAATGAAGTAGTTTGTAAACTGCCCATAATCTCACTATATATGAAACATTTAATTTCACTGAGAAGGTAAATAAAGAGAATGATGTGTGTACTGTTTCTTAATAACTGCTTCTGTATTGTACCTGTTTAAATGTAATCACTATTGGGTTTCTAAGAACTACCTTTGTAAAAATAACAATTTCCTTGGTATTATAAGAATTTTTCATTATATGGATAGGTGCTAATCTTGCCAAAGCATGAAACTACTTCTGAGGTTATAAAATCAAACCTTTCCGTGTCAAAACATGTCTCCTATGCTTGCTATTCCTTTGTGTCAACCAGATGAGTAACTTTTAAAGGTGAGGCCAGGATTAACAACAACCTCAGAAGGATAGGCCAAAGAAGTGAAAAGGTTGCCAGCTTGTAAACAGAAGGAACATGAGGCTGTAATTGCATAGACAGCTCCATTGCTCGAGCTTGCTGATATGGGAGGAAAGTAACCAGGTGTTTGGATGAAGCCAGGGAAGGAAGAAAGGTGTTTGGGTGCTGGATTAGGACGAGATGTTAAAATAGCCAGTGAAACAGGTCCAGGAGAGAAGGAAACAATGAAAGATAAAACGGCTGGGAAGACAGGGTAAAACAAGCAGAGAATGGAAATGAGGGCTGTGGAATAGAATAGTGATACTTTGGGAGGGAACAACATGAAGTTCCCTCCCTTTTTTAGTAAGTGGTGAAAGACTGAGAACTTAGGAGAGGTCTGAGAGGAAAAGGAGCTGTCTAGGGAAATGGCTGAGCAAAGAAAGGAGGACAGGATGGAGAAAGGATTTTACATATCTTATGCACATCCACTGAGAGGATTTTCTTCTTTCCAGTGAGACTGGGTCTGAAATAAGTGATCAGAGAAGAGTAGTTGTATGGTAGGAGAAAAAGGGAAGTAGAGTGTGGAAATGAGGAACATTGAGGAATTGCTAGTGGTGTGTTTTTGTCTGAAACCAGACAGGCTTTCAAAATTCCTATACAACCTAGAAATCTCAAATCTAACTGTTCTACTTCTGTCAATGTAATATTTTAAGACAAAAGAAAAGAAAAAAGTGTATCTCATTCTTATGTATTTACTTCAGTCTGATTTTTTGTACACACTGTGGCAACAAATATGGCATTAGTTTCAACGGAAGTACAGGACATAGTAAGATGGCCTAAATAATGGTCAACATTCAAATACGCTTGTTGGGATTTTGTCTGTTTTTTTCCAAATAGTCTTATTTACTATTGATGAGTTTTTGCATTTTTAAATTTTATTTTTCAGTGTGTTTATACTGAAAGTGTTTAAAAATAATTTAATAGGATCTGTATGTCCACTGATAAGCTGTTCTTGGATTCTAAATATGAAGATGTCAATCAAGTGACATCTAGTTTTTAGTCTTTAAGGTGGTCATTAAAAAAAAGAAGATGAATGTCTTGACATATGAGGGTCTTTATAAACTCCTCTGAAAGTAAAGTGAAGGTTTTAAGCCAGTAGTGATGATTTGATCTTCTCACCTGGATATTTTCATGCCAGGCTTTTCTCAGTGGTGCATTATGTGTTTTGCTGCCAGACCAGGAAAGATCTGAGGGGGGAGGTTTATGAACTGTCAGTCTTGTAGAACTCCATACATCATAATCATTGAATTTTAACTACCATTTTCAGGATGAGTGTTTCTTAAATTCTTGTTAGACATTCATTCAGCTTACAGAAGAGCTGTGCACCTAATTTGGGGATATTTTTGAGTGAAGTTTCTCAAAACAAAACAAAAATTAAAATATGCAAAAACACTTTCTAACAAGCCAGAATCAGCAAGAAATCTCAAGTTGTGATAACAAGTCAGCTCAG
The DNA here is from genome assembly GCA_013399175.1 of Odontophorus gujanensis. NCBI lineage: Eukaryota > Metazoa > Chordata > Aves > Galliformes > Odontophoridae > Odontophorus > Odontophorus gujanensis. The sequence continues at coordinate 98,389 of VXAB01007535.1, read as the reverse complement.
GGAAGTCTGAATCCAATGACACTGTAAAGACAATTTCCTCTAAACATCAATACTAGCAATAATTTTCTCATACACAAGGAGCAGAAAACTCAGCAGAGTCTGTAGGATTACTTGATAGAGTATAATTAGAGCATGTAAGAAAGTCAGGTATGAGGACAGAAGGTAAACTGATTTGTGTCTGTTCACTATGAGAGGAATTGCACAGGTACCCAAGTGACTGTCTTTCACTATTGATGATCAAGTACCTGTCAAAGTGATTAAGAGACAATAAGAGAATTAAAGTGTTATAAAACATTTAGAATCGAACGAATTTCACCCAGGCTCCACCACCTTGCTCTATACATTTATCTTCCCTAGATTTAAAAAAAAAAACAGAAACAAAAAAACCACAAAACTTGGTTTAAGAATTACTTGAAGGTTTGAGGGTTATTTTGTCTTGAAGTATTCATTTATGCTTGAGAGAAATGCATCCTTTATGTTGTTACAACTTATAGAAATAAGAAGTCTGGACTCAGAAACTCAACTATTATATCTTTCATTTTTGCATGTTTTTGAGTAACCATTTGTGTATAAAATTTGTCAAATTCTTTGTAGTTCTCCTTGGAATTTGAGATAGTTTCTTGCTTTTCTTACAACTTCTAGCAAACAAAAGATAAATCAGAAATAGCCCACTTTTGTCTTCCCATTAGTATGTTCTGCCAGTGAATGATCAGTCATTTCCATTGTGCCTAGGTCCTTGTATATCTGTGAATGATTCTACCATTATTTCATGCTAGAAAGGCAGTTTTTCTAAAGAAAAAAAAAATCATACTTCACACTCGATCTACATCATTTTGTGACTGACATTTCGTACTCACATATACCATATAAGTAGAAAAACTATTTTGTCTTTGATCTCTTAAATGTTACTTTGTTTTCATTTGTGTTTTCATCTGCTTTGCTTAATAACGCACAAAATTTTGTCTTATTTAGAAGCCCTAACTGCCACCAATGATAATGTATAATATGCAGCCAAATATAACGTTCAAACCTTTGTCACTACAGTACTTTGTGTTTCAGAGATGTCTTCCTTTTACCAGTATTATAGCATTTCTTTAATGCCTGCTATTTAGCTTGATTCTTATTACAACTAGAGAATGTTTTTGTTATCTTTTAACATACTTGCTGAAATTCAAGAAATAAGGGATCTGATTTCTGTCTCTAGAATTATTCCCTCAAAGATGTTGCACAACTCTTGTTATTGCTTTGTGTGCTCTGTTTTTCTGCTCTGCAACATGAGAATTGCAAGGTCTGTTTTCAGCTGCTCCTCACTTGCTTTGTGTGCTTTGACTGCATTGCTTTTAGAGAAAAGGTTTCATTTTATGAATGCAATGTGTATGGAGATAGCTCAGTTGTTCCTGTGGGACTGTTATCTTACTCCGTTTTTATAAAACAAATACGGCATCTTTTCCTCACGACTCTACTAGACATGACTCTACTAGACATTTTTCTAGGATGGTGTTGACATATTGGAAATGTTTTATTTCTTTTTCACGCTGTAAAGCTTTCTTAGTCATGTCACACACACAGAGACAAAATAAAATGTTTCTTACCTCATTTCAGCTTCTGTGTGCGACTTTGAAAGAGATGACTGTGGTTGGTTTGAAACTGCACATGCAGATGGATTTGATTGGGTAAGAAGTTCCAGTAGTTCTCTTGAAGCCGCTTTTCAGCAGCAAGCTCCCCCTCAAGATCACACCTACAACAAGTCTGAAGGTAAATCAATCCAGGCCTAGTCATGGAGGGCTGGCATTAGATATACCTGCTCTTTAATCAGTTTTAAAGTGGTGTTTGTGAACTATTTCCAAACATTTAGAAACACTTTCTTTCTTCAACCTGAAAAGTTGTTTTCTGTTTTCTTTTCTTAGGTCATTTTATGTTCATTTTGAAAAACAGCAGCAACATTTCACAAGTTGCTCAGCTACGAAGCCCAGAGTTCCAACAAACAGGACCAAATTGCACAATGTCCTTTTGGTATGGGAAAAAAAGGTTCAAAAGTCTGAATAATCTCACGTTGTTTCTCTTGGAATGAATTTGTGGCTATAATCTGCAGTAGTACACAACCTCCTCTGCCGTATTTATTGTCTTTGTCTATTCCTTAATCAGGCAGTCTTCATTATAACCAATATGTAGGTTTAAGCTGTAGAACAGGACTGAAACATGGGATTTATTTGCTGTAAGGCTTTGGGCAAAGTTATGTTAAAGGGCTATGTCTTCATATATATAGGCAAATACTATTATTTTGATAATATTTTGACTTAAAATCAAATTGAAAATGTTATCTCAAGTCTTAGAAATCATTCAAGAACCTAGTACCTCACTGAATCATCACTTATCAATAGAGTATCCAAAACTGAATTTTACCTTCTTTGAATGAAAGCTCCAGTGCAAGAATTAGAAGTCCAATTTTGATCCTTTTCCAATATTCATAGGGAAAAAAACTATTTTAGCTATTTTCTTACCACAATCTATGTAGAATCTTGTCAAAGAGGGAAATAAAAAAATGAACTGTAATTATTTGTATACTAAGGTCAAATATGTATGGTATAAATGTTCACATGACTTTAACATTATTCAGTTTGTCGCTCAAATACATTTACCATAAAAAAAGAGTTCTTTATCAAGGAGTTAAATATGTCTGGAAATACCACGCTGCTGGAAAGAGATCTGGGAACAGAATCATTCAGTTGTATGATTTCTCAGTTATATGATTTTAAAATGTGGTGAGATCTTCCAAAAATTCTATTTAAAAAAAAAAAAAAAAAGGCAACAAAATGTTGTTTTTGTCGTTTTAGGTATTACAATTACGGACAGTCAGTTGGAGCAGCAGAGATGCAACTGCTTGTGGATGGGTTGGATGAGCCTACTGTTCTTTGGCGGGTATATTACAACCAAGGAAATCAATGGTTGCAATCATTCATTCAGCTTGGACGTCTTTCGCATCCCTTCCAACTTTCACTCAATAAAATCAGCTTGGGATATTATGATGGTGTATCAGCAATTGATGATATTACATTTGAAAACTGTGCTCTTCCACCTCTGGCATTAAGCTGTGAAGGTCCTAATTGGTTTTGGTGCAGAGACACAAAAGCGTGTATCAGCCGTTTATTGGTGTGTGATCTTGTGGATGACTGTGGGGATGGATCAGATGAAGACAAGTGCAGTGAGTACATTCCATTATTGCTTTGTAGCAAAAGAAATTGACAGTTCATCCCTGTAGTTAAAAAAAAAAAAAAAAAAAGACTACAAGTACAGCCTATTAGTGTCATAGCCAATGATGATGCAACTCAATATAGTTACTGATAGAATTCTCTAAAAACTGTTAGCCTAGATACATATGACAAGTAACATCTAAGGGTAAATGTAATTCAGCCTCTTTTATTCAAATGAGTCATATTACTTTAATTATTTTGTAAGGTGCACACATTTAAAGCATTTTGTAAACAGCACTTAAAGTTTATTTTAATGAAGAGAATTCTGTCTCCCAGTTGATTTCAGTTAATGTGCTGGTTTGGACTACACTGATAAAAATAAAATAATATACACTGACTGAAAGAAGTGCACATTCTACCTCTATATAGCTCTATCTAGCTCGAAAACATCTGTATTATTAGAAGTTACTAGTTATTCTGGGCATCACTTTTCCTTTCAGAGAAAGGGCTTATAGAAATTGAGGAAAGCTGTTGATCATTCATGTTGTAGTGCTAAAGGGTAGAGTTGATTTTCTCACCCAAGAACTCAAAAACATTAAAATTAAACAAAACTAACTAGCAGGTGCTTTTTCACATCCTAAGGTAACCAAATTATGCAAATCAGAGTGAGTCCAAGAAACACAGGACACCTTAAATGCTTGAGGGGATACCAGACTGCACTGATATCTGCTGAGTATGATCAGTTGATCTGAACTTCAAAGACAGTGCAGGATTTACAGCTTATCTCAAGTTCTCCCACTTGTAAAATGCTTATCTTCCTTTACCCATTATGAAGTCTACAATAAGAAAATATTGAGTGACTGATTTTGCAGTTTTAAACATCATAACAAGTAAAAGCTTAAATAAAATATCAAAGAATTGGCTATTATATGATTAATAATTAGATATTAATCATCAATTACTGTTTATGAAAGGTAGATAAAAAGCTGGAACACAAGTTAACCATTTCTAAAACAGTTTGTTTTTCTTTGCTTCAGAATTAATAGTTCTAATGAATGTATTTTGTCTTGATGTCAAGTAATGATGTGTTATAAATGTCTTTTGAATTTAGCTGCTGTTCTATAAAAACATATTAGTTCACTTCTTGCATCTAACCACACATTTAAATTCTGGGATTTATTTCATCCAATTCATCAGTTTTCAAAAAAAAACTTAAGGGTTTTTTTTTCATACTTTAATTATAAAAATGCTTAAATCTATTTAATAACATGAATAGTATAATTTTCTGCACAGCATTTATTGAACAAGTGAATGATGTGCTGATTACCAGATGTAATGAGAAATTACTTACTTAAAGGTTTTTATTTAATTTTATGTTATTTTTCCCTATGCAAGGGTAAATTTGTTCTTTGGGGGAGAATTTTTGCAAAGACCATATGGGTTTTTATCTATATTACATGTCTTTGAAAAGGAAAAAGAAAGCAGATTATTTTCTTTTTCTCAAAGAGGGTGAATAAAGAGTATATTAAAACAGTACCGCTGTCTGATATTGTTATGCTTACTTTACATCTGACATCTTGTTCTGCATACGTTTCAGACCCTGACCTCCAGTGTGACTTTGAAAATGGACTATGCAATTGGGCACAGGATACTGAGGATGACTTTGACTGGACCAGGATAAAAGGACCAACCCCTACAGTTAATACAGGACCATTAAAGGATCACACAACAGGCACAAGTCTGGGACATTACCTGTATGTGGAATCTTCAGAGCCACAAAAATTTGCAGATAAAGCAGTTCTACTTAGTCCTCTCTTCAACCCTTCTTACAATGGAACCTGCATTTTCCGCTTTCATTATTACATGTCCGGAAAGCAAGTTTACACTTTGTCAGTCTTCCAGAGGACTATGAGTAATAGCAGGGGAATATTGCTATGGTACAAGTATGGAAATCAAGGAGAAAGATGGATAAGACAGACACTGTACATCAGCAGCACTAAACCATTTCAGGTATGATCCTTCTAGGTTGTGTTATGTTTGTTTTGATGCAACATAAAACTCAGAAAGTATATAAATGACTGTGCAGTCTAAAAGCTCTCAGTGACTGTGTGTTAACACTTGACTTTGCAATACGTTTGTGAGTTGATTTTCTTTGAGGAAATACTTCCAAAATTTTTGTGGTTGGAATTTATTTTTTCCCATCTCTAAGAAGATTATAATAACCTTGTAAGTATGAGCAAATGATATTTTAAGTAGGAGATACGTTTTTCAACATTGTTTACAACGAATTTCTTTGTAGATCTGCTACAGAAGAGCTTACTTACCTTTGTCATCTGTTTCCCCAGTGCTTGAAGTGCTTAATATCTCATAAGTGATATTGAGGTTGAAAAAGAAAGATTTACCTGTTACTATTCAGTAAGATGGGGTTTATTCTGTTTTGCTTTTTTTTTATTTTTTTGAGGCGCCTAGTGAATAAAAAAACAAACTCTGAAGATGGCCTAGATTTTTTTTAACTCAGACATTTACTTAACTTTTTCTCTTGCAAATTTAAAAGATGAGCATATACTTAATTGATACCATATGTTTCTCTTCCCTCACGAAGCAAGTCTGTCATTTGTTTACCACATTCCAAGAAAAAAGATCATTGCTTATCAATAGTAAACCTTACATGACTTACATGACAAAATGTCCATGTTTTTGAGAATATTTCCATGTGGGTAAAGCCATTTACAGTAGACTAAACAAATGTGATCTCCTTTGGTCGTGTCAGTCCCTTCTCAACTTTTTTTCTCAGAATTTTAAATTTCACAGGAAATCTCTTTTCTCGGTGCTGTCAAACTGTGGCTGAAGTGTGTTACTGCTACATTAGATTGATATTTTAAATCAGTTTTAATAAGGTATCAGTGAGCAGAACAGGTCAGATGAGTGAATCAGGAAATTCAGAGGTAAATTATTTAAATGGAAAAACTGCAGATCTCTGAGCCAAGATTAAGTTAACTTTAGCATTAGAAATATACAAGTAATAAAACTAACCAAATATATACATACTTTGTACCTGTAGTTATCTATTGAACTTGAATGGAGAAGAAAGTTCTCACTTTCTTGGGAGTAGCTGAGTTATGTGTGTGTGTACTACCAGTGGAGGTCTCCAGAGGAAGGTCAGCAAAAATTATCCAAGGAATGGAGCACCTCTGTGAAAACAGGCTGAGAGATCCGGGGATGTTCAGGCTGGGGAAGAGAAGGTTCTGGGGAGACCTGGGAGCAGCCTTTCCGTATCTAAAGGGGGACTGTAAGAAAGAAGTGAGCAGACTATTTAACAGGGTCTGTTATGATAGAACAAGGGGAAATGGTTTTAAAGAAAATGGGAGATTTAGATATGGATATAAGGAGGAAATTTTTTTATTGTAAGGGTGGTGAGGCACTGGAACAGGTTGCCAGGAGATGTGGTGGAAGCCCCATCCTTAGGTACATTCAAGGTCAGGTTGAATGGGGCTCTGAGCACCCTGATCAAGCTGTAGGTGACCTTATTTGTTGCAGAGGGGTTGGACTAGATGGCCTTTAGAGGTCTCTTCCAACTCAAAAGGTTCTATGATTTTTCAGGAGCTTGTGATTCCCCCCCGTAAGCAAAGAAGCAGAGTATTCATCTGCAGTATTTCAGTAACTTTTCTCTGTATGTGACTCCCTAGATGCATTACAGAAATAATCACCCCTGTGATTTTGAAAATAGAGCAAGAATTTGCATTAATTTACTTTTGCTGAAAACTGCAAGTGAAAATATATTCCTTGTCAATGATGTTATTTTTTATGGGGCCCTCGATTCAACATGGAAAATAACTGTTGAGTGTACTTACAACTTTGCTTGATCTAAATTTATTTTCTTATCCCTGAGATGTCTACTTAGATGTTTTTTCCTTATAAGTGCATTCAAAGAGACAGTAAAGTAACAGCCTAACTTATATCAATGATGAATGTTGTTTGCTTTAATCCTTGAATAATTGTAAAACCTGACATAGTTTCTGCACAAAAGAAAGTGCAAAGATTTTATTTTTACATCTCTAGATAAATGTAGCTGTTTCAGTTTGCTCTATTCATGCAAATTTCTTTGGATACAGAAAAGGGAAATTATCGTGTTACGTGGAAGAGCACAGTCAGGCCTTCTGAGCACTGTAGTTGTCTTTTAGTCATAATTAAGAGAACTTTATTCTATTGCAAACAATATTTTCAAAAGGTATATCTTAACCTATCTGATGTTATATCACACCATGTGAGCTGTCCCTTGCAGCATCTCCAAGACAGAAGAGTTCCATAGGACTGGTTACAGTTTTTGCTGTTGTTTTGTCCTAGAACCTTGAGTTCTCTTGTCCTGCTTTTACTCCCAGAGTCTTGTGTGTCCACCAACTGCTGAACTGGGAGGCACTCCCCATTGCAGTCACTGAGCATCGCTACAACATGAGTCATCAGAAAACAATATTCAAAATCACTGGAATTCTTCTTCTGGAGACATGAAGTCTTACTTTGTTATGGCAGGATATTCACAGAGTGAAACATTACAAGTCTCATTAGAACCAATTTAGAGAAAGAGAAAGACATCTTGGAAGTTTTGACTTCAAACTGTTAGCTGTGAATTGAAGAATTCTTAGGTCTGCCCAAGACCTGGCCTGTTGGTACCCAAAGGGATGTGACTTTCTCAGAGGGATTTTTGTGCAGGAGTTAGCAGGGCTGATGATAGGGCTTAAACTGGATTTGAAGAGGGGAAAGGCATAAAGCAAGCCTGCCAGTGATAAAATGTGGGATGACATAATCAGCTGCATGTTAGTGAGATTCCTTCAGCCTTCTCTTCGGAGTGCTGGGTAGGCTGAAACATACCTGAAATGCTTGTATACCTATGCATGCAGCGTAAAGAACAGCCAATAAAATTTAGAAGCTTTGCCTTAATCCCAAAAGCTACAACATCTGTGGCATAAGCAAAACCTGGTGGGAAGAGTCCTATGACTGGTGTGCTGTGATGGACAGCAACAGACTCTGCAAAAGAGGTGATCATGACAGGAGAGGCAGGAGGGTGGTGCTATATGTAATGAAGGAGCAGTCAGTTGTTGACAACATGGTTGAGAGCCTCTGCATAAGGATTAAGGGATAAGCAAATGAAAGGTATGTCATTGTGTGAATCTGCTATAGGACACCCACCCACAATGACAACACTGAATAATTTTTCTTTAAGGAACTAAAAGAGACCTCTAGGTCCTTATGGAGACTTTAACTTGCCAGATCTTAACTGGGAAACACCATGCAGCTGATTCAAAGAGGTCCAGGAAAATCCTAAAACACCTTGATGATAGCTTCCTGGTATACGTGCTAAGGCTCAGTGACTGCGATGGGGAGTGCCTCCAAATTCAGCAGTTGATGGGCACAACATCAGATCCTAAAACAGAAGAGGAGGCACAGAGGAGCCCCTCATGGTTCTAGACATACAACAAAAACTGTAAGATCCATCCTATAGGCCACTTCTGGCTTGATTTGATTGCCTGCTTCCTTGTTCCAGGTCTCAATTTCATTGTACATGCTGACATACCAGTTGAAGTTCATTAATTTTTGTTGCTGAAATTCATCTTTCATCAAAATGCAATGTTAAAAGATGCTCTAAATTCATCAAGAACTTCTGTGTTTCTTAGATTTCTAATACCAACTTATGTTCATTTTTCCATTATCAGTCCTGATCCATTCCCTGGTAGCAATTTTCTCTCAAGGATTTTGTCATAATGGATTTCCACTCTAGCAACAGCTTCATTTTCAGCTTTCGCTTTATCTTCCTTTCACTATTATTCTTTGTGCTTTTCCTAATCCTCTGCTGAGATTTGTGTGGGGTTTTTTTTGTTTTGTTTTGTTTTTTGTTGTTTTTGGGTTCTTTTGTTTCTGTCTATTGAGCATTGCCATTATTTTCTGTGGCTTTTCATTTCTGCAATTATACTTCGTGTATACTGATATTCATCTGTATTTCTTGCAGCTTGGTAATTCCCTTTCCAGGCATTGCCTGTGTTTTTTCATCTTTGTTCCGTGTGTTGGTTTCTTTCATCTCAGATACGTTTGCTTGTTGCACACTACTCTTTGGTTTTCAGATTTCACAGAATCACAGAAATGTAGGGGCTAAAAAGGACCTTGTTAAAATATGCCCTGGCAGGCAGTGACTTGCAGAAATGATTTTGTGTATGGGAGCTGTGCCAGACCAAATTCCGTAGAATACTTCATGTCTGTACTGTTGGAAGTATCAATATCTTTTGGTATCATCGTATTTCTTTAGTCACAATTTTTCTTAGAATTTATCTTTACTTCAGTAAAGTTCAGTAGTTTCCCTTCTTTGTATAATTCTTGAGATTGGAATATCTTCACACAGTCTTGAAAAAATCATCATAGAATGAAGACTTATTATGATTTCAGTAGGTGAAACAAGGAAGACATTTTGGTATAGATTTCACACAATGAACGGTTCTGTAGTTTGTGTAAGAACATACATAAATACTATTCATTAAAAGCTGTACTTTTCTTACTACTTTTTCTTTGTATATACATAACACTTCTAAAATGTAGGTTAGTTTATTTCAGAGGTATGCAGTGAAGTGCATGTCTATCCCATGTTTGCTTTCAGTAACTTACAACTAAATATTTTATAATTTATTTATACTATTATACACTTGTATGTTTCTATCCCCTTTTAACCAAACCACAAGATTTCTTGTCAGAGATAAGCCCAAATCAAAATTAGCAAGTTTTAACTTCTAATAAAATCACTATGTAATGCTGCTTATACTTCGTGTGACAAATATCGTTCAACTGTATGACTAGCTATGTACGTCAAAACTTCAATCTCTATTTCCTAGGCATTCAGATACCTTTAGAGTTTTCCATACCTAAATGAATCCCACTCTATCTGAAACTATGTTTATATGGAAATTATATAACACGTACAGAACAATGTTACTCACTGTGATTATCCTACAAACATTTGTCATGGTGTTCCTTCACCCTTGTATCTACTTTGTTCAAAATATGAAGGGGTCAATAATTTACTGCTTATATGGTACCATTCTAATATGTTTTCCTTCTTATGGAGTGAGAAGCATATTTGATACAGCACACCTCTTCCCACCTCTGTAGTCTTCATTCAGACTAGATCTCTGAAGTTCTGAAAGCTGGAAAATTTGGGAACTATTCATCCTCATTCAAATAATAAATGAGATGTGAAATGAATTTCATAGTAGATGAATTCCCTGGAGATAGTTTAATAGTAGCTGATGAAGTTCGAAGAATTTCAGCGGGCAAATCACAGAAGTTTTATACTGCAGAACTAGCTTATTAATAGATCTTATTTTAAATTTTAAACTACAAAAAGCAAGACAATATGGTCCTCAATTCTAAAATCTATTAAGTACCCACAATTGAAAAGAAACCAATGGATTATGCCTCCTTAATATTGGTTAGAATAATACCCCTGTATTTCAGTGTACACAAAAATCTTAAGTCCATTAAGATAAGAGAGATTTATTTGAGCATGCACCTATATGTTGTGTTTTCTCTCTTACTGACTGAATTCTTGCTATGCTATATACACCCCAAGTAAATAAATAAATAAAAGAAAAATATAAAAAGGGGAGAAGGGGGAGAAATTAAGTGATTTATTGACATTGTTATTACCATTACATCAATGAGAAGATTTTCCAATTTGCCTTACTCCTACAATATGAGAACTCCTACCGGTTCACACCAGTCAAAACTCAGCACAATCTCACTGAAAAACAGAGTAGTTTATAGGTCTTGATTTTTGTCTTTTTAATAACTATATAAATTAGTTTAACAAACCTTCTGCCACTGTCTGAATTGTAGCTCATTTATGGATAATTAATTATGAGCAGATAATAACTCATGCATGAAAAATAAAGTCAAGATATTATATAAACTGCTGTGCATTTGCCAGTCAAAATTAAACTGAAGGAGATTTTGTCTCTTTGAAATAATACAATTTCATATACGACCTTTCCAAGTACTAGATATCTTAATTTTTCCTGTTTAAGTATTTTATTCTGTTTTTGAAAATAGCTATGTATATATGATTGTGTGTGTGTGTGTGTGTGTGTGTTACAGTTTTAGAAGGCTTTGGTTTCTCTCTCTCTGTCTCTCTTTTCATTTGTGAATATTGACTTATAAATTAGTTACATCATGGAAATTCATGTTAAATCTTTCCCTAATCACTCACTTAGGTTTTTACAATTCAGTACCAACTCAGAATAAAATAGGCTTATTCAGTCATCCATACAGTATTTCGCCAATATTAACATCTATTCCTTGGTAGTAGATGGTAATAAGAAAGCAACTACAACATTGACAATTCTAATGAATTTGTAGAATATTTAGAATATTTTTCTTCAAAGGATTCCTGAACACACCTATAATCCGCTTAATTTTTTTCATCAGAGAGATGTGAGTGTACATAATTTATTCACGTAAATGTTATTATAATTGATCATTAGTAATATTCTTGCAATAAGTATAATAGGAGTTAATCGTAATGTACCACTTATGATAACCATTGCCATCATTTTATATCACAATGATGTTTCAGTGGATTTATATTATTGTAAAGCTAACCCCTTGTATTACGGTTCACAGTGATTAATGTGACCACCAATGAAAGCTGATAATAATTAGCCCTTCTGTAAAGTGTCTCTAAATAGAATATCCCCTAGAACAAATTTAATCTCATTTTAAGTGTGAAACATGGAAAATGACTTTTCTATCAATCAATATGAAATATTTAATGAGAAGTGGAAGTCTACTATATACTGACAAATGATTTTTTAATTACCGTTTCCTTAGATCCTGGTGAAAGGTACAGTAGGAGATGGTTTCACTGGAGACATTGGACTTGATGACTTATCCTTTCTAGACTGTACTCTCTACAATGGTAAGGGCAGAGTTGAAGTTGTGTAAATCTCTTTTCCACGGGCTGATTGTTTTTTGTTATTTGTCCTGCTTCTGGAAAAACACAAGCAGATCGTACTAACTCAGATCTAACGAGGAAATTCAGTCAGGCATCAGGAGGAAATAGCTGCGCACATAAGGTCCTAAAGAGACCCTTTTTAACAACTCCTTGACAATAGGGAGCTTCCATATTCTTTGGAATTTTGATTATTAGAAGGAAAACAAATTTAGCAGTGTGTAAGAAAACTGAGCTTTCATTTAGTGAAATCTGTTTAATACAACCTTCCTCCTCTCCTGAGTAATGTTTAAAGTTGTTACAGTGGCAACTGCTCTCACTTTACAGTGTGCAAACAGTTCAGATGATAAAGGCAGCTTGCACTCAGAACTCATCGGTACCCTAGGTTATTACAGTGTCTACAGAACTCTATAATATTACGTCTATTAAGGAAGGGATTTAAAAGGGACTCCTATTAGATGCATCTTTGTATACAGTCTGGTGGATTATCATAGAATCACAGAATGGCTTGCCTTGAAAGAGACCTTAAGAATCTTCTAGTTCCAACCCTCCTGTCCTGAGCAGGATTGCCGCTGACTACATCAGGCTACCTAGGGCTTCATTCAGCCTGATGCTGAACACCTCTCTGGGGCATCTGCAACTTCTTTGGGAAACCTGTTCTGGCTCCCAGATGCTGTTTATTAAGAAATTCAAGAAAGGAGAGATGGGCTTATTAACTTGGTGGTAAAGTCATTAACGTAATACTAAAGATACAGAAACTTGAGCATACTGTTTTGATGCACAATTTGAATGCTTTAACTATGGGCTATTCAATGATGTTTGCTCTAGATGGAATGGTATTTCAGAAATTATAGAAAATAGATTATTTCAAATGTGAGAAAGGAGATGATTCTATCCTGAAGGTTATTGTATTTGAAAAAATTTTCTCCTGTTCCAGCGTGAAGTGGAACAGTAGAGCCTTAACTGTGGCATCTGTGTTCAAAAATTTCTGACCAGTAAGATCCTCGATGGTGTGAAGAGTTGTAGATATGTGTATTATATCATATGACTCTTCATCCAAAAAGTTTCTCCTCTTTTATTTTTTGTTTAAGTCTAAAGATAATATTACCACATCATTTATTTGATGTCATAGAGGTGCTTGCTGCCTTACAGAAGAGATGGCTCTTGGTTGTGGGGAATTTATTATTAGTCTCGATGCATTGTACCTATGGAGAAAAAAAAAATGCTGTTCCAGACATAGTTCATATCGAGTCTTCACATGTAGTTTTAATTAACCCATGTGTATTGCTTTATTATATTACTATTACTGTAGAGCATTGTGCACAACACCTAATGATTACATTAATGATTAAATTCAAAGGAGTTGTATAATGAAAGTTCCTTTTATGGACAATGTTAGTGAAGTTTTTCAAGAAATCAGAGTTACCCTGAAGAAAGGTGCATAGTAAAGAACTGAAGGAAAAAAAAACAAAGAGAATGGATTGCAAAGCAGTGGTGGGAAATGTTAATGATATCACATTAATTTTTCTAGAGGGAAAAAAAGATATTTCTTCATTGATTAAATTAAAAGGTTAGAAGGTTAGCTGGAAATTTCTACAGTTAGTTACAGTAATCAATGTGTTGAAAAAAGGCCATTGTTATCTAACAATCTGTTAGCTTTGCTTCTCAAGGAAATCGAGTTTTTGTAACTGTTCTGATAGTCTCCTTGACATGAGTTTTTTAATTAACTGACTATTTTCATTTAAATTTGAGAGCCGTGTGTAAGGCTTAAATAAGCATTGAGGGTTGTGTAAATTTTGGTTGGCTGACATGACCAACCTAGGGCTTTCCACCGAGGAAACATAGCTGTCACATGTTCAATTTAGTTCCTGTTGGGCAGTGTTGAAGAAACTCAGCCTGACTACCCAGACTTTTTTTGCAGTAAAACTATAACTTTGAGAAAGGATGTGTGTGGCAAGGGAAGAAATCATTAAAAATCTGGAATGCCTTTGTTATGTTTCTCAGAATTTTCGTTGTCTTTTAAAGGAACCTTTCCAACAATCTCTACAACTCTGTCAGGAACTTCAATTCCTGTCACACTCCCATTCAACAACTGCACAGAGAATGAATTTGTCTGTAGAGATTCTGGCCGTTGCATCCACATGATCCAGAAGTGCGATTTTAGACCTGACTGTTCTGATAAGTCTGATGAATCAGATTGCGGTGAGTTTGCTAATTTCTGTACTTGACTCTTTTATTAGTTTGTGCCTATTCAGTATATTGCTTTAACTACTGTTTATTTACCTTTATTATTTGATACTAACATTTAAGTATAATTTTTTTTAAATATTTTCCCTAGAAAAAGAATAAAATTTTGTTCAAAATGTGCAAAGCTGAGGTGTTTTCTGCTTTCTGCCTTTTAATGGGATGGTTGGACTTAGATTCCAATTTTATATTCCAATTCAACTTACTGGCAAAATGGATGAAAAAAAATCCCCTTTTCTCAAATTAATTTATGTTAAAATTTTCCAAATGTTTAACAGTTCAGATTGGAAGAGAGAACAACTCTCTAGTCTCATCCTTGGGGCATGTATCTGGGATACTTGGGTCCATTTCTTATCTACTTCTGTGACTGTAGTCTGTACTTTCAGCAGCAGACACGCTGAAGTTCAGCTGTGAAAATAATGAAATTTTTGCCATTACCCAGTCCATTTAGTAAGTTTGATTTTGGCAAATGAGCTGTCAAGTCTGAACTGACAGAATAGCGTAGTGTTAGGCCTCTTAAGTTTAAATGAGAAAATAAATTTAAACCCGTTATAGGTCTCAGATGTTTTCCTATGGCTAGAGTATCCAGCATAGTGTACTCCACACAAAAGTCAGTGAGTTCCAATCTCTAAATTCCCAGAGACCTGATGAGAACAATAGAGCTGAGACAATGGACTGTTTTGTCCATAGATTTGAGACATTTGTGTATTCCTTCTGAGTTACACCAGTTCACACTATAGCATTTCAGGAGAAAATGTCAAAGACGTTCTGCCTTAAAACACAATTGTTGAAAATATTTTTGTTCAAAAACTAATTAATGAGAGGTAAAAAGATCTCACCGATGATCAAATCTCTTCATTTGTTACCCATGGTGTAGGGAACTCCAATCTCTTCTCTCAGAGCTGAGAATTTAGCTAAGAAAAGTATAATTAGTCTCCCTCCTGTCTGTTTCTTAGGTGAATTAACCTGACATAAAAGCGAGTTGGATTATTTACTATGTAATATATATATTCCTGTATAATGTGCATAAACACTAACCATTGAAAAACAATACTGAAAAATACATGAAGAGCTCATTGAGTAGACACTTTTTTCCTCAGAAATTTACGATGTGTTACAGTCTTTTCCTTCTGAGACAGATAAGTACTGGAGAGAATATACTTTCACACATTTGCTTTTTATGAAGCATCCAATCACTACAGCAATGTTGTCAATTTATCACTCAAATAACAATACAGAAATTAAATATGTTCTATCCAAGGGCAGAAATATTTTCTCAGAAATATTATCTTTCTCGGAGGCATTTGAAGCATTGTNACTATGCAGATGTAATAGGCACTTTCTAAAAATGTCTTTGTCTGAATTTCTTTCTCTTTAAAGCAAATTGTATAAGAATGCAAACATTTTTTTTTTTTTTTTTTATTTAAGCAGGATAGAATACCATAATACCATGCCACTCTGTAGTCTCAGGAAACGTCACACATCTTCATGTGGATACTCACACTGGCTGTGCTTTGCTTCCTCAATGGAGATATTAAACTATAATTCAAAACTCATTCTCTCATTAGTCTATCATTTCTAGTCAAAGTTTCTGCGGAATAAGTAGTATAAATGAAGAAACAGACAGCTCCAGTTCACCACTCAAATATTCTTCATGGAGATGCATTATGAGGGAGGGATGGCAGTGAGCTCATTTTTCTTGTCCAGTTGCTCAGGAAATCAAAAACTGAGACAAAAGCAGCTACACATTTAGTTAGTAATAATAGTTCAGTACTTGACATCAATGTCATATATTAGCATTATTATGTAGCTTTAAGGAATTTCAAGGACTGCTTGAAATAATGAATTGATTTGTCAGAGTTTCTGTGTAGGATTTTGTGTATAATTTGCAGCAAGTTTATAATATCATCAGCATGTTAGAATGAAGAAGGGCTAACATACAATAACATCAGATGCATTTTACATACATTCCAGCGTATATCACGATAGACTATTTGATGAAGGGCCTGAAAGCTGATCAGAACACATACAGTGATAATTACCAATGTGCAAAAGAGTTGCTATATTCCTAAAACGTATCTGCCTCATAGGAAAGAAAACAGAAAATATCATAGATGTTTCATCTGTAGAGGAAAAAATATTAATGTTAGAAGTTTGTAAGTATTAATTACTTTACATTTTGAATCCCTTTTTTTCTATTTAGTTTATCGTAGTATATATTAATGGTTCCCTATTTTTATATTTAAAAAAAAATTGCTGTTCATCTCTAAAGCTAAGGATATCTGCAGTTTTGAAGATAATACCCAGTGTGGATGGTATCAACCAGCCTTGGAAGAGAAAGAAACTAATTCTATCAGTAACTCAAAAATGTTTAAATGGGAACTTGGAAGTGGTGCAAAACTGTATCCTGGAGAAGAAGAACATTGCCCATCAACTGACCATACCATGTGAGTAAAGTTTTTCAGGTAGTCATCTACTTTTTGAACTGTGAGTTTAGCCGTGTGTGAATTGCCACAGGGAAAACTGCTCAAAGTATCGAAGCAGTATATTGATTCATTACTGACGTGTAATTAAGTGAAAATTAACAGAATCGGTGTTGCCAATGCAATAGGTAAATCAAGTACCATGAGGTCAATAAACAGGTATGAATTTCTAAATGCTCTTCTGTAAATAATTCCCCAAAATTGTCCCTATTCAGAGTAATAAATGTGTGCCTCTTCTACTAGAGGACATGTGGGATATAAGCATGTTTCCTCTTTTGGGAAAACAAGTTTTCCATACTTCTTTGGAGGAGACATGGTTGATCCAGCTTTATGCATATCCATGCCCCAGCCTATATACCAGTAATACATAAGCTATGAGACATCAACCCTCCCTGTAGCACCTTGTACTATCAGCTTGGACTGCTTGTAGCATCCAACAGATAGGATGCTCTGACCAATGCAGAGGTTGTTGTACCAGCAAAGCAACTTTTGAAATATAGTCAATTGTCGGCTACTGCTGTTCCTGTTCTGTTGTCTCTCTCGCTATTACAAAATTTCCCTTCAAATACTTTGCAAGCTGTCTCAAAAGACTTTGAAAACTGTTTACACAATTTGTTGGTCACTGTTTAATTTAGTTGATGGTGTTCATCATCTTGATCAGTTTTGGGAGAATGACTTTTCAAATGGCAAACATGCATTTACTCAGATGTCTTACTAGCTATTGTTATCTGTGCAATTTTGCCAAGGATGTGCAGCACCACTTATCCCAACAGTGTGCCTTGTGAATTCAACTGTCATTTGGTAATTAACTAGTGCACTTTGAATCAACTGTAGTTAAACTGAAATGTAGTTCAGCTTATTTGTATACATATATACATCAGATAAAAGTTATCACTTAATAGAAGAATGGAAAATATTACTGCTCCGACAAGTCTTTCATAGTATTTCTTTTCTGCCTGTAGTATTCTGTTTTCAAACAAGGTATAACTGATTGTTATTCCTTGACAAAATACTGTTTCTATGATTACTGAAGAAAACTGTTACTCCTTGCTTTAAAGAATCATTTTTGAAAGTTCCTGGAGAACAGAGCTGGTTTGTATTACTTTGTTGAGCATTTTCAATAAAAATTACAAGCGTGCTAATGAAGAAATACTCTAATCAGAGTAGAAATATTTCAGAACCTGAGCTGTCATTTTCTGTGAAGAAGGTTTATATGTGTTTTTCCCGTAAAAAAAAAAATAATAATAATAATAGAGTATGTTCAAAAATCTACAGTCCATCTGAAAAGCAGACTGTTCAAAAGAGAGTTTGGAAGCTTGACTATTTGAGTAAACAGGCTTAATCTGTAGAAAATAGCGTAGTCTGTGCACATGCTATTCATTTTATTTTCAAAAACTGAAGTAATTGTTTTGAGAGGTTAGAATTTTACCTGATACTAATAAACTATTAGAAATTATTCTTTAAAAGTTAACAATAAAGGAAGAAAATATAGCATTCTGCGCTCCCAGTGAAGATTTCTAAATGTGTTTTGGGTTCTAGACATTGTTTATGATGATAAGTAGTTCCTTCCAAAGACATACTTTCCGTTTCTATCAACGAGGAGGAATTAGCTTTTTTTTTCATTGAGATAGAAAATAAATTAAAAAAATAATTAAAAAAAAAAGAAACAATTTAGAAGATTTTTGAATACAGTTATATGCCAGAAAAAGATAAAAATTATTGACAAATTTGAGTAGCACATGTATTAACTGTAAGAAACTTTCAATGTCATGTAAATTTGCTTAATCTAATTAGGAAAATTCCTTACAGTGCCATTGATGCTCAGTAACTTGAACAGAAAAATATTTGCCTATATGTAGCAATAGTTGTATTTGCTTTCTGTTATAATAGTCCACATAGTGAAAAAATAGATTTTAAATTAAAATCACAAAAAAAAAAATTGCTATTTATATGCTAGGTTAAAATGAGTTTTATATGGCATTTACATAGTATGAGATTATTTCTATACCTGTAAAAGAATCGTCTCAATATGTTAATTGACTGTGTATTTCATTAAAATCAAAAGCCCATAATGACACAAATTCCTAATTCATCATTGACAACAAAACCAAAAAAGCACACACACAAAAAAACCCATAATTGCAATATTGTGCAATTGTTTCAAAGTCTCTAGATTTTATACATGATGGAAGTGTATTCCATAAAAAAGAGCAAATACTTAAGACAGATTGGCTGTCAAGTCTTTCACTGACTGCTGTTTAAGTGTTATATATTAGCTGATAGTAGCATTATACATACACTGAATAAGTCATCTCACAGAATTTTCACTACAGATTTGTGTTGGTAACAGTGATACATGAAATAATATCACTGTTTCTTCACCCAATTTGTCAGGTTTAATAAAACTAACTACATATTAAAAAGGACTGAAACAATTGAAAGTAAATGATCCATAAAAATTGTAGTTTTGAGGCAACAATGATGTATTATAGTTGAGATCTTTCTCACTGGATGTAACTGATATAATTTGGTTGTGTTGTTTACCCAATCTTTAGTTATAGATGAGAACGGAAGCATGAGGATTCCAAACTACAATGGGAAATACAGAGCAGTGCTTTGTTGAGTTAGAATGCTGAAATATTTTTATTTTCTTTCCCCAAATTTACATGGGTATAGATGAGAAATGACCTGTAATATTATTTTCTTATTAGATCACAATGATTTTATATAGAAATAGATTCGTTCTGTTACAAGAATGGATTACAATCCAGTGTTGTAGCCAGCAGAGCGAGGGAGGTGATTGTCCCCCTCTACTCTGCACTCGTGTGGCCCCAGTTGGAGTATTGCATACAGGCCTGGGGCCCCCGGCACAGGCAAGATGTGGAACTTTCGGTAGCCCTGAGAAAGGGTCACAAAGATGATCGAAGGGCTCGAACTCCTCTCCTGTGCAGACAGGTTGAAGGAACAGGGTTTGTTCAGCCTGAAAAGAGGTTGTGGGGAGACCTCATTCTGGCCTTCTAATATTTAAAGGAAGTTTATAAACATGAGGGAAGTCAAATTTTTATATGAGTAGGTAGTGACAGGGCAAGGGTGGTTTTTAAACAGAGTAAGGGAAGTTTAGATTAGATGCCAGGAGAGTTGGTTGGTTAGTTTTTTTTTTCTGTTGTTGTTGCTTTTATTTG